>JAVJGG010000085.1:39687717-39737657 GCA_035590195.1 Aviceda cuculoides
ATTTGTCCCCCTAGCAACCCATATGGGGAAAAATTCCTTTAACAGAAAAAAACAGAAGAGTTTCTGAAACTCCAACAACCTACAAAACCAGCAAGCTGCAGCGTTGGGGAGGGTGAAAATCAAAGATACACCTTTTGACTGTCATGAATATATGTTTTTTAATATGTATTTTCCATTATTCCTGAATGCATGCTGCCTTTGTATGACAGACTAAACTGCCCTGCACTCTACTACCTTTTAGCTGTGATATGTTGATGGCTTGTAAAGAAAGACTTCCATTGCACCACACATTCCTACAAGACCATTTGCTGTTTCAGCAGAACATCTCTATCCAGAAGCTGGAGAATCGAACACCACCTTTAAATGGGCCAGATAATGAAAACAGACTCTCAAAGCTATTTTGAAGTAAATCACAAAGATATAAAAGACAAACAAACAAACAAAAAACCCCAAAAAATAATAAAAAAAAAGTCCCCCAAAAATCCCATAGCTACAGTTTTCCTTCATGCTCTCTTAATCTACTACTTCTGCCAAGAAAATGCTTCAAGAATTGGAGTATTTTATCGATTTGTATGAAAACAGCACAATGCCCTATAATAAATACTAAGCAGGACTCCTCATGCTATTCAGCACAAAGCATGTACTAAATTTTTATTACATACAGCAATTGAATAGTCTAAGGCAATTTTTCCCGAGCTGGATACACAGCTGGTTTCTCAGCTCTTATTACATTAAAGGGTCACTGACTCATTGACCCTCCACCACCCAGATATCTGTCTGCTGGAAGCGAGGCAGCGCAGGGCTGCCACGCTCTGCGATGAAGCCTTGTGCAGAAGCGCGCTCTGTGCCGGGCTGTCTGCAGGGACCCACGCTCTACAAACCGCTCTTTCTACAGGTGTTGGCTCCTTCCCTTTCTTTGCATTCAACTGGTAAGTTGTTTTGCCAGAAACTACCTTGAGATTATTTGCTTGCATCTTAGTTAATGCAGAAGCATTCATTACTAATTTTGTCTTTGATGACCATATTTTAAGAGTCCAATAATCTTTCTTGTAGCATCTGAAATTCTGATTTTTTTTTTTTTTTTTTTTTACCCTCAGCCTGGAGCAAGAAGGTTTTTACCACTACAAACCTTTGCATGTCACACATTTCCCCGACACTGGAGCCTGGCCAGCATCAGTCATGCTGTCTGTCAAGACTGCTGCAGCAGCAGCACCACCTTTACATTCAGATTGTGTTCACTTCTGGGCTAAAGGTGTGAGTTTCTGATAAGGGCAATCTCTTCACTAAAGCTCAAAATACCAGCTCTGACTTCCTTCCTCTGTCTCAGATGGCGGATGAAGACAAACTGAATAAAACATGCTATTCTGCAGTCACTGACTTCATGCTTTTGGTATCTGCATGAAAATTCTACGGAAGTCATTTTTGCAAGAACTTAGTAATACACCACTGGTTTTGTGGGTTTTTTTCCTCTTAAGAACTTCTTCTGAAATAACATTCTATACTGGCAGGGCAGCTAAATCAAGATTTTCCTAAATTGTCCACACGTTGCAAGATTTTATAATATAGCATCATAAAACCTGGTATAGAATCACGTTTTCACCAAAACACTTTTCCTACCAAGCCTCAAAGAGCACAGAAACCCTAAAATGGTACTGCAGAAACACACTGAAGTGCACGGAATGCACCAGTTTTCACAAACATTTTTTTTTTTTAAGTTTAGTAACAAAGTATTTCTTGGTAAATTAACCACACTGAAAAATTTTTTGTTGTTGTTGTTTTCATTTAAATAGTCAAAAGGTGAAGAGACTCAGAAGTACAGCGAGTTTGGTGCTTAATTCAAAATTGCCTTCCTAGTTAATCACTGGGTGTGAAGAGAACCAGAGCTTCCCAGCACTCTCAACTCTATAGACAAATCAAACTACTGACCTAACAATAAAAGCATAGACATATTAATGTATTTCTCTTCAGAACTGAAAAAATTGTGAGTCTTAAGTGGGAGACAGTCCTGCCATAGGGAACAGTGCAGGACATAATTATTCCTCAAACAGGTAGCTGTTAAAAATTTCAATTTGAGCAGATTGGTATAGCATGTATAGCCACATAGTCCAAAAAGTGGATTTCCTCGGTCACTACTTGTCCATCTGATTGCACAGGTTCTTCAATGAGTAATGATAAAAAATACTGAAGTAGCTTGTTTTAGCTGGTGTCTTGTTGACAGGCCTCCCTTTAATATTGCAGCTGAGAAGCTTCTCTGATGAGCTAGTCACTTAAATGCCACATTAAAGACGGGAGGATGACATTTCAGGACTCAGCACCAGTTTGCATAGATAAACTAGAGGTTCAGAAAGACTGAATGTGCTTTGCACGGATATTTGCTGATGCTAACTCCCTGCTATATCTGTCAGGTATTACTGAAAGCCTACATGACAATGCAAGTTGGGCATTTCTCAGCATCTTCTGTTTCAAAACTTTGTGTAACAGACCAGCAGCAACCTGTAGAAATAGCAACACTGTTGTAGAATGCCACAATTTTTTAGATGGTTACGATTACTTATACCTTCCTAACACATCGCAGGCTGGGATTTTTTTTTTTTTTTTCCCATTATGGTTTGAACAGTTCATCTCAGTACCATGAGCTATGTGAAATCTGCAGAGCACAGTCAACATTTTGTTCTGGCATTTCTCTCAAATGTTCTCTGGATTCAGCAAGAGCCTGCCTTCAGAAGGCTCAGCCACCATGGAGGGTAGGTTCTGATCACAGACCTGCCTCCCCTGGTCTTTCTGCAGGTAACTGCCATAGCTCAGCTGCTGTGCATTATGTTGTCAGGAAATTTCCACCCGTGTACTGCATTTCCAGCCCACACGTGCCTTCCCACCCCCTCACCTGCCTCCAAACACAAAGCTCACATCAGCATGAATAAGTAAGAAAGCATTAAAAAAGAATGCCCAGCCTTATGCAAATCCATTTGACACAATATGCAAATTCCTCTCATTTTTCCAGTGTAATTTTTTCCCTGATCAGACAAGTTATATCCCATTCCTATTGGCATAAGAAAGCCTCACCTTTTTATGATTTTTTTAAATAAAACACGCTCTAACCAGCTGACTGTAAATTTCAAAGCGACAGCAAACACTGCCAGCATTTAAAACTCACTATTACTGAAAATCATTCGTTTTGTGGAAGCAAATGCAAGTAGATTTGCCAGCTGCATAATTCCACATAGTTTTCATGTCCACTGTGGATTTTGTAAGTCGCTTTAGTTATGAAAGCCAAACTTAAGTTTTATACAGAGCCTACCTGGGTCAAAGAGAATTTTTCCAATGATTTCAAAAGGCAGTGGATTAGGCTCCATATGAGACAAATTAACTGAGCTTGATTAACAGCAGTGCTGCACTTGAACCTGATCTTGTGCTGGTGTTGGCACTTCATGGGCAGTAGTTCTTCAGTGAGAAAAGCAGCTGCTAAAGAGGGCAAAAATCAAAGAGCAATTTCCTCCACAATACAACCCATCAGAAAAAAATACTGGAAGAGATCAGCTTTCCATGAATTCATTCAGTCTCCACTGCAACATGCACAGGAAAGACTGAGAATGTAAACTCTGTATCACCACACCTTTGAATGTTAGTAGTAGTCTATTTTAGGGCAACAATTTCATGGGAAATATGGATATATGCATCTCTTATTGGAAAGACTATAAATTAAAAAGGTAATTTAATGCTACAAAATATCTTTTTACTTTAGGAATGCAATTGACTTAGATTTGGAAAATAATTAAAGATGCCACGGTCTTTTTTAAACAATAGAAGTTATAGCCAGCATCTGAGAAGCTGCTCATCCCACCACACTGTCAGGCTCCAATCTGGCAGAGGTCTATAAATGTACTCGTGTGCACTATGAGTAATTTCACTGACTCACAGGGGTAGCTCTGACAATATTGCTAAACAGATGCACAGATTCAGGGCCTCAAAATACACATCCCTCTGATAGCTCAGAGACAGTCTGAGACTGTTCACGTTCCAAAGCTTGAGTGTTCCTAACTGGTCTTAAAAGTTGCAGTGACAACTTTGCTAACATCAGTGAAATGTGCGAGGAAAACGTGTACCTGAGCCCCAGCTGGGCAAGGGGTGCAAGGGCACAAACCTAGAATAAAAACCCTACCTGAGCAGCTTCAGCCCAGGGAGACCATCACATCCCTTTTCGCTGCAAGGAGAGCTCTGTCACAGTCCTCCTTTCACCAAGTTCACAAGGACTTGGTAAAAATCACCAAAGATAAACAATATTCTCCCTCCTCACAGGCTTTGTTATCCTGAAAAAATCATTTTGATGCTCCTTCTAAGCCGTGGGCCTTCCCAGCTGCAGTTCAGCTTCAGTGGCTTGCTTCAAGCACAGTGTCTTGATCAGGTCTCCCCAGTCTCCCAAACACCTCCTTGGGTCAAGAGCCCCCGAAACCTTTCACTGAAGACAGGACAATTACTTAGAGGTAGCCAAAATGTCTGCAACAGGAACATTTCTGTAGAGAGGATTACAAGGGGAAGCCATTTGTTTTCCACGGACCATCACTGCTTGACACGCGTTGCGGATGATGTTTACTAAAATTCTATTTCCATGACACTAGGGTTTCGCCTCTTCTCCTGTGCCTGCCTGTGCAGCTTCCCGGTGGGGACGTCAGCACTGTCACTCAGGGACTGGGATTTTGCTCGGGAGAAGCAGAGATGCGCTTGGGTGCTGCCATATTTCCTACCCTCGGCCCTGACCTGCCAGCCAACTGACAGCAAGGCTGCCTCTCTTAGTTTTGCAGACCTATTTTCTTCCCTGTGCAATTCATAGTCAGCCTCTCCTGCTCATTTACACTTTATTCTTCCCTTATGATAAACATTTACAAGTTAGTCCAACACCAGTATTCAGTCCTAAGTGTGCCCAGGACATCTGCTAATTATCATCTATATCATACAGCACAAAACTATAAACTTAGTTGACATTATTTTGTCAGGTGATGGAGTTGTTTTCCTTTTTACTTAATCTGTTAACACATATTTCTACAGGGAGCTGAGGCAGCAAATGTGTTCCATAAAAAAAAAAAAACTTTAACCCAGGAGTTTTACATCACAGCAAGTAACACATATGCACATTTAGTTAACCCCACCCAGTTATAATAACCGCTTTTAAAGAAACACCTTTCTGTATTATTTTGTATAGTGCATCATTTGTAGTCATGAGGGAGATCATAGTTTTGGAATTGTTGACATTATTCTGATTTTTTTTTTTTAATTGAAAAATTTAAGGTTCAAGTTATTTGCAAAAGGAACCAAACTGAAATAGTGACTGATTAACCTAAGTCTGTGAGGTAAACAAACAGCATGAAATACGTATCTCCCCATGCCCGGGGGTTAAGATTTTTACCTCATTTGCTTCACTAAGAGGCCTTCCCGTAATAAACAGCAAACAGCCAAGTTCACTTAGAGGGAGAATTTCAATATATGGGTTTGCTGGAGAGTGTAATCACATCAGAGTCTGAACTACATGAAAGAGAATATTTCTATGGGTCACAGACCATTCTGCAGCTGTGTTACTCCACATACATTCAGTTTATGAAATACCTCCCCGTAGGGCTAAAACAGCAAGACGAGGACTGCAAATACACAGAGTCCATAACCTTGAGGGGATTTGATACAAAACCTGCAGAGATACATGAAGTTCTGATAAGCTGAGGAATTCCTTCATGACCAGCAGAACCCTTATCTTTCTCTTTTTGATTGTGTATAGTTATAGTAACCATGAAATCTGTGTTGGACTTCTTAAAAAATATTAGAAAAAAAAAATCTCAAAGGGATCATCTCAATTTTTGTATTAGACATTTAAGTACTTTTTACAGTTCACAAAAAAAGTTTGCAATGAAGAGCTAAATAAAATGCCATCAATCTACCTGCTTCACTAAAATGAAACCGCAGATTATACAGTTAAAATTTCCAAGTATCACACACCTTTTTAATGTGACATGTTTTTGCATTTAAATTTCAATTTTCACCTCCTCATTAATGGTGACATTTCTTCACCTTGGAAGAGAAGGGTTAAACCCAGACCATGCGTGTGCACTGCAGATTTGGAAGGGAGCATCGCATTCTGCAGGGAAGCGAGAGAATGCACATAGTTCATTAAATAATGTGAGTAGTAATGAGGGTTTACACAAATCAAACAGTGTGTTAGGTAATTGTAATGTTGCTTTGTGGTAAACCACCTGTCAGGAAGCACTTCCAGCCGAAGACTCAATCTGCTACAGTGCCTCCAGATGATTTCTAATTAGTGTAAACTTCATCTGTAGCATGGAACCAACATATCAAAAAGGTACCTGGTTTGTTTGGTTTTGTTGGGATTTTTTGTAGCTTCTTTCACTCTTCCCCTCCTAGCACTGTGCAAATGGCTTTTTCATATGATCCTTTGAAGGAAGCTCTTTTACCATGAATACTAAGAGAAGCCTACCACACTCATCTGAGGAAAATGACTGCCTTTCATACAAATGGGAAGAAAAGCAGAGCTCTGGAAAACGAAGAGTCCTAAAAAGACTCAAGTTTGTCACCAAATGTAATCCTTACCTTCAAAAGGTTGAAATAGTGCACACTTCTGACACTGACATGAAAGGACTGTGTGCCAATAAACCCCCAAATCTTTAGTGATGTTTGTTTTTTAAAGAGCAAACACATTTTTAATAGTTACCAAAGATAGTGATGGATGCTCTAATAACAGATCCTCACCCCCAAAAACCCCAAGATATTGTAGGAAGCAAATATGAGTAACTCAGGGTAGTCCTGCCTGCTGCATTCACAGGACAGCCAACATGATCACAGCGGTACCCCCTCACTGTGCCACATCCACAAAAGACAAAAAAGAAGACAAAAGCCAAATGCAGGACACAAACCACCCCCTTTCAAACAAAAAGGAACTGGCAGGAAGAAGCACATCTACATTTAAAACAGGCAACCGTCTCTACTGACATACCATTTTATAGCCTCTATCTTAAATCATTTTTCTTCCTTCGTTCTATACCTGGCTACAAAAAAAACCAAAACAAAACAAAACAAAAAAAACCAAAAACACAACCAACTCGAAGTTATGACAGCTGTCCCCTCTCCCTGCCCCACACCACTTACCGCTGGGCCACTGCCTTTTCCCCCAGGAACTGGCAGCACTATCAGTTGACTAAGTTCACTGAAGCAGAATCTTCACAGCTCTTCGTTAGCCAACTGATCAAAGAAACCTGGATTATATCCTCCCATTACTTCACTGTTTTCTGAAGTAATTACAGGAGCCTGGAACACCCTGGTATTTTGAAAATGAAGAAATCTTTCCCTTCCGATCTATTCAACACATTATTCAACAACAAAAATTTTAAAAAGCAAAAAAGAGTTGAGCAGATGGGTTAACAGGGTCCAATATATCAAACGAGAGCAAAGGGCTTTTGCTATGACTCTAAAAGCCATGGAAGGCACACTCAAACGAGGAGTGCTCTTCAACTAGGAATCCTCGGGTCTGATGGAGACTGAAATTGTTGTTTGTTTGTTTGGGGTTTTTTTCCCACTTAAAAAATGTCTCTGCAGAGACAATATTCCCTGCCTTGGACCTCAGAGGAAAGATTTAAAACAGTGGATAGGGTTTGGTTTTATTTTTTTTTAGCAACTGAAAACACCCCTAGAAATACAAAAAAAACCTGTTTGGATAAAAGAGAATCCTACCTGACCATTTATCCATGTTTCAAGCCAGCTAAGCCTGTTTGCTGCATTGTTGAAACACACCTAACACTTCTGTTGCACTCTTCAGTACTTCCTTATAAAAAATAAAATAATAATAAAAAAAAGGATTAACAACCAGACTCGAGGATAACATCTGTTCTAATGAAATTTTTAGACACAATAAAATTGGAAAGCAGCAGAAGAAACTTGAGTATGTCGAGTTCATTTCTTTTTCATCATGAAAAGGAGAATGTTAGCATGAATTTTAAGTTTTATTCAATTTAATCAGCGGGTTAAGAAAAAGTACGTTACTCACAAACTTACCCATTTGATTTAGAAATCACTCGACAGAATAACAATCAGATGCCATCAGATTGTTTACGAGGTTATTCAAATAATACTGTTCATAATTTTAAAAAGCCCAAATTCCTTAAGTCTGTGTAATCTACCTCGCCCCTGAGCACACAGACAACTAGCTAGCAGTAGGTAACTAGCTGAGGCATAACAAAAGCTGTCTGAGATTTTCTTCATCCCTGGAATGCAATCAAGATGTGTGCGTGTGTTATGAGTTTTCCTGGAATGATTGGTTATATTCATTAAACTCAAGCTGCACAGAGAATATCTTTCACTCAATTAATCTCCAAGCATGGGGATAGTACTTGTGAATCATCTTGCCATTTCTCATTGCTTGGTTAGCTATAATTTTGTGCTCCACTACTGCTCGCCATTCTGAGAAGTTAGAACAATGATGAATGGCAGCAACTCTCATTACGGCTACTTTGGCATTCTTGTGACAACCTACAATAGGGTCTTTCTAATTAAAGCTCAGGAGAGTTAAGCTTCTCTAGTAGTAATAGAAGTTGTGTGCTCTGGCAAATAGTTAAATTTGCTCCAAGTTAAGTTTGAGCCTCCATTTCTAGAAAGCACACTGTTAAATTATTTTAATAGGTCAGTGTGTAAGTTCCCACATCCTCAGGCACCTCGCTTGGAGAATTTGACTGGATTTTGAGTTGGTACCTCGCTCACCCCCTGGCAATAAAAAGTGAGCGTCTGTGCTATACATAAAATGCAACATCAACAACAGCAAGCAGAAGCAGATCTCTAGTTCTTTAAGAATGAGACCTGTAATCGCAAGCCAAATGAAAAATACAGAGTCACTGCTTTTAATTCTGCAAGAGATAGTAAAAGCTGTCACAGAGATCAGCTGAACCACCATTCTGGAATTGTGTCAGTCACCTTCCCCCATTCCAGCATCTTTCTTCAGTCAGGAGGCCGATTTATTCCAGGTATGCAGGTGACAACGTGGAAAAGGAAAGTACTGCTTAGTATAGCATCTAAAGAAAATACAGCAAGAAGTATGAAACATCCATTTGAACAAACCTACTTATATTTCAAGAAATCAAATCTAAAAATGCAAGTTCTCTGCAGGTCCAGCCCTCACCCTCTGTTTATTCTTTTATGTTCTGAAGTTGGAAACACTTGATGTAGAAAGTTGGAGATGTTGTCCTTTTTTTCAAGCTCGGTGCTGATCTTTTGACTAGTTTGACTTCAAAACACCAGGACTGCCAGCAAAGGGTTAGTCCACAGGTCCACATGCAGGGCCCCTATGTCATCCTATAGCAAGCAGCTTCCCAAATTAGACTGATTTGTAATAAGAGCACTCCTTTTTGTTTAATTTCAGGTTGCTGACTGAGAACAACATTGTAATTCTTCTTTTGTGACAAAACAATTCTGAATTTGCTAGCAGCCCCTTCTTTATGAAATCCAGGATTAAATCCTTGGCCACACAAAATTATCTACAGCATCCCCAAATTTCAGGTGTAATAATGAATTACAGCTATTTGAATTAGTTCAAAGAGTCTGCATTTGCAGAACGCTTCAAGGTCATGCAGTGGCCTAGAGTTCCTGGAACAAGCCAGCTGTGCTCACAGTCTTTAGATCAGATTTCACTCCCTACAAGGTATCATAGTCCAAATATGTAGAAGTAGGAGTAGAAATACAAATATTAGAAAAGTAGAATAGTAGAAATAAAGATGACAGTCGCTAATCTCTTCAAGAAAGCTTTTAAATGGGCTTTTAAAATAAATTATTCCACCTACCACATGAAACAGCACAAGCTTGACTGTAAGAAGCAGCTGATGATGAATTTTAATCCTTTTCAACCTGTGTAATTATTACAGAAAATGATGTACAAGCTCTACAAATTAATCAATCCAAACAGTAGCTTGCAATTTTTACCTGTTCATAGGCAATCCTCCTATTTTATTTAGAAAGACCAGAACTGTAGGTAGTTATGGTTTGGCTGCCGGAGGATATCGCGCTGTATGGAAAGATAGGACCCCTCTCCTGATAGTCAATAGCATTAACTCCCCGGATAGCCAATAGCGTCTAGCTCATGATGTAAGCAGATGGAAGTGACGTTGTAAACCCAAGCTATATAATGCCGTGTTACCTACAAATAAACGCCATTTGCCGTCCACCACATTGGTGTCTGTGAGCTGATGGCCCGAGCAGCCTGGGGTTGGTCGCCGTGCTGTCCCTGAACCAGGTCGCCACGCCTTCCAAAGGCAACACAGAACAGGTAGGTACACATAAGCCCCTGCCACCTGGTGCAGAGCAGTGATTTGCACCGGGGGTGGGATGGCACCTACCACCGTCCTGGCCTGCAGGCACTGATCCTTTGGTGGTACCACCATCATCCCTCCCCACCACAGCCTGGGGCACTTTCCCAGGCACAGCCCCGGCTCCCCAGGCAGTAATGCTGGCGTTGTGGTGCCAGGATACTGCCACAAACCCGACAGGACAGAGACAACCACAGCTGAAACACAGCTCTCGGCTCCCCCAGATCTGCATATGGCCACAGGGCTAGTTCCTAGACATAAATAAGGTTTCCTCACTGCAGGAGACAACTTTGTTCCTCAGCAGCAGATAAGGGAAACCCCAGGATCCTTGAAAATAATTTCTCAGATTCCCCACCACATAGTTAAGTGAGAGGAAGAACGAGCCAAACCACAGGTTGAAGATGACAGCTGGAAATAGAGGTTATAGTTTAAAAACTTGTATCAGTACCTCTCAAGGTCTATTTAGTTAAGCACAGAAAACAGATGTAGAGCCCAGCTCCTCACCTGGCACAAACCTCCACTGGAGCCAGTGATTTACAGCAGCTGTTTCTGCCCTGCTTTTCCACACATACTTTCTTTTGGGGCTGCTAAGGTTTAGACTCTAATTTTGCCTGACACCCAGTACCAGCCCACGTATGAGGAAGCTATCTGCCTCACAGAAGACAACAATAACCAGAAGCGACAGTTTTATTCTGCCACAGCATTTCATTTGCCAAAGTTACACAGGAAAACACTGCTACAATATCACAAGATGATGAGAAAATGGTATTTGAAATTATTCAAGAGCTTGTGCCAGGAACTCTTAGCTAAGAGGGACGATACTTCATAGTGTGAAGATTAAAACCTCCTCTCAATAGCACTACAATTTTGCCTTAGTCACTACTTAAGACAAACTGTTAACATTTTGGGATATGATCACCTCCCCAGAAATCAGTAGTGTTTCAGGTATGAGAACTTTAAGACATAAGGATGAAAACAAAACTAAGTATTTGCCAGATTTACAAAACTCACACAATCTCCTCTGCACATCATCTCATGAATGGCCCGAAACGTTGCCATCAGCGTTCATTTTAAAGGTCTCGGCCAGCTCTACCCCGCAGGGACAGCTGTGAGAAGGATCTTCCAAGGGCCTTGGGAAGCATGGCACCACGGAGGGGAGCAGAAGAGGCTCACGGTGCCAGAGACACAGGCCCAGAGCAGGCAGCAGAAACCACGCAGCGTGGAGTTTGCAGGCATCAGCTACTAAGAAGCAACGGGCAGGAGATTTGGGAGCAGTCCAGGGACACCGAAAGGAAAGCAGGCGGCACTCAGCGGTTGAGCTGATACTCCGAAGTGGGTGCTGGCTTCCTCACAATTTAGGAAAACCTGAAGTTCCCTCCACCTTCTGGAAACAAAGATCACGACACTGAAGAAAAATACCTCATGGACACTCAAGAACTCAGATAATCATGGATTTCCAGAAATCCGATGATGTTCTCGCACATAAATCGTTTTGTGCTGCGCAGTTCTGATTTACCTCTCGCCACCTGCCACACACACTATTGCTTTCAGGGGTCAAGCTGGGAGGTGAGGTGGGAAGCTAGGCAAGAGCCTGGATGAAAGGTGTGCCTCTCCTCAAGGATGGGAAAAAATCTCCCAAGTTCTGGTAAACCCAGCATGTCTTTATCCTTTTTATTTCCCATTCCTAGTGTCCAGAAAAAAGCCAACCTCTGCAGCATACCATGATCTCAAATGTCTTAAGTACTCAACCTACACATGGAAATCAGTACCAGAAAAAGAAAATATTTGCCACATGCACTGTGCTTATGAAAAGCCAGCAGAGATCGAGCAACAAGGCTAAAGTGATACCCAACTTTAAAACTCCAAGAGGTACAAGCCCATACCAATATCAGAAGCTACCATAATTTCTCTTTAAGACAACATCTTGAGCAAAACAGTATCTGTGCAACAGATGGAAAGCGAGGGGGTGTACCTTGCTCCTTATCCAACATCTGAAATTCTCCACAGTGACATCATGTAAATAAAACACACTCTGAACCACCCTACCTCAGAAATACATCTTGCTAAGTTTTGAAACACAGATAGCAGCACAATGATGGGACACTTTTCAGACAGAGTGATAAAATGGTATGAATTAATAAAATCAGAAAAATACCCATGGCCCTTTTCCATTCAGCTGCCAACTTTGTGCATAATAAGAGAAAATGTGCAATATCCACTGGCTAGCAGGGGAGATGAGGAGAAAGGAAGGTCATGTGTAAAACAGGGAATCTGATATCAGATGCAGAATCCTTCTGAAGTCCTTATGAAGTTAAAGGACAAAACTTCAGGAGAAAAACAAACTTGTTGCTCAACAGATTTAAAAAAAATAAACAAAGAAAAAGAAAAAATGGGAAAAAAAACCCCCAACACTCTTCCTGTAACCACAAGCAAGCCAGCAAGCCTCCCGTTTTACTAGCTGAATAAGAAAGAATGAGAAACCAGAGGAAGAGTACCATCACAACACTAATACGCAGGGGTGTAGTAATACACATTTTTAAAAGCTCAGTCCCAAATTAAGGTGCATTTTGTTCCTGAAAATGAAATTATTCATCAAGCTTTTTTTTTTTAATAAATCTGCATTCATTAAATAACAACATATTCTATTTCACAGCAGCTAGCAATTATCTATTAGTGTCTACCCAAGCTAAAAAAACAATCTTTAAATGAGAGTTGGCGTGTATGTGGTTTTTGTATAAAATCCAGCACAGAACTACAGGCTTTTAAGTAGAAGGCTGTTGTTTCCAAAGTGACAATAAAATCTGAGTTTAGGTCAGAACTGTCAATAAAACCAATACACCATATTTAAGTGTCAAATTTGGGAAGGAACCTTAAGCAATACCAAGTAACTTGCATGCAGCTAAGCAAATTCTTCAGCCTTTTACCTGTTGCGATAAAGACCTATGCACAGACTGTATTCCCCACAGCCAGCAAGTCAAATTTTAATCAGATGCTTCTGTTTGTTTTAGTTGAAGCAATAGGATCTTGAATGTTTAGGTGAGGAGTGCAAACACTGAAACTGTGTTACCAATGCAGCATAAACATAAGACTACAGATAAACAAAACCCCCACTCATTACTAACACACTGATAGTTTGTATCCCTAGCAATTTAATTAACGTTTAGAGACAAGTCGCACAATTTTTTTCTCTGGTCACTGTTTTATCTAAATTCTTGCCCTGCTAGGGATAATCAAGAGAAATAAGAGTACATTGAAAAACATGTATTAAAATATTGTTTGCCACCAAAAAAGGGTATATATTCAGGTATTGAAAAATATGATGAACTACCAATAATGATGCAATGATTTACTTCCTTATTTTCTAGTACATAATCCCTCCCATGCTTGCTTTGCCAGTAAACATCATTTGTCCATGACCTAATTCTCAACTTCTCTGTGGTTTATACAATTTTTTTGTCCTTGATGTTGTTCTCTCATTTTCTGTTGCATGAATATATTTCACCATATTCAATGGTCATGGTTTATAAAAGTTATACAGTCCACCTGTCTTGCCAGGCTTTTGTTTTCTTATGACTCTAATGGGAACATACTCACTGCCTTAAAAGTACGCATGGTAGAACAAAATACAGAAAAAGCGTTCAGTACTTTACAAAATAACTGCAAAGTCCAAGTTACTCTGTTTTGACCATTTAATTTGGTCAGAATTAAGCCAATTCACTAAGAGCAACAGATTTTCACACTCAGTTTTAGATAATTAATTCCTCCCCAAAGATTTCCTAGCACAAAAATTGTTAATAAAACATTTCTGCAAAAGAAACCATCAAATGGCAAAGTATGAACATGGTAATTATTTCTGGCTTACAAGATTTTTACTGTAACACAATTCATCATACACAACTGGGAATGAGAGGGACAGGAAGGGGTTCTTTTAAGTTACCAGTGATGAAACGACTTGCAAAACTCTGTGCACTACAGGATCACCTCTCAATTGTTTTGTTCAGTCTTTAGTGGCCTCCACCGCACCCCTCTGAATCCTTACCTTTCATGAGCCCTCTTGGTCTCCAAGCAGCCTAAATAGATTTGCACTCCAAGACTTCCCTAGTGCCTCTCTTCAAGCTCCAATGCAGTTTAGGCTTCAGATTTCAGTCTGCCATACTCTTACCTACCCAGATCCAGCATTTAATTCAATTAACTCCTTTTGCCTACTTCTACGGAGCAAGAAACAGCACCAGACAGGTTCTGTGGGAATAAGGAAGAAAGGAATGCCAGTGGGTTGGAGCAAACCAGCAAGTGCTATGGCATCTTGGAAAAATATTCTATACTCTGTGGCTATGTAATTACAGCCAACAGGCCCCCTGCTAATATCAATAAAACAGTTTGCACCTCTGTAAACTGCACAACATGGCCCAGCACCAGTTTTCCCATTGTTCACGTTTATAAGCCTGTCTTAGATTTGCATTTATTTTCCTGCCTCTGAAGAATACGGGTTAGAATTAAACATATTTAGCAAGACATCCCAGTGCTTGAAGCACACTGTTCCTTCCCGTATACCCCTGGGGTCCTTCAGCTGCTGCTTTGCCTGCCCAGTTCACGCAACTGTCTGCGCTCTTTGACAGCAGCCAGCAACACAAGTGCTACAGATGGTCCCATTCAGGTGTGTTCCCCTGAAATTGCATCTCGCTTCCTATGCCCTACCTACAGCACTGCTTAAAGCCCACAACTTCTAGAGAAACAGGACTTACCCGGCCTGAGCTGAAAATCTGTGAGGTTTGATGCCAACTGTAAGCATTAAAAATAAAATATTGTATACTTCAGTGACCTGCACTGAAATAAGGAAGTCAGCATCTAAATATCAAGTTGCTTAATAAGAGAGACAAAGAGGCTTTAGAAATAATTCGGGAGGAAAGGAAAACTACGGAATTCTGTGCTTCTTGTTGAGCTGGATCACTTCCCCCCACACCGTTTCTCTGGCCCCAAAACCAATAAAATATGTTGCAATATCTTCATTTTGTGGCAGATCTATTTTTCATCCAACACACATCTTCTGAGAAGATACAAAACTGACAGTCTGTGGTTTGCATCATCTCACAGCACTGAAAATTCTTCCTGACTTCTGCAATGATGTGATTTATATAGGATATTCATTCTTATCTATAGAGAATATCTTATAAATTATACAAATTTCCTAACCCACTTTGTCTTTATTCTGCAAGGGGAAGGTCATCTCATTCATTTACGTCACAGAAAGCAAAGTCACAGCGGGAAAAAGACAAACCTGTGTGTACGCACAGTCTTAATCTCATTCATAACCATATACCCACTTAAACCACTTTTTATTCATTTCTATTTTTATACTCTTTAGGGAATAACAGGCGACATACTGAATAATGTATAGAATTCCATGTCCTCTGTAATACCAAAAAAAATACACTATTTCAAGATACATCAAGTAGCTTGCTGCTGAGGCATACTAACACATTAGCAAAACCATTACACTGGAATTACACTGAAAAACACTGGAAAAATCACTGAATCAACACTGAAATTAAGAAGAACAGGATCTAGAAAAGTCTTCCACATCGTGATTGTTTACATCATTTAAAAGCAACTCTCAAAGCCCTGGAATATACGGTTACAGCTTTAATGGGTGATGTACAACTCGGAATTTGGTTGATCAGAAGTGGCAGCTAAGCCACAGGGCAGCCATGGAAGGCCACCTTGGACACGATCTGAAGAAGGCTGGAGAACTTCCCAGCTGACTTTGGCGAGTGCTGGGTAAAGCCCATACAGGAACAAGCTCTGCAGGGCTTGGGCTCAAACAGGAACCCAGCAGAGACAAAGGCAGCAGATGCTTCCTCCTACCATTTGTTTATCCAAATCACAGTTTGCTCTGTAACTTTGCTGACCTCTCCTCCTCAGTACTTCGGTCCAACATACTGACCATTCCCAAACCACCACCAAAGCCATTAAGCCTCTTCAAAACTCAATATTCCTTCCCCAACAGTCAAAAGCACAGACTGTTTCTTACTATTACTCATCACTCACTAGCCCTCTCCAACAGCACTGCTGTACATTGCAGAATGAAATTTAAAAAAGCCTATTACCTCCCACACCAAGTTTAACTGATTGTAGACCAGATGCAGCAGAACGGCTTCATCAGCGTATTTACCAACATAGCAGAAACTGAGATTATCACGGAGAGACTCAACACTTCTTTGAAAGACAAAGGTGAATACAAATCCCAGTTTTATACTCGAATTTTCACTTTCAAACAGAGATTTGGCAAAATGGCTAAAAAAATTGTTTTGAGAAGCGTTCTTTCCCCTAGATTGCTCCAACCTGAATATCTCGCTTAAAAAGACATTACCTAAACCCTGACCATCTGATGCACCACATCTGAATGCATCATTATTTTGAAAAGCATAAAAGGAGCGGCTGTGCCATGTGTTTAATGGGCATCTCAACAAGGACAACCGTGGCATTACCCTGTGGGTGAATCACCTAATTAAATGAAGCAAGATGCACCAGGAATTGAAGATCAAGGGACAGAGTTTCTTTCACCAGCCACAAATTTAGGAAGAACTTCACTGAAATAAAATGCAGTCAGAAAGTCACAACTCAGGCAAGGTTTTTTGTAAATATTTATGCAAAACTGAATGAGAATACCTATTTCTCATCCAAACGAAGTTTATGCTCATTGTGCAGTGAGTTGTTTACTCTTTCATTTTGTCTTTGTATGATAAAGCTTAGATAAAAGCATATGGTAAATTCTTGCAATTAAAGCACAGTTTCATGACATTACTTAGTATCGGACTTCCCACCACCCCACCAATAAACACTGAATTTTCCTACCAGATGCATACCACAAGAGTTCAAATCATCTTCTCACAACATAAACATTCGTTTTCACTGATCGAGATTGTCGTGGTTTAACCCCAGCCAGCAACTAAGCACCTTGGCCTTTGGAACAAACTCTTACTTCTTCACCATGCAAGGCAAGATCCTGTTTCTGTATCCTTGATGTATATTTGAATTTCCACTTAAAATTCATGAGGTTATTATTTCTGAAGGGCTACTTTGTTAAGACTGTATTACACAGCCACCTGTTGTGACGGCAAAAAAAAGAAATCCCACTAGTCTCTTATTAACAGGTTTCATCGTATTATATTCAAATTATAAACTAAGATGGCTTATGAATATTTCCTTTTGAATTAAAATACCAGTTTCTCATGTGAAATGGAGTTTATGATAATTCAGAGCTTATCTTCACAGTTTTATGTCTTTGTCCTTCCTTAGATAAATAGTCTGCATATCACAACAGTGATAACTGTCCTTTGACTTATTCAGGAACTTAATTAAGGGGTTTTTGTTTGTTTTTGTTGGTTTTTTTTAAATAAAAATCACCTCCACCCAGTGTTTTGTTGTTGGTCTCCCCTCAAATTTTCATACCAGATGGAGCAGAAATTTTAACAGCATTTAACCAGGAAGAAAAAACAAACGAACAAACAAAAAAAACCCCTCCCTCATTTCAAAGTAAAATCATTTAAAAAAAAAAAAAAAAGAAAAGTAAACAATACTTGCCATGACTCCTGTACACTTTAACTCACAGCTGTGACCTGCTGCCAGTTTTGAACACGTACTGAGAAAGAGGGCTTTCTTCCAGCAATCTGTCCACTGGCATTTGGGACAAGCAATACGTGCACTCTCACACAGCACATTTCCACCGAAATTGGACCAAGTCTCCTATTTTAAAGTGAGGGCTCGGCAGTGAAGGCCTAAGAGTACAAACACCCTCCATATTTAAACACAGTAGCATCAGCACCATTTTGGCTGTTTCCATTGATGCAACACTACCAAACCTGTTGCCCTTCTCAGTGGCTCAGCTTCAGGAAATCATTCTCTTCCCTTCATAACTATGGGTAAGATCTCCAGCTCTCTGTGATGCACCCTCTTGCTTTATACACATAGCTCCGATATTTTCATTACAAGTTTTCTAAGAATAGCTCAACAAGGAAACAAGAAAATACATTAAGAACTTTAATTTCCCTCATTCTTGCATTTTTCCTGGATCAAAAAGCAGTCACTGCTGACTGAAATGAAAGTACCCCACACACCCTTCGTGCAAGAACAAAACTGCTTTTCTCTTCGCGCAAGTTCTGTGCATCTGCCTCTTAATCTCCAGTAGCTCAGAGATCATAATTCCTTCTTTAATCTTCACAGGGATCCTGCTACTTCTTTGATAAAACAATTCTTTGTGTTTGACTGTTTTCTGTTGCACTAACGTCATAGTTAGACAATTCATGTCACGTCTCCTTTCCATAAAACACTGTCAGTCTACACAATTTCCAAGCCATTTTTTCTCCACTTGATGAAAGTACTCTGTAGACCTGATAGAAAACCTGTCACTCGCCTTTCTTTCTCCAGCTAAACTATTTCTCAGTAGCCAAACGACCTTTCCTCTCCATTGGTTTTGGACATGTTACTCCCCATATATGAAGCCCCCACATTAACCTTATATATCTGAATAATCCTCTCAAGGGATTCTTAATTACCTATTTAACAGTATTCAAAGTGTTCTTGTCACTACCTTGTGATTTCCTGGGTACACAACCAAATGCCAAAGAGAAGACAACTGAAGAAAAACAACAGGACTGTTATTTGTTTTGATTTATCATTCAACTCACAGACATGGGTGTTGACTTACATTTGCCCACATGAAGTAGAACAAAAATAGGCAAGGCCACAATTTTTTTGCCCTTCCCCCATGCAACATTCGAATTATACCTGCGCCTCTAGGTTCTCTCAAGCAGCTGACAAGCATTTAAATAACATCTTGCAAGCAAATTGAAAAGCTAGGAGAAGCAACATGTGTAGAGATTTGAGTAACTGAAACAATGAGCAGCTCTGCAGGAAAATGAATTTAATTAAAGTTACTCATGCAGACTCTTAGCCCTAGAAATCTATAAATCTCTAAAATCATTTCCCTTTCAATTAAGTTTGTATTTGTCATTTCAGAGAGATAAAAACAAGTCCCCACTGACCAGGTTTCCCAATACTGAGCAATTAGGAGAAATACATAACACAGGACTGCAAAACATTTCACATAAGAAAAATTCAGAAAAGCCAGTGAGGATCTATAGTCCTCACAAGTCCCACCACAGCCAAACAATTCCTTTTTAAAGTTAAAAGTACAGATGTATCAACTGGAGATGTTTCAAGACAGTGTCTGTGTTATGAGTAATACTCTGACGAGGACTCACATCCCCTAACTCGCACTTCTTATATAATCACTGGGGAAAAAAAAAAGTTTCTTTCAGAGGATTTTTTAGAACATCTGAATTAGACGCCTGATCTGAACTGCACTCTCATCCCCCTTTCTTCACCGCTGTCTGGAGCCTGCAGAGACTTACCTCCTAGCCTGGCTGCCTCATCTCTTCTGCAAGAGACACAGTCCAATATATCAAAGGACCAGAATGAGCAAAAATGATGCTGCTCACTGCAGAGTCATTTATTTCTATGAACGAGTTTTGGACAATCACTTTCAGCTACTTTCTGAATAATCGCACAAGCCAGGAGATCATGCCTCTTTGCAGCAGCAGCACCACCGAGATTTCTTCACTGCTGCACGCTGGAGGCAAAGGTTGTTCTACAGGACGTATCCAAGTTAACCTTGCTATGTCCAAATGGAGCCTCTGCTAATCAAGTATGCCATCGCTGATTTTCCTAGAAGTCATTTATTTCTTCCTCTCACCCTACTGACATAGCAACTTGTAAGGAGTTAGGTTGAACTCCTGATTTCCAATTGTTGCAGTCCAAATACTTCCCCTTCACACCACACCAGTGACAGGAGAGCACTCAGGATGTTAGGAACAACTGCAATTAATAGTCTGAACTGCATTAATTCCAGTGAGAGGAATCAGGGACTCATACTCTCTACTGTTAAGATTTTTCAAAGCTGTTCTGTGGTAATCACACACAGTAGAAACAGCCATTAGCATTCACAGATGTGGTATTCACAGTATTTTGGTGGATCAGCTGTTTTTCCAAAAATGAGCTTGAATGAAATCAAAGTTAATGTGAAGGTTCTCAGTTTTTCCCCTAGGCAAAACTCCCAGTGAGCTTAGCAAGAACTGAATCAGACTCATGAAAGGTTTAACATCACTGGTTTTATTTGAAAGCAGGGATCCAATCCTACAATTTATCTGTGTGCACACACAAAAAAAACCACACTCCGCTTGACCTGGCAGTGAGTTATTCATTCAGAAGGGATACAACGTCGTCTCTAAAAAAAGCTTCAAAGAGTGGAGAGGAATAGATATTTCACCTCGTTCACCTCTCTAAGAGTGGTAAGAGTAAATGGGAGTGATGTGTACAAAAGTTTCAGTAAACCACAGAGAAAGCCATCCTTCTCTGCAGGAAATTTTAAGCCACACAGCCTTTCAGAAATCTCACTTTACCACAAGTGAGGACCGTTTGTTAAACAAACAAGGCAGCAGGTCGAATACTTGGGATTTCCTTCCCTCCTCCATATTCTCTGGTCAGAAAAATGACTAGAGGAGTCTGTAAGGTGATGGCTGTTACAGGAAACTTCATCAGGTTTGCACAACTGTGGCACCCTCACCGTGCATGGAAATCCTTGTTAAGTTACAGTTTTTAAGAGCAGACTGGTCTATAGTGAAATTCGGAGCAATGTGTTAATCCTTGGCTAAGAGGCATGGGGACACACAGAAAGGAGCAGAGGGGGACATTTTTTCCAAGTAACTACCTGTAAGGGGAAAAAGCAGCAACATTCTCCCCTCTGCCTGCCCCGCCCCCCCCCCGCCCCGACTTCAATGCAAATAAACAGGACTGTGAAAATAAGCATAGGTATACAAACATCATGTATGTTTACACTGCAGTACTCTACAAGTTTAGATTTCATCTGATTTTCAGCTAGCATAACAAAAAATCTTCATATCATCTCATGTGAATGGTGTTAACACTTTGCACTTCAAAGATTTATATAAATTAGGAGACATCATTTGCTTATTTGGATCATTGCTTATTTCTCTAGGATGCACAGCTCTCATACAGCTGCTGGCAGCTCTGCAGAAAGATTCCCCAGTAGAGCAGGGATGTTGGAATGGTCAGCAGTATATACTGCCATAGGTCCCCAAAAGGGCACAGCATAGGCTCAGGTTTTATTTGCAACAGAACGCATCAAACAAGATGAAATAGAAGAGGCAACTGCTACAGACAGAGGAATTGCATACATGTTACATCCAGAATAAGTACATTAAGCAGAAGTGGATTGCTGGTCCAAACACAGGCACTGCCTGAGCAAGTGATTCATTGTACTCTATTAGTGATCTGACATACAGCCTCGAGTCATTATATATGCTTCAAGTTATCTACCTGAAGAGTTATTTGTTTGCCTCAGAAGGTTGCAGCGACATTGTTACAATAAGAATTCATTCATTCTCATTTTCCAGGGCCTGCTCTAAGCAGCAGCAGCACAATAACCCCACTCTCCTCTAACCTTTGACAAACTAGCTTAAAAGAAAGACTCAAACAATTTAATACATATACATTCTTCTATAAAATGCTTGACCTGACATCCCTGTGATGTTCACATTGCTAACTCTAAGAGAGCACAGTTTATCAAAGGATACGCTCTTCTTGAGAGTTTGTTTATCCACACACAGACTTTGTGCAGACTGTTGGGTATAGTTCATTAGCAACCCAAGATGCCCACGATCCCTCCATGCTCAGCGTGCTACACATTTTGACAAACAATTAATCAGAACTCAGTACTGCATCTGGCTTGTATTTACAGCCAAAGAATGAATTGGGTTGAAAAAGCAACTGAAAGGATAATACTTCAACCTGATGACTTTGTAGTTGGGTTTTGTTTTCCTGGAAGGAATCTGCTAACATATCATGTTTGAGAGACCCAACAGACATTGAATTTATGAGCCTTTAGGTAAACAAAACATATGGTGCTTGCTATGTTCCATCTATCTGGTAATCAGTCATTTAGCAATAAATGCACAATAAAATTTGGCCAACTTCTCAAGACATGACATCTGAGGAGATCAGTTACAGACTTAATTTAGACAAATTCTTCGTAGCAATTTTTTTCTTCGTATTACCTTATCTTTCTTGTTCTGTTAAGTTTTCATTAACTCCTGTGGAAAAATGAGACCTGGATTCTTCAAATCATAATATGGATGTAAAATACCAGTGAGTTTAGGGTATGAAATGATGGATTAATTAATATGAGACACTGACCAGTAATAGCTCCAAATTGTTCTGTTTGTAATTATATTGCCATCAACTTCTAAAATACTATACACTGAACATTATTTTACTATTCTTTTAACTAAACCTTATCAGAAGAGTTCCCTCTTCCCAGGTCTTCATCCTAGAGCAGTACCTGCAAGCCCCAGGTGGGAAGCAAGTCCACCCTGGACTCATGATTCCAGAAGGCAGGTCAGGATCAGTGTTGCTCCCAGGGCTTTGGACACCTCCCTGTCCAGAGGAAACCACAAGCTGGACCTTGATTATATACACTGTGAGGCACAGCCACAAAGCAATTTTTCACAGAAGTTTAGACACAATTTTCAGCGCAGTCAGACACCTTCCTCCAATTTTTAATCACATCCCAAATCTTCAGGGGGGAGGGGAAAGGCAGTGAGGAAAAAAAAAAAAAGAGAATGAGTAAAAAAAAATCACTGCATTTTGGTTCTACTCCAGGGAATGCCAAGTATGGAAATGCCACTTGCAGTAAGCACCTAAATCCTAAATTCTTACAATTTTTAGACAAGACTGCCAGACTACAAGGTCAGGTTTTTTGTTGTGCTGAGACAATGAATATTCAGTTTTTCCATACTGAGAGTAAAAGTCTTCAGAAGGCAAAACCAAGTGAACTTCTCCATGAGTTTTCTGATCAGATGAACAACCTGAGGGACGCCAAGAACCACACCTGAGTGCAGGTGAACGCTCTGAGTACTGATATTCGGAAGAGCAGAGGGATGTGGCAAAGGCAGCGATACCATCTCTGCCCAGGGACTCCCAGTTGTGCCCTGACTGACCCAGCAAGCACGGCGCAGGCAGGAGCGGAGCACCCTGACAAGGGGCACTTGGCTCCCAGAGGCCACGTACTACAGGAACGTCTCCAAAAGCCAAGTGGCAGGGTTTTAAAAACACAAGAATTTTACCAGCAAGTTTAATAACATCAGCCCATCCGGAGTCAAGCAGCAACTAGCTACAAGTTTGGATATGACAGATTATTACAGAAGTCTCTGGAGATTCATGTGCCCCTGGAAGGGTTCAGCAGGACCTTTGCCTTTTGTGGGTCTGTCCTTAAAGCTCCAAGGATTTATATGCCAAACTCTGGACAAATTTGTTGAATGAGCTCTTCCACTCACATTCCCTGCATGATTAAGTGCCTTACTGAATCAAGATAGCTAAATTTATTACCGAGACGCATTAAATAAGGGTGATGACTTGGCAGCCACGTCGAGTTGAGAATGTATTAATAGGTCCAGAAAATATTCAAAACTCATATTAAGTAACTCATCTCTATTCCACAGTACGTGTTGCTCAGACCTCCTCTCCAAATCCCCACAGTGCTGAAGCAGGCTTCCAACTGTAGCATTCTCCAAGAGTTAACATAAGGTCCAGGCAGCATTTCCTCACCCAGTTTGCATTAGAAACACAACTATAAAATAACAGTTTAACCTCACTGTGCCATTTAAGACCAGTCAATGCTTTTCTGCAAAAACTAGCAACCAGTCAGTGTTTTGTGTATACATACCCGCTTCCATTTCCAGCACAAAAACAGATTTCTTAATGTCAGTTTCATTTATTACTAAGATGTAGAACAGTGACAAATTATTAAAGACTTCAAAAATCAATTTAAGCATTTTAACTTTGAGATCAGACTCTTCAGCTCTTGCAATTTGTGTAACACAAGATGCTACTAAGAGGTCTCCATAAAGTGAATTAGAGCAAATAATTTCTTTGTTCAGCTCAAATATGCTTAGAAGATGGTTTCTATATTATATTACATCAAGGGAATCTGGCATTAATACTTCAGTAACAAAAGTTGGGAACACAGGAAAAACTGTGGTCAACTACACAGATGAAGATTTGATCTTGATTTTATTGTAATAAACTTTCTTTAGAATAGTGTTTCACTGAAGATTTTTTTTTTTTTTTAACAAATAAAGTATTTCATTTAATTGCCCATATGGTGTTTAGGAGGTTGGAGGTATGAGGTTACTATTAAATATTGCTTTCTCTGTAAAAGGACTGCAGACAAGAGAACTGGTTTTATATATTGTATTGTGGGGCTTTCTTGTTTGTTTTTTGTTTGTTTTTTTTTTTCTTCTTCAAACATCCATTTGTCCATTTACAGTGTCTTCAATTCTGTAGATTCAGATACTCATTTCTATTTTAAAAGCAGGGTCAATGCTACAATACAGAAAAAAAAAATCTATATTTCCATATATGCAGTGTGTGAGCTTGACATAAAAGATAAGAAACAGATGTAGGTCCAGATGAAGAAATGTGTCTACTGTGAAGTTTAAGGGGCAATTTGGCAAAAAAATAATTGAAGTCAATATGCAGAAAGAAAATCTGTCAGCAAATTGCAATGCTTGACTGAAGCGCAGATATATTAAAAAAAAATTATATGTAGGCTCTATGTGGTCTACCAGTTTAAATGGATTAGTACTACATTAGAATTAGTCTACTTTACTTCAGCCAAAGTATTCACTCTGAATACAAAAAAAAAAAGTGCTCACTGAATTTGAACCATAGATCTCTCAATAAAACTTTCATTTACGGAGCTGCTGGGCCAGGGCAGCATTGCAGGCTTACCAGCAAAACCACTGCGCCGGGACCAGCCCTAGAGACGACTCCCTGCAGAGCCCCCTTCCACAGAATTTAATACACACACAAGAAACGTGTCAGCATAATTGTGCCCAAAAATGGGGGTCCAAAAAATTTTCAACCCAGAAAGCTTTGCAATATCCATAATATTGCCTAGCAATTTCATAAAGATTCAAACATAAGTCATATTTATTCTAAGTTTTAATCAATAATGTCTTTCTACAATCTTTGATTAAGAGCCTCCTGCCTCCTCCCATCCCAGCTAGCATTACCTCAAGTTCTAAAAAGCTAAAACCTTAAATTAATAGCAACCAGAAGGCAAATATGGAAAGCCAAATACTGCTTTGAGTATTTCCTCATCCAGACCAAAGGAGGGTTTTTAATCTTATTTTTTATACCATCACCTTATCCTCTTATTATTGTTTATACTAAATGCCTCAACTCCTGGAACTTTCAAAGATGTGAAAATCCAAGTGACCAATCCTTTACCATATTAATAGAATTAATCAGAAAACTTCCTAATGAACAGCCCTTCCTCACAGTTTGTCATGGTACCATCTTACTAATTCCTAGTAAATATTAACACTTTATTTAAATGTCTTGAACATTTTTATTATTTGATCGAATTTCTGTATACTTTACTCCCAGGTCTGTTTTAACAACCCCATTATGCCTCTCTAAAAGACATCTAATATCATCTCTTGAAGTATTCTTACAGCAGAAGCACTGTGTGTGTAATGTGTGACACTATAGATAGAACACACTGATTTTGACTACCTTGTTTCTTTAGGCCTCATTCTATTTACACACAAGTTGGAAAGGAACAACAACTCATCCTCCAAGTACAGCTCTACCCATTCGCTACTTCTGTAATAAATGAAGCAAACCAGAGAAAAACTACCGATTCTTGTGAGCTCATAGGCACTATAACTGCAGTTCTTACTATTTACCAAGTTTTAAGCACAGACACGAGGAAGAAGCCTGCTTCCTTACCTATGGAAAGCTGCTTTAGGAAGGAAGTTGAACCAGGTTGGGGAAAGAAAGAAAAAAAAAATCCACACATACCTTGGCAGTGATATGCAAGGGTTTTTTTAGACACCTGGGAGCTTGAATATAGATTTAAATGGCACATTTAAAGACCTCTTGTTCAATAAATAAATGAGACCGGATATAGTAAACCAAATTTGCTTCTTTCAAATTACTAGTTTTCCTTGCCTCTTCCTTGGAAACGGGAGTTAGCCTTGGCTGCTTCACATGGCTTGCTTGCCTTTTTTTTTTGTCTTTTTGCAATTTCAGTTCAAAGGGAATTCTCGATCATTCCCTGCTGCTTGAGGCAATTTCAAACAAGCTCACACACTTTTAGCACAATTCCAATTAGCTTTGTTCTTATGAGTGGTGAACTTGTTTTAGTCCCATTATATACATGTTAATTGTTATCTTAACAAAGAATAATGAATTTGCAAAAGTAATGATTGTTTGACATCTACTTAAAACACCCTTTAATCCTCACTCTGGACTAAAAATAATTAAAATGGGTTTGGTTTTCGAATTATTTTTAATTATCATTCCTATGTTACATTTATATGTCGATCTTGTTACTTATGTTATCTGTACAGCATTGTTTACCATGTAACCACCCCTATAACAAACTGCCTGGAGTTTTAGAGGGGCAGGGAAGAGTTTTTTGTTTTGTTTCTGCAATGTTACTTTTCACTTCTTTATAATATAGATATTACATATATATGTGTGTGTATGTATATTTATATAAATAAAAAGCTCAAAAGCCAATATAATGAATAATTGTGTTTCACATTTTGCAGTCACTGAGCCACTTTTACTCCCAGTAGCTAAAGTTTCATCCTTCACAGCAGCAGCACACAGAGCACATCTCCAGAAGGTCACCAAAACACAGTTCTAGCTCTTTAGGAGCTCGACTAGCTCCCTGTACCACAATACACAGTACACAGGCAAGTCTGCAGACAGACAGGCTAGTGAAAAAAAAAGAAAAGAAATTAAAAATAAACCAGAAAGTGGCTTGTTGTCTATGAAGCAAAGAATTTCATAGTTTAGGTCCTCCTCCTCATTAGTTAACACAGGCTACAAGTGCCCAAGAAAAGCCCTGCATATGAGCTACCTTGATGGCATGGAGCCTACAGAATATCCTACTCTCATAACACAGGCAAGAATAAAAGTTTACCTTCCAGCTCAATTAACAGAATCCCATGCTTGTGTCAGACTTAAAATTCTCCTGAAGGCAGAAGCAAGAAGCATTGTAAACGCATATTTGTATACAAGAACCCCATCCACAGACCAAAAAAGGTAAAGTCAGCATAAATCTCTCCTGTAACAGCTGTAGAGTTTCAGAGCACTGTTAATAGATTTTTAGCATGTTTGATCCTGCCTGCCTACAGCACAAGCAGATAAGCTGAGTGTAAAAAAAAAACCAAACAAACAAACAAAAAAACCCTACCACACAAAACTCCCATAACCTGTTTCTCCTAAAGAATTATTGCAAGAAAGAAAGTTGTATGGACACCTTCCTGTTAGCTCCTAGATGTAGAAACCATGCCACCAAAATAATACCCCATTGGAAGGTTTGAAAAAGTGAGAAAAAAATAATTAGGCTGACTCTCAACAGAAAGAAAATATTTTAAAGAGAAAAAAACTAATTGAGCTTTTCAGAATTAAGGCAAGATCAAAACAAGCAAGAAATGAAGTGCTCAGCTTTTGATTTTTTAAAGCTGTATCCCCCACTGAGCCACCTTTGCAGGAAAACATCTTCTGCATTTTATATTCCAATTAGTGCATTAAACTTTTCTTGATTATTTATTCATATTTAAAAGTTTCCTTGTTCCATTTTGTAATTTGGAATTGCATAGGAGAATGTAACTGTATATTCACAGGCATTGCAAAAGACACAGACACCTTTATTTCTCTTCAGAGAGGACCAACCATCATCTGAAGTTAAAGACTGTTCAACAGTCATACGTGTAGTGGGAAAAATAATTGTTTTAACCTTCATTATCAATAGAAATGGGGAAAGCCCTGCTTTTGTTATTTTACCTTAAAGCTTTCTCCCTTGAAAGTGATTCTTCCAAAAGACAGATTCTCAGCTCAAGATTCATAGACTACTAGGAACCTATGGACCCCCAAGAGATGTTAAAAGCAGCATTAACTTACACCAGCTGCCACGTTTGGAGAATGTTTTAGAACATCACCTTCGCTTCTACGGTTGAGAGCCAGTGGAAGAAGACGACAAACATTGTTAAGCGGCACTGTGTATCCAGCTACTCACACTAACAAGAATTTTCCCAGATGACAAGATCATAGAGGTGTTAGCTGGAAATGTCTCTGGATACCACCCAGCAGAGCCTCCTAGCAGAGCCATTGCCAAGAGAGATGTTCACGAGGGGATTCATTCAGCCAAGGTTTCAGGCTTCCCTAGAGAAAACATGCCCAGCTCCCTCAGCCTCGCAGGTTGCGCGCCTCCGGCCCGTCATGCCCAACTTCAGAGCCTTGCACCCCAACAGCATTTTTCATCAACCATCCCGCTCTCGGTGTCCCAAAGAGGACACAGCTTCAGCCAGTTCGAGAGTTCAGTTTGGGTTAGGATTCTGCCTTCCAATACAGATGGCAGGAACCAAGGTGTAAGGTATTTTGTAATGGGGAGACCAATTTGGAACGGACTTGAGGACAGGAATAAATTCAAATAACTATGTAACACAACCAGACACTCTTAACATTTGACATATGGTATCTCAGTAGCCAGCTGCATTTTTAAAATCAGACCATAGCTATTTTAAGGATGTCTTCCGCTTGTTTTGTCTCCCTGCACAGCTACTCTACATTCCTAGCACCTAAAATATCCTTTCCACCTCTTATTCAGTATAAACAGACACATTCTTGATTTCTACAGGGAACATGGATCTTAGGTTTCTATTTCTATAATTAGTAAAAAAGCACTAGTATTCAAATTTATTTTAATTCTTGTCTGAAATAATCAAAACCAAATCACTTTCTCCAAGATTTTCAGCATTTTAAGGATCTTAACCAAACAAGCAGGAGGAAATCCATTATAACCCACTCAGCAACTTGAAACAGGCAATCCTCATGACTGCAGCTGAGCAAACTGATAATAATTTATGATAAATCCTTCCTCCTCCTATCTGCATATTATCTGAAAACAGATGGAAGACAGCCAAAAAAACAGTAATTGAATCTTTGCCATGTCCTTACAACACCAACAAATGCCAGGTGAGAAACCACAAGGTAAAGTTTGAGGCTGCTTTGAATGAGTTTCTTGATAAAACAGCACAGGTCAGGTCTGACCAGATGCATGCTTGGACTGGGGTCCCACCAGTGGGAATATTTTTCAGTCTTTCTCTATAAAGATTTTTATGAATGCACATTTATTATATTAGCAGAGAGCATTTGTGTATGGCTTCAAATGAACATTGGAGATTTCTGCAGCATTTTCCCAGATGGGTGATTAAAAGTAAACCTCTAGTGTTCAGAAATATCACAACAGTCACAACAACTTTTCTGTCCAAAAACGGTATCTGGTTTCTTTTGGTACTTAGCAGCTGAGGTCATCTGTCATCTGTAAAGCATGATGATAAAACGCCATGATCACACAGGTCTTCATAACACAACTTTCAAAGCACTCTTCAGAGCATACTTTGATCAAAATGTTTACAAGGCACTAGCTTTACAAGAAGTTCAGGAACATCAATCTTTATTAGGGTTATTTACCAACACTGAAGTACTAGGGTATATACCTATGGAGTTGCAGTTCTAATCCAGATATTAAATATTTAAGTTTTTTGTGTTGCTCTCAAAAAGAAAAGTTTTCATTAAACCCAGAAAAAAAAAAGACAATATATGGGGCTTCTAAACCTATTTCTAAGTAAAGCCTGAAATTATGAACAGACACAGAAAAAAGGCTGCTGAAAAAGTGTGCATAACTCACATGTACTTTTAGTAGAAAAACACAAGGAAACAAATAATACTTAATGCTTGGGAAACTAAGAACATACACCACATGATTTAACATAACTATAGGAAATTGTTCCAGCAAATATTGATTAGACTTACACTTCTCAGTCTTCACAGCTCTGCTTTCAAATACTGCAGAAGAACTAAGATTTCAAGACAAAAAAAACCCCACAAACAAACAAAACAGAATAAGAAAACCTTTAAAAAAGCTGCAAACATTTTAATTTAACTATGATTCAGCTGGAGGACATGAAAATATGCACAGCAGAGCGCATCAGCTAGCTGAGAGAAAACAACCAGGAATACAAACAATGAGTCAGAATGAGAGACTTGATTACAAAACACTTGCTGTTCTTCAGAGGGTATACCAGTAAGGACTGTTATAAAATCTGACCAAAGAGAAAGCTTTACAAGGTGATTGCACTGAAGATTATTATTTTCTGACTCTAGTGGCCATTATAGAACCATTCACATCAAACATCAATATTCTGCAATTCATCTTATGAAGTGCCAAGAAAAATCAGGCAATCAGAAGTTTTTTTTCTACATAGAAACACATTATTCAGAAAACATAAAACAAAAGTAACATACACTTACGCACCACTTCTCTTAATTCGGAAGATATTTCAGATTTTATTTTCTTCTCTCACTGACCAGATTCATTTTAGCAAAATTGTGTGCACGCAAAATGAGGGCAGAAAGGTGTTACCTAAAAAACTGCATATCTGCTCCACACTTCAGATTGTATTTTACGTACACGTATGAATTCTGGTAGCAGAACTGCAAGATAAATACACATAATTCAGCTGTCTGCTTACTCTTGCTACTTGCCTACCACAAATCTCTCTACCTCTTTATACCCTCATTGCAGGCTTAGGTTGACAGCCTTCTCTCCTCAGCTCATGCTTATTTAATACAGCTGCGGCATCTCTCCCCTCTCTCCTAAAAAAAATCTCTTCTCACTTCTTAACAACCCCCAACTTTCCTATCTACTTCTACTAGTTATTTCATTCTAATTGCAACACCCTTGGAATGCATTTGGGGTACACACTGCAGTAAATACTAGACAAAGAAAATTGTGCCACAACAAGAGGAAAAGAGCATAACAGCTTTGCGTGCTACTGACATGGAGCCAGTAAAGGAAGAGTATTTTGATCTACAAGGATTATGCATTAACAAAAGGAAGTATTTTTAGTGTTTGCATTCCCCAGTCTGTACTGAGAGGATCTGTTCTCTGATAAAGAAATAAAAAAAACACTTCTCAGTTCAAATTTGCTTAGAGTAAGTTATACCATAACAGATTACATATTTCCTGTAATATTGCTTTGTTTTCATTACAGGTCTCAGTACATAATACACTACCAAAAGAGATTGTTAAGGGATGAAAAAAACCTCACAGACTCCACACAAGCATCCCCCAAAACTACCTCATTGCCAAGGTCACCATCAACTCACATATGCGTCACATTTCTCTAGGCTGTTAGAATGTATTTCAGAGATGGAAAAACAAAGCCATATTATTGAAGTAAGAGACAGAAGCAATTTCACAGCAACGATAAGGTCCTTTTGTTATTTTACCTGAACAGTAGAATAACTTAGAGAGCAGCAAAATGAAAAAAAGGAAAAGAGCATAAGTGATGTTGAAAACTGCGTAAAATATACATGGGAATATTTCAAGCTACCTGGTAACTAAGTCATGCCATATAACTTCGGTGTGAGCCTCAGTAGGTCACCTGATGACAGATTAAGAAGTATTTTAGGCACACGCAGGAAAGGAACTAAAATTGTACACTAGTTGTTAGAAACAGCTACAGTGGTTAAGTATATACACATTATTAGATACTACTATTTGAGTCCAAACATATCATTCACGTATGTCTGACAAGACAAATATATGCTGTCCATTTCAGATGTTCTGATTTTTCAAATGATTCAAAGCTAGAAAGCTTTAACATGTATACCAAGTTCCTTTTAACCTACAAAAATCTGATGTAGTTGACTACAACCTATGGCTATTTTTCAGGAATACTAAGCAATTTAACACACTTAACTTTTTTACTGTTATTTTAGATCTTTTAGAATCCAGTTGCGAGTAAGTTTCTTGTCATCAGTGGTTTGGATACTGCATCCTGATTTATATAACCAGACATTTTTGTGCTTCTCTACATGCACAGATGCCTATTTGGTCATAAAGGTGCCAAAGACAGGAAGAAAAGTTATGTGCAACTGCCCAATCGTATTTTACAAAACGGAAAAAAAAAATCAAAGAAAAAGGAACCGCTTACAAGCTCATGCAGACATAAAAAGATGCAGTTCTGTGAATAAAGACAAGTAGGATGGAACAAAGTGAACTGTAGAGTTTTAGTCTCAAATTCTTTGCAGGGTTTGAATTTCTGCTGGATGCAGATCTAATCTACACTTAAACTAAACTGACAAAGCTTAGGCACAGTGATTTGCTTTTGTCTACCTGGCACTTTTCCAGAAAGCAATGAACTTTTCTTTTGTAAACTAAGTTCACAAGAGCAAGACTGGACTTTGAGAAATCTATTCATGATTTCCCACCAATAATATGCCATTTTTCCCACAACAATGCTATTTTAACTCCATGACCTTTTTCTCCCAAGTCAGTATAGGCTGCCATAAAGAAGCTTGCCCTTTTAATAAAGACATTATGAAGGAGTAGAAAGGAGATACTAAAAGCAGAAAGTTAAAAAAAAAAAATCATTTCAGAAGTGAAGATTTAGAGGTTAATTGGACTATTTTTCTTCCAACTTAAACTGATTCAAAACCTTTTAAATATTTGCCATTACACCACAGAGAGAGTGGTCCATCACGACTCGGAAAACAGCGTCCCTGCTGCTTTCAGTCACACTTCTCAAACATTACACATTTTCACCGGTGAAATCAAGAAAAAAAATTACAGTCTATATGGAAAAAAAACATAGAAATGTATTCCCCTCTTCACTACATGGGATACTAAACACCTTCAAAAATTTCAGAAAGCTGTATTATGCTTCCAACAACTTAAACTTCTTAAACTATTTTCAGGCAAAATGGAAAGAAATTTTAAATATAGTACTAAAGATCTTATTTGCCTAATAGTAAGATTCAGCTGCAGGTTGAGGTCTCTTACACACATCAGAGCTACCAGTCTGAGCTTCCTGGAATCCTGCAGTATCTCAGGACTGCTGCCACTGAAATGCAGTTTCACAGGTGAAACTTCTGTGCAGAGTTGGATAAAACATATACAGACTCTAGAGGGAGTTCTAACTTTGCCATATTTTTCCCCTTACAAAATTTTTATCAGTAGTTCAGAACTAAACAAACAACCAAACAACAACAAAAAGGCAAACCCATGCATGATGTTTCTTCTGCATATCTGCTTTTTCCCCTTTCCCCTGTTACTGGGCAGAGTGGGAACTGCCTGGCACAGTCAAATATCTGCTTTCTGCTGATACTGACATATATTTTGGTTTTCTTTCTTACCTGATCATGACGTATAGGAATTCTTAATTTAGTTGTTCTTGAGTGACTTTGGTGCACCTTCAGTCCGAATAGTTCACCAGTTCATGCAGCATCTGGGAGACCTATGATATTTACAGAAGATAAACTACACTCGGAGAGCCAGTCTTTAAATATTGAACACAACAAAGAATTTGTAAAGATATTTTCACCAACATAAATTAGCTCCTTGCTAATGCAGTACTGCTGCCTATGCATTCCTGTTGCCAATTCACAGAGTGTGTGTGTTTACGTGCATTATGCTGGGACACGCACTAGTGTAGCCCGGCACAAGAATAGATGGATCACAAAGATAGCCAGCACATTTGCCACACTCTTGCAAATCCCCGAAAGAGCTTTTAGCTTTGCCAGGCCTCTTGAAGCAAGGGGATTTGCTTGGCATTATGCACTTGGCAAAAATGCCCCCAAGTTGCAGGAGGAGCTACTATTGAGCAACCAAGAACGCAGCTGTAGTACCCACATCATCTGTCTTCATACAGCATTTTGAAATAAACATACTTTCTTTATGGCTCTAACTGAACTTTAATAACTCACAAATACAGCAGACTGACTACTGGATAGCAAGACACCACCACAAAAAAAAAAAAAAAAAGAAGAGAGGACAATATACATTTCCAATATTTCTTTATATTGAAGGGAAACTTAAGCAATCTAAATATTGCAATATTTTTCTGCTTTGAGGCGCAGCATTGTGTCAGCGCATCCTAGCTGAAGAAATTCATAACAACTGGAATAAAGGCTGGTAATCCTTTATTACTGTGCCTTCCTGTTAATCTAACATCTGCTTTCACTTTTCTTATTAATTAGTGTTTCAAAAACAGATTAAAACTTTCCCCTTCCTCTTTTGGTAAAGATGACAATTTACAGGGAGGAAAAAAACCAACAAAACCCACAAACACACTCCTCAGGCAAGTCTTCTACCTGTCCAAACATTCATTAACACACAAAAAAGAGAGATTTGCATTTCAAATTTTTCCTCAGAGGATAAACGTAGCACATTGCGTGGACATACAGTAAACTATCTGTAGAAAAACTCAGATGACTTCTATCATCCATATGTTGACTTCTAACTTCCATATGTTACCAGGGAAAAAAAGAGGTACACTTAAGACAGCTGTCTACCTCTCAGCCTTCATCTCACACTCCTACAGGGGCTTATGTTGCTACAATGGTATCAGAATCTACAAAACACACAAATATATATATAAAAAATAAAAAGCATGAACCTCAGCTATCCCCTGAACACTCAATGGTTTCATTTTAATTCAAGGAGTAAAACCAGTCAAAACCTAGACACTGGAGCAACAAGGGAAAAAAGTAAACTGCATTTTAAGTGATTTTTGAAGGAGTGAAAAAAAGCATGCTAAGCCAGATACTCTTTATTTTTAAAGTGCTCTTTCATCCTGTTTCCCAAACTTGACTCTATTTCAAGTCTGTATTGCAAGATCCAACTATGCTGAACTTAGGAGATCTTTTCAGGCATCAGAAATACTCTGCCTCACAGCATTCACCTGCTGAACCCACTGCAAGTGCAGAAGTCTTCTCTTCTGTTTTTCTGCTGCACTTTGTGGAGCAGTGGATAATCAGAAAAAGATCTGCAACACAAGTTTCAGAAGCATTTCTGGGGTGATTTTCCCCTGAAGTAGTAATATGACAGGCAGCACAGCAGTCTGGAGGAGGAACTCCAACAGTCCTATCTTTTTGCTCTTTCCATGTTTTCAAACCATCTCCTCGGCATCCAGAAGTTAAGCATTTGTACAAAGTACATTTCTTTCTCCTCAATATTGATTTAAAACCATTTTTCATAATAGGCTCTGAATAGAAGGGTGGGAAAAAAAAAACATTTCACTTCTGTCAAAAAGAAGCAATGGAATAATGGACCAGCTGAAAACCTGTATTCCCTAAACGCTGTCTGCTCTTGGACAAAGACGCTCACACTTTGTGTGAGCCACATGAAGTAAATTGCCTATTTGCGTAAATATGCCAAACGACTACTTGATGGCTGGTCACAAGCTGAACATTCATTCCTAACACTGGATCACAAGCTTTTAATTGGTGCTGGCACAGACTGTGACAGTAGGAACGAGTTTTCAGGGCACTGCAATGGTGAAAATCAGTGCTTTACAGAGGGGCATGTGAAGTTCTTTGAACAGAGGGATATTTGCCTGAGCAAGCATCACAGGGCTGCTAGGGACAGCAGGAACAGCCACAGTCAACAGGCCTTTGCTATCAGTAATTCAAATCAGTAATCAATCAGCAAAACAAATACACAGAATTTACTAGGACTTTATTTTTTGACAGAAAGGTAGTTTTCCTGCTAAGAGTTATGTTTGATAATATTCTAATTACATCATTACCACTTATAACCTCATATGGTAAAACTTTACCAGACCTAACAGTACCTAAGCAGATGCTCTGCTCAATACATAAGCAACTCTGCCAAACAGTGCATAACAAAATCCAAAGTTTTTAAACCAAGATCAGATTAACGGTTGGGTGTTTTGGGGTTTGGGTTGGTTGGTTTGTTGTTTGTTTTTTTTTTTTAATTCTTTACATCTTCAACATATCTGGGGTGCAGCAGGTCAGCTTTGTTCCCTCTGAAGGGGATCACAACTGTACTCAAGCTCAAAGCTCCACTGCACTGTGCTAGTGTGCAGTAATCCAGCTTCTCTAGCTGTCCACAACTGCACTGTAACATTTTGATCTCTCACAGTACAGAGGAAAAAAAGTGAACTTTAATTTCCAGTTGATTTTTTACAATCGCTTTCAAGTAAATTATACTTGCACTTGAATTATTTTACAGTTATAAGCCAGTGCATTTCAGTGACCACTGATCCAATTTGTATAGTTTATCATTTGTTATGAGACACTGATGGCTGTTTAATATGTCCTAAACATAACCTTGAGTCAACGGGAGCTCAAAGCATTTCATAATTATATTCCTCAGTAAGAAGAAAGTTCCACAGTTGACATATGGAAAGACCAAACTGTTCTTCTATTCAAAACAAAAATATTTCCTATTCTTTCAACTGTTAACTATTGAACATTTCAACTGTGTTTCTCTGTAAAGCACTCCATGACTTTCTGAAGAGCACTTTGTAATTTCCTCCCCACTTTTAAAAGCATACAGGAGAGGTAGAGAAGTACAGAACTACAGCTGAAGTACGAGACACAGAAAGAAAAATCTCAGCATCCTAGACACCCATGACTTATAATCACATCACGATTACTATCCAGCATCGTTAAAATGGGGTAAATAATTCAGCCTGTCAGTAAATCAGACCAGAAGGATATGCTTTATCATCATCTCCCAGCAATAGCCTTCCTGAAAACCCCCGTGAGTTAAATAGCTCCAAGTGATTTCAGGAGACAGTGACCCTTCGAGATGCGCTAAACCTCTACTATAAAAACCAACCAGCTGCTCATGATGCAGATCCACTGAGGTGCTTACAAAGGTTTCATGAATAAACGGATAGTTGTGGTTCACACACCATAAAGGACAGAGCTCTGCAGCTCCCTTCGGTTGAGAAGCAATAGAGAGAAATACTTTGACTTGCATATGCACGGACAACTACAAATCAGCAACACTGCCTCCGAGTTTCTCTTTCCAAGCCTGCACTTAAGCAGTAGTTCACAGGCTGTCTCTTGCAGAAGAGCATACCAAAATTTCTAAGCCCAAGAAAGGACCTGTAGCAGCCAAGCAGATTTATACACCGAACAGCCAGTTGTCAGTGGAAAAGTCAGCTTACTCATCAGTCTGCCTCCATATAGGAGAAAAAAAAGAAAAAAAAATTACGACAAAGACTTATCAGCAGGGGTTAAGATTAAAGCTAACCTCCAAACCCTCTTAGCCTCTAAAATACTTTTATTTTTAAGGTGTCTTTTCATTCTATTTCCCATGCTTTACTCTTGTTCAAATCAGCATTGCAAAAGCCACCTATGCGGAACTTAAGAGGATTTGGGGGACATGAGAAATACTCTGCACATCCGTATTAGACTGTTAAACCCACTCCAAATGCAGGGGATTTCTTCCCTGCTTTTCTGCTCCATCCTGTGGTAAAGCTGAGGTAATGGGTTAGATGCATTTAGCACCTAACTACCAATCAATGAGCTGTTAAGCTTGGCATTTACCCATTTTCAATAGCAGAGATCCAAACATCTTTATAAAGATGGAAGTCCCCAGGGAAGGCAGTTGCTAAAAAACAAAGCCTTAAGCAGAAGATCATCTGCTGAGAGTCTAAGCAAGTAGGCTTGGGAGCTGAAATCATTGTGCAAAGGACAGGAGCAACTCTGAAGGACTAAGGGGAGAAAGGAGTCATTTCTACCTTTTTCATAAGACTACAGAAAACATTCAGAAGTTGAGAGGAAGGCGACGAAAGCAAAACACCCAAGGTAAAAGCTGTCCTCTCTAGCTAGGTCTGCTGCTTCCCCAGCTGGACAGAACACTGGGACTGCTCCAAAAACCCCAGAGAAGGAAAGCTGGCCTCCATCCTGAGGAAGACACTTGCCCAGCGTACCTGCAAGGCTACAACAAGCTTTATTTTCAAGCAAATGCACAAAATTGACAAAAAAAAGAAAAAAGAACACCACCCAAACACCAAAACAAACCAACGACACCTTGCCAAGAAGATGGTCAACTATCAGTTTTAGTGAGGAAAGGACAGGCCTAAGCCCAAACGGCCCGACTCCAGAAGAGCCATACCACAAAGAGGAGCATCTACATCTCCCTATACTCATGCATTATGTAGCTTAAAATATTTATTAAGGAGAATGCTAATGATAACTTTATCCTCCCGTTGATTACCTCTCTTGGGCAGCTAAATATTAACACGAGGTTGTTCTTCCTAGCTAATTTAGTAGGCAAGAGCTAATTTAAATGAGCACATCCTTTAGGAGTATTCCATGTGAATAATGATCCTAACTTGTTTTCATACAGGAGTTGTGACTTATTTAGGTTTTCACGGTACTTCAGGGTTTCTAAAAGAGGCACTATGCAAATTACCCTGCTTAGTAACAGCACGCTGGAGCAAGTACCTCCTGTTCGTGTGGTTTTTATTGACTTGTTTTGCACCACTACACCAACACGCTCTCCTCGGCGTAGGAGGGAGTTCAGACACGCCACATAATGCCTTGTAACATCTTCCCACTCGAGCGTCCTAGGAGATGTTTTCCCTTCATTTGTCCTTTTCAGATAAGCGTGTTGTTCTTTTTATTTTCCAATATTAAGACGAGGCACATGGTGAAGCAGAAGCCGAGACGAAAACAGCAACTGCGCCCGCGGAGCGGAGTCGCCCTTCTTTCACGTTCAGGGTTTATTTACTGTCTTCGTTTTGTTGTACTAACCCTATTCGGGTTCAAAAGCCGAAACGATCCGACTTCTCAGCAAACCCCAAAACACACGGTAACCCACCCCGGTGCCTCCCCCGTCCACCGGCTGGCAAGCCCCGGGCAAACCTACCTGGGCTCCCGGGCACGGCTTCCCGCCATGTCTTCCCTCAGAAATCGCAGCTTCTCCCCACAGGGGTGCTCCTCTCCCTCAGAGGAGGACATGCTGCCGCTCCGCTTTGCCGGGGGCTGGCTGAGGGAGGCGGGCAGCTGCTAACAAGCTCATTAAGGGCTGAGGCGGGCCCGCTGGGGCAGCCCCCCACCTCGCCTCTCCTCAGCGATCCACGGGCCGTGAAGCGGGGCCGTCCCTTTTTAATTTCTCCTTCTACCATTAAGACCCAGTCAACCCTTTGTTTGCCACTCCCCCCGCTGCCAGGTACCCCCCAGCTGGGGCTTGCCCCTAGCAGCTCCCCTTCCCTCACCCCCTGCATTGCCCCGCCAAGAACCAAATGGCAGCTCCATTTTATTTATTTTTTTTTTCTTTTCCCTGACAATATTCCATTTAAGTAAATTACAAGCCAAGTTTAACATCCCCTTTGCTGTTGTCGTGGTGGCAGAGGCAAGAATTGCCCCCTTGTACATCTGCTGAGTTTTATTATACTCGTAAAAGACAGCACAGGAAAACCAAGCGGGCAGGGCACGTGTTCGGAGGGAAGTTTGTGGCCTGTTGGAGTCGGGGACACCGCTGGTACCAACACAAAACCAGATTTTTCTCAGACGGTCACAGCACACAGAGGCAGCTCAAGGGACAAACAGCTTGCCGGGCATTTTGCATAGTCAGAGGCAACAAACCAAAAGTTTAATATTCCCCCAGATCCCTTTAAGATCATCTTTTTTTGCATCATTCTAGAGAAATATCCTGTGTTTCTTTAGAAATTCCCATTTTTCCCCAATGTTTTTCCCCAGAGAATCTGTTTCTGGGTGAAAAATTAGCAAATGCATGCATATGCTTGCTGGTTTTCCCACTCCCATTTGGAGTTTGTTACTGGGTATCAGCCTGTGTAAATAATGTCACTGGACCATTTTATACCACTATCCGTAAAACGTGCCCATAGAGGATTTTCAGTGGGTACCAACAGTTGTTGCACAGATAGATGCCATGAAGTCAAACACTTGGGATGTGCAATCTGCCCAGATAAAGTACATTGCATTAACACTGTGACTTTTTCAAAACGTAATGACTTTGGTCATTATTTAAATGACTGCTGTTCAGATTTTCATCTTCGCTATTACATGATCATTTACGAGGTGGTTTCTCATGTCTTTTCAGACTCCTGCTGCTGTAAGCAGCCGCCATTAATGATGGCAGATCTCACAGACAGGCTAAGTGACACTGACCCCTGCGTAAACATCACAGACACCCCGAGAGAAAATCTCTGGAGCAGCATGGGACTTAATGTGAAACATGCTTTAAAAGGGAAGGAGGATTGATCTGGCCTGACATCTTGTGCTCGCTGAGGGCTTCTTCTCCTAACTTCTTTGTGCCACAGCAACGCTGCTGCAGCTGCTCTGAGCTGCCGTCACGACCTCCCTCCCCAGTTGAAAAGCCAAGCACCTTCTGCCAGGGCTCTCCAGCACATTTTAGTCTACCCCCAGCCAGGTTAGCTACAATTTTTTAAGCACTTTCTGCTAAATCGACTGATTCCAACTCAACCCTTCACACAGGGATCCTAGATGGCAGATCAATGGCATATTAGCTACTGACCAAGAACAGAGCAGAGGGGGCACCACAAGTGCCGGGGCAAGGCAGAAGCACACTCGGAGCACTTGGTGTCACCACAGCTGTAGCTGGTTAGCTGGCACCACAGCCGCTCTTGTCATTCCTATAGCACATTACGCAAATTGGCTTGGTAGGAGCTTGTGAACTGGCTCCCTGTCTGCTGAAATTATCAGATGTTGAATTCGTCTTTATGGCTGAGAACTGCTGCGGTGCTCCCCAAAAGAGTGAGGACATGGAGAAGAGAGATGGCTCTCCCAACAGAAGGCAGGAGACATCACATATATAGCCAAAATTCCTTTGATGCCCAATCCAGGACTACAGTCTGCTAAACTAGCCTTGATCTCCAACTCAATATATAGTACAGATAGTCTTCAAGGACTGATGTTCAATGCTTGGCACAGCATGGCACACAGTATAAAACCCATTTGAAAGAGAAAGGCTTCAGTTCACTTTACCTGACATTTTTTTGACTTGCATGAAGCTTGTTCAAAGCCTCTTCCCGGTTACAGCTATGCCAGCTGCAGACATTACCACTCACACTGGGATGTTTCTTTCTTCTTCCAGTGCCCAGGTCAGGATAAGGGGCTGCTAGGGCAGACTCTTCGTCACATCATGGTGCACAAATCCTACATTACAGGGAATTGTTTTGCCTCTAGGCTAGCCTAGGACTGGGAGACTGCAAAAGTGGTTTTGAGATACCTTCCTCTGCCTTGTTCCTCTGAGCAGCTGCAAATGAAGGAGAAGTACAAGTGAAGACTGAATTTTGCTTGTGTAACATTTCAGCTGGTCAGGAATATTCTGTAAAAAAGCAGGGCTGGGAGGAGGGGAAGAAATATAGAATATTATGGTTTTTCTGCAAGCTATCTGTAATATTGTGACCAAATGATTTCTGCTTCTCATTAGATCCCAAGTAATATGGAAAAGGGTCAGTACCTGACATTTTCAAAGCGCAGCAGCACTGACCACTTTATCTTCATAGGGACTTCAGGCAGATTGCTGTGCAATTTAGTTACCTTAGTAACATCAGACAGCATGTAGACTTGCAAATAGTTGTTATGTCACCTTGCCAATCTGCTGCTACACCTACCAGGAATGCAGAACAAGCAATCAATTACAGGGATATCACTCAAATTCATTATACTTTCATGTAAGAAAGCCTTTACTTCTTTGCTTATGAAATTAGTTTACTTCCAGTGGGAAACCCCACACCTTTTAGTATGATTTTTTTTCCAGTGAAAAAAAAAACCTTAAAAGAACTATCTATTTATTACTTCTGTTCCTCCGGAAACCACTTTGCATAAATGATATAACATGGCCTCAAAACAATAGTGTCCTGATTTTCTGAATACTACATACACTTAATTTTCATTTAGGAATTATATACTGAAGCAGCAGGGTTTTTTATATACTGGGAACTAGTGAACCTTGGATATAAAAAGAAGGGAAATGCTCTTTTCATAGGTATCATGAACTATGGATGATGATGAAAAACTAGCCTAATATTAATTGTTCTGCAAGCAAAAGGAAGTCTGAATGAAGCCTTTTTAAAGAATTATTTTATAAAAACCAGACATCACTCCCTTATAAATGTCATGAAATACCCTTGGCCTGAAATAAGGAAATAAGCAAGTTTTATTTATTACCTTCTAAATAACAGAAAGAGACAAAATGCCTAAAATTGTCAGCTGGTACCTTAAATCATGTATGCGAAGGTGGTACGGGAGATCCAAGGAAGATTTTGCTGTGACCATTGAGACTTTTTTTTAACCCAGTGGTCCTTCTGCAACGCTTTTAACATTTACCTCCATTATAGCAAACACCAGAAAACTGGACACACTTGTATACCTATTATCCAGCTGACCATCCAGTGTTTTAGTTTAAAACATTGATAAGGCTGATTCCTTGTTAAAATGCCTTGTTGGGGGAGGATGGTGATTTATATTGGTCAATGTGCAATTAGGATGATTTGTGCCATCTCTCCAGCAGGCAACTGCACTGGCAGCTGGGGTAATAATGCCTTAGATCACCACTCCTAAACAGATGGGATGGAGCACATTTGTTATAGTCGTGTTTCTGGGGTCATCTGGTCTTAAAAGGAAAGTCTATCTTGAAATGACGGGATTCTCTCCCATGCGATAAATCTCCTGTCTTGAAAGTAAACTTGAAAAAAAAAAAAATCAGGAAACTTTTTGTGAAGTTACTTTCTTTCTTTGTTTAATTAAGTTAACAATACTAAGAACAAAATGAGGCTCTTTATGTAATTTAGCAGGAAGCAGAATCTGTCTTGTGACACTGCTTTACATAGGAACGACAGCAAGGTATAAACATACTGTCCTTGTAATTCAAATTTCACCCACTTTCACTTCAGTGCCTCCACTTTTTCTTTTATTTGAAGTCATTCTGAGAATTGTATTAGCTTAACACTGGAGCCGATATGCTCATAATTTGGACAAGAATGAGGGAAGAAAGGACACAGCTCTTGCCCTTTATTTTCTTCAGCTCTCTGGGAGAAAAGATGGTGCAATCACCTCCTTTCTTCACCGTATCCCTGCTGCCACTCCAGCATCTGCACGTAATACAGCCCTGTCACATATGCAGGTATGGAGCTCAAGCAATGACTAATTTTCCACAAGTTTTCAGCACCCAAACTTAAGCTAGAACATAGTTCAGCTCCTCAGTGAGAAAGCCAGTTTCCTCAGGCAGCATCCTGGGTGGTTTTCCAGGAACTGGAGATTAGGGTCCACTTTCAGAAAAAATGTTTAGCATCCCTTGGTGCACCAGGTTAAATGGGTAAATAAATAGTATTTACCACACGGGATGCTAATCCCCTTCTGGAAACCTGGCCACAACAGCGGAAGTGGGAGCTAAGACTGAAGGTTTGTGTTTCTTTACTTAAAAGGAATGGAAGCAGCTGGATATTCATCTGGTAGCCCCATTACAATCCCAATGAGGACAATACGATTATACACCTGAGTGGTTAATCGCAAGAGTCAGACTGTTGTGCACAAATGTGTGTATTTATTATACATAATATATGGATGTGTATACTAAATTTGTGCCAAACAGCTGTTTATTTTAGAGGAGACAGCTGTTATTGGGATTCAATTCCTGATTTTTTCAAATGTCACAGGAAGAAACATTGCATGTTAGCTTACAGTTGCATAAACTGATCACTAGAATTAATAAACTTTCTGAAAACCACATATAGAATTGCATTAATAATGAAGACTACTCATTACCATTTCAGTGTTTTATGCTGCGACCTGATGAGAAACACATTAAAAAACAATATTATTGACTAAACACATAGCTATTTTTCATAATCTTAATTTTCACATATTATTGGAAGCGGTACAGTAAGTCTCAATTAACATTTAGATTTTTTAAATTTCATTTTAAATTATTTTTAATTCCAAACATGTACTAATTGTACAGTATTTCAGTAATAAAAGTTTAGCAGGGATAAGAGCCCCATTTTACAAGGTCCTGTAAAAAGACATATGAGAGACAAACATAAAAGTCACACCTTAAAATGCCAGGCCAGAGCAAGGGCAGGTAATGCTCTTGTTCCTGCATTGCAAATGAAAAGAAGTATATATGGTCAAATTTTTAGAAATGCAAGTCTTTTCCTGTTCTCATCGAAAGAAGTGATTAATCCCCTTGAAAGCACTGTGGCACAACTCTGCCGAAACAAAGCCTGAGCTTTTTAGAAAAGATGTTAAAATGTGGGCTCTAAATCATTTTAGGTTTGCCGAGGTCTGAGGAGATCATTGGAAGATCAAGCAACTACAATGCTTAGTCCTTTTTCCTTTTTTTTAGTGTGTCAGGAATAAGCTTTTCTTCTCTGCTTGGTCCTCATTTCATCTGGACAATAAAGTTTGAGTTTTGAAATTCTAAGTACTAGCTGCATGATACATTGGAGCAGTAATTTTTAACCTAATGTGGCTTAAAAATATTTAAATAAAACCACAAGAGAATATACAAATTTCTTGCCATTATGCCAGCCCTACCTTAAAAAAAAAATCTTTGTTTTAATAAAAAATAATGACATGAGACTACATAACATAAATAGCAGAGGAGCATATTCGCAATCTGCAAAATTAGGAGGAACAAGTCTCATTATGAAGACCAAGTAACATACAAGAAGCATTTAATTTTTCATAATGAATAGTAAATTGGTTTGAAGTAACAGTACTATGACCTCTCTGGTAGCTCTCTATTTGTTCAGTGGCTCAAACCTTTCTCGATGGGCCTGCGCGCTGTGAGTTTCACTGCTTCCATGCAATGACACCCATCCAGCACAACGCAGCTGCATGCAAAGGTACCCACGCTAGCCCTGAGGGAGCAACCCGGCTACCGCAGGTAGTGCCGCGGAGCCCACCTCGGCGCTCGTTGGGCTAACTGACCCTCCTGAAGAGGATGAAGATAGATTGACTTCCTCCAGGATGGCTATGACTTTTCCCGCTACCCTTGGCTATCTACCTCCACTGTGCCACGTAGACATACCGAAGTTCGGTTTGAAGCTAAAAAGCCAATATCATAACTTACAATTGCCTGTCTTGGGCTCCCACTCTGTGTTTGCCAAAATGATGGCAGTTTCCCTCAAAATGCAGCTGTGTGGTCGGGCTGGCCACGCCGCGGCCCCAGCTCCGTGCAGACGCCCACATTCCGCAGCTGCTTTTCCAGCTCCATGGGCACCTACATTTTCTGTATACACAGTCTGGATTATTAAAACTGGTAACTGCTGTCATTTGGCTTGTGCAGCACGGAGCCCGGGCCGTATGAAGGTCATTGATTTTTCAGTTAGGGATGTACTTTATAGGCATTGCTTGTACTTTTCCTCTGTCCTGCTTGTACAGCCTCCTTCTTCCTCAACTGTATGCATTAGAGCTGGCTGCGGGCGCGACGCCCCAGCTCCACACTGCTTTCCTTCCCTGCCTTTCATCCAGCTGTCCCCATCTCCATTGCCATCAGGCCTGTTGCTCATCCCTCTGCCTGCCCTGGGCCACATTCTGACCCTCATCAGCACGGCTCCACTTCAAGCCCCGCTTCTGAGCGGGGATCACTACACAGAACCAAGCTGTCAGCGTTGTGAGATCTGGGGAATCTGGCCTCCTGTGTGAATGGGAGTCTGAAAATACCCACGAGAGGAAAGACAGACTGCCTGATTTAGGTGATCAGCTGAACTACATCCGATGAAAGATGGAGCAAGCGGAAAGAATTGCTTGAAAATAAATTGCTGATATAATGGTTATAAGGGCTGTTTGTGCATTTAAAGTGTGCTGCAGCTGAAGCCCCAGCACTCTAAGTTGTCATCTAAAGGTCAAAGTCATTCCCCTTGGGTCAGGCTGTGGAAGCAGTTTTTTCACAAAAGAACTGAGCAGGGGCAGGCAAAGCAGAGCCCCGATCTCCAAAACATACAGACAGGTCAAAGGCTGCATTGCTTCTGCCAAGTACTCGCAGCAGTAAAATCTGTGTTAGCTTTGACGTACGCGTGGATCTCGCGCGTCTTGCGTTGCTGCTTTCTAGTGCCCACTTGCCTGAGCTGGGGCTCTCCCCACGGCTGCCGGAATTGCCGTTTGCTGTACCCTGTTTACAAGCTGCTGCGATCATCTCCGTCCTGTGGCTGGACTAGCCCAATTTAAATAAGGACTCATACTGTAGCAGTAGACCATCCTAAGTACCAGACGAGGTTAAATATGTAGATAGACCCTTGTTTTGTAAATCTGACCCATCTTACGGGAGTGAATCCTGTACTCCTGTAGTTGTGGTTATGCTTTAGAAGTCAAAAACTTTGAAGATGTGTGTTATGCTCCATTTTCTCTAAATGGATGCATCAAGTTTTGTAAAATACATAATGACAGTTCATAAAACGGCTGTAAGGCACTTTAAATATCCCATTACCTCATACATTAAAATAAGATAATTGATTGAGCCTGTTCCAATGAACTATGAACCTAAAGCATTTTTACTTTTGGTTACAGCTCCTTCCTTCAGCATAAAATATGACACATCTGTGATTTCTAATTTTAGTCATAATTTTAACTTTGAAATACCAAAAATACAAGCTACGTAAATACCAACAGTGAAAATAGTTTCCCTACTTTTGTCCTACTCACACTTCATAGGTTAATACTTCACTAGCTTGAGCTCTGAAGGGTAAGTAGTAGCAGCACAAGGAGGATAGAAACATTAATATCTCAATTTGGGAGCATTTTAAACATGATTTCTTTAAAGTGATATTGTTCTAAAGGGTCACTTAAATGCAAATTATTTACATATATAATAGATTCAGTGCTTTGGCATGGCTTCCCGTGGCAGCTTTGAATGTACAACATTTTTACTTCTCTAGCAAAGTTATAGTTCAACTACAGACTCTAAAGTTGAAATGCTTGCAAAAGCTGTAGCAGCAGCTTTAGTCTGTGATACAGCTAGATGTTCCTACAGGCCAGCCTTTCAGACTTGGGCATGCAGGCATGTAGGTCTGATCCTGGGTATGCACTTACTAATGGGATAAGTTTGAACTTAATTGCCTGTTTGCACTTTCAATTACCTGACCAAGCATGTGAGCATAGGATTTTATGCACGCAGCAGTGTATGTGTCAGGACATCAGCGACCCACGGGAACAATGCAGCGGCAAAGCAGCAGGTGAAAAGACACATCCACACATTGGTCTAGTCGATTTCGCCTAGTGTCCAATAGTCTGATAATTTCAACAAAAAACATTTGGTATTTCTTCCAATTTTCATGGCTCCCTGGCAAAGTTATTTTACAAGATCTTTTTGCGATTGAGACACTGAACTGGGAGGCAAATGAGTTCAGTTCAGCTCTCAGTTTTGCTCCAGACTGCTTGTGTCATGTCAGGCAACTCATTTAACCTCATGGTATCTCAAGTCCCATCTGCATCATGGGAAGAACACAACCTGCCTAAGAGAGACTGTGAGGATACAGCTGTACCTCAGGAGATTCTCAGACATGACAGTAATATGGCCTGAATAAATACACACAGTGAAAATAAGTTTCCATTCCCCTCCTGTTTATAATTCATAAGTTGCTACTTCATTACCTTTAGCACTGAAGGATAGTTTATATCAGCACGAAAAGGAAATAAACATTAGTGTCTTAATTCTGTAGCATTTTATACACAGTTTGCTTTAACATGTTATTGGTCTAAAGAGCCACACAAATGCAAAGCAATAGGGAAAAAGATCCTTTGCTTTTAACTAATTTAACACAAGTGCTTAATTCCTAGCACTCCAGAAGGCCATTTTCCTCTTAAATCCACTGCATTTAGCTTTAAAACGTGGTAAAACATGAGAAGTAAATACCTGCTAGCATGGCTGTGCTATATTCACTACTGTAACTGCTAAGTAGCAGAGGCTTTTCTTAGTTAGCTTTTAACTTCCAGGCTATACTGCACACTGGAAAATCCCCCACACCTGGCTTTTGCAGTGGTTAATCTCCTCTGATAACCCAGTATTGCCTTGGCCTGTTCATCAACTGATTCAACTCAATAAACCTGAGGCAGGAGTTCATTAATTAGAGGCAAAGGTGTCTTAGATGAACCTACACAACTGCTATAACTGAAATAGGAAGAAACAAGGGGCACATGCAGAGCTGGTTATTGCCAGCAACGCTGGCTGCTCCTGTGCCACATGGCAGCTGCTATCCACAGCCAGTCCAGGGATCCCAGTTCCCAGATCAGAGATGTGTTAGCCCAAGGGCCAGCGCCTGTCTTGGCCATTGACTGATGGAGTTAAGCTGGGCAGTGCCCTGGAACAAGTGGAAAAGAGACACAGATGTTTAAAAACCTTGCAAGGAAATCTGAACTCCAGGCGTCAGCTGGGTTCTGATAAAAACTGGATAAACTCCTATGCATATGATGAAGCAGATTCATCCACGGGTCTCATCTTTGTGGTGGGAGCTTCACACTGAACTTACTTAAATGAGAACAGAGGAAGGATATGTAGGGGACAAAGTTACAGACTGTCACTTCAGCCTACCTCTTCTATACATCACCCACTCACAAATGCTGATCAGAAGGAAGGGCTATGTCCACACATGAAAGACAGAGGCAGACAGAGAACAAACTGGGGTTTTATTAGTTTGTGGGTTTTTTTTCAACTCAGAAGCCAACGTAAAAATAAGACCAGCAAAAGAAGTAAAAAAGCAGATGATTTTCTCAGACTTAAGCCAATACTGGTGTTGGAGTCACAGTTCCTTTTGAAGAAACCACAGAGAGATTCGGAGTGGCAGTTCCAGAACAGCAGTCTGTATTAAAATTAAAGCCTAAACATCAGCAGTCGAAAGTAGTCTAGCAAATACCTGAATCAGACTGGGAGATGTAATGAGCCATCCTTTGCAGTACACAGAGCACTGCAGGAAGTTGGGTTTTTGTAGTTTTGTAAGAACATTATAATTTCAATTTTATACACTACTTTTTCTTTGCATTTATTGCATTTTGGAATGAAAATAGCATTGCTTTTGACTTTGTTTCATTTTTCATACAAAATGTGCATTGAATTTCTTATTCCAGTGAATTATTCTAATTAATGCCATTGTTTTTGTTTGTTAGCCTGGGTTGCTGTCTTTTCTTTAGGTTTTTGCTTTGTTGAGATAAAGAAAATGGTATATCTGAGTTGGATTTATCTTTCTTTAAATTTAATCATGGTTATTCACTAGAACTCACAACAACTTACGATAGCAACTTTTTCATATTTCAGACTGCAACCACATAGCTACCAACATTTCTCATTGATGTCACTGGAAGATTTTCAAGACGAGAGCAATTTTAAGCCACAGTAGAAGATCTGAATTTTAAAAAAGTTTTACTGTAGATAACATGGAGCCTGAAATACGGGTTAAATCACTAAAGGCTGAATGTAAAGAAACAAAACAAGCAGTAGGAGGAGGAGACTGAAGCAGGGATGTAATGTAGGTCTAATGTTTGGTGGAAAGGGAGATGAGAAAAGTGATAGCAGTAGTGGCATTTTGGAGAGCAGACTAGAAGAGGCTGCAGGGCTTGCAGGCAAAACCTGACCAGTACAAATGTTTCTGCTTTAAACAGAGAAATTGAGATAATTTATCATTATTA
>JAVJGG010000085.1:39737757-39808785 GCA_035590195.1 Aviceda cuculoides
GAAATTGAGATAATTTATCATTATTATTACAATTATATTTAATAAGTATATTGTAGAAGCAGCCAGAGAAAAAAGGAATGAAGGCAGCTGGAGGGCTGATTTACAATGACATTTGAGAAGAAGAGAATACTAATAAAACAGCAATTCTGTTGGGGGGGAGGGGAAAGAAAGACAGAAGGAAAAAGTGAAAAAAAAAAAAGATTTGAAGGTAACGAGCAAAAATAAAATACAGCTACCTTTTAACTAAAGCAGACAAGACTCATAACCTAAACTGCCTGCTGTTCAGAGCTATCAGTGAGTTCCTCATGTATATACTTTTCCGAGAGACACTGCAGACTCGGTACTGACATAAATGGTTCCCACCACACACGTTATAAGGCCAAGAGAAAACCGGTTCCAATACAAAATAAGTGTACCTGGCAGAAAAGACACCACATGCGTCAAAGCCCCGGAGCACACACAGATTGGGGAGATCAGAGCTCCACCAAGTCCCTCCTGAGCAACAGGCCTAATGCACTAGAGGCTATCCAGAAATAATTCATAAATGGACAAAGTTCTTCTGACACATCCCATCAGAACAGACTGTAGACATAATATATTTTTACAACCAATAATGGATATTTGCTCTTCAGGGGTATTTGGTTTTTTTTCTCCAAGGATGCATACCTATTTTGTAGTAAACTAAAGAGCTATCTTTTCTATTCATAAGTTCTAAAAGATAACATGGAATAAGTTAGCAATATAAATCTGGATTAGCAACTTCCTTAAGTGCACTGCATGTGCAGTCTTAATCTCTGGTGCAGCACCTTTTTCCTCTTTTTTATCCTTTCTAAGCGAAATATAGAGTTATATAACAATAACTCAGATTTATCACTGTGATCACAGATTTCCGTGCAAAAGATTAAACCATGGCTTTAGTGCTTTCCGAAGTTGGAAATTCCTCCTAGGCATCAAGGCGTTCAGCAGGCTGCTCGTTACAGACAAACTTTTTCTCCCGTGACCCATTTCCAGTTCTCATCCTTAAGTCCCAAATTCCAGCACTTTGACGAGTTACAAGAAATTGAACATCTAGTATCTACCTTTTGAATAAAACATATCTATTATGTTTTCATCTTTCAGGAGGCATCACACTGGATTGCCATCCAGATGCTCAGCAGATGTTTTCCGATTCTGTAGGACCTGTGGGATATACATAGTTCTGTACACTAAGGTCATTATCAACGTGGTAACTAAAATAATGTTCGTACACATTCACATCACTAATGCTGCGATGGTGCTCTGCATAGTACGGCTGTAGGCTCCAGCCGAGCCTGAACAGGAGCTGCCTTACAAAGCTCAGAAATGGCAAGTGGGATGTCAGTATTATAGGGTGATGGACTTTCTTTAGGAGCACATATTAAATAAATATGAATTTGGAACATTTTTAATTAAATATCTGTGGTCCACTAGTAAAAATACTGTTTTCTGATGTTATGATGTCAGTTAATTAAGTCTCCTTCTAGTAAGGATCAGGCTATGAGGCTTTCATGTCCTGTTTTGCGGCTACTGGTTGCTGTTGTTTCTCTGTATTGGTAATAAAAATATCCTACAACAATGGGATGTACCTAAAAGGTAATTATATATACTAAAGCAGGAATGCAATTATATATAACAATGACAAGGAATGGATTTTTTTAATGGATCTGTAACACCCTGGATATTTTAGACAGTACTCACACTGTTAACTACAAATACCCGTCGTCAACTGGGACTAAAATCCTCATTCCTGAAGCCCCAAAATCAGCCCATGAGTTACAAGTTATTCTCCAGGCTTTTTGTTCTAAGAGCCTTACCTTCCCTGGGCCCCAAAAGGGAGACAAAAACATCACATATGTACATATCACCAACACAACTCCTGCAATATAGTACTCGAGACAGATAAATTATTTCCAATTCTAGTATCTCCAGTAATGATATGGGAAAAAGGAACAAATGGCGAATGTCACCCAGATGAAATTAGGAAATCAAATACAGCAAGGAGCATACAAGAGACATGAGAAATGTGAATGAGGTTGAACTTCAAATGCTTCAAAATAACATCTTTGGAAAAAAATAATTGAAAAAAAACATTAATGGGAAGGAAGGATGTGTAAATGTAGATGTGCTGGAGCAATGAGCAATCACTGATATAATATTCCTTAGTTACAATAGCAAGCATAAGAATTCAATGGCAGCAAAAGAATGTCCATGCTCAGCTAAACGAGGTAAAGACTAAAATGTTGGGCCACAGAAATAAAGTTTTCACACCTACAAAAATTTCCAGAATTCTATATTATCTAACCTGTTCTGCATGCGCAGTTTATGACAGTTATCGGTAAAAAATTGAGGATAAACATAATTTTACTTGAAAACATTCATAGCAACACTAAGAGATTCAAGATTTCCTTTTATAAATACAGAGCAATAAAAGATGGAATCTAATGCATTTTTATACACTGCATTTTTTTTCAGATAAGCACTGCTCATAGTACAAACTATTCTTTGCACATTGATAAAAATCAGATGACCACAGTGTACCCAATGACTCAAACTTTTTTTCCAGGATGCAGTAAGGAATAATTACAGAAAATACACATGGCTGGTCGGTTCCTGGAGAAGGAGAAATATTATTATAAAAAGTGCTATAATCTGTAGATGAGAATCTTCAGAGCATGATGTATCCAGCTGCTTCCGCCTCAGTGCTTGTTTCCTTCAGCCTCCTTTGAACAATCTCAGCCACAATATTTGTTTCATGTGTTTTGAAGGTTCTGCAAATAACTATGGTTGTTATTTCATCTTAGGGAGTTGCTGGGGCTGACATAACTCGGCGTTGTGCTAATATTTGATTTAAGGAATGGGAAGTATTTCAAAAGACACATGAAGCAACTTGGTAGAAATGCAGCACATTCTGGTTTTGAATCACTGCTGATTTGTGTTATTTGGAGGGACATAATTTTGATTCTTCTCCAAACAAGCTGGCATTAGTGATTATCCAGTATAGCTGTGAAAATATATTTTTACTGACACAGAACTAGATATATTTATTACAACAGTAATCCAGCAGAAAGACTATTTTTTCAGTTTAAGGGTTAGAGATCCAAAAGTGGTAGTTAAAACAAAGGGAGCATGATACTCATTGCTTTACTAGCAGTGAGATCAAGAATTAGGTAAAGTGCTAAACAAATATAAAAACTTGGTAACTTTGTGTGGAAGTCAAAGTTAAACCTCATGGACAAGCAGCATGATCTGCCAGGCTTGACAGAAGGGCCATGTAATTACAAAACTGAAAGATGAAAATACGAAACAGAATGAGACAAATTGTGGACCAGTGGTATTGATACGAGGTCACATATTTACTCATTTACAGACGTGTTTCTTCTAATTTTCCAGTAAATTTTATTACTGTAAATGTAAGAAATAAAAATAAAATGTTTACGGGTTAGAAATTTAACTCAGACCTCAGAAGAACCTTCAATATGACCCCAAAAGCTGCATTATGATTATTTTAGCTGTAATTCAATAAGCAATACTAAATTTAAGACATTTCCTGTTTTTTACCAATAGATTTTAACTGAAACAATATGGACCTCACAGTACTCATTAAAATGAGTACTTCAAAGAGCAGCATTTAACTCAGAATGAAATTAGACCTTGAAGAAGGCCAAAAACTGAGAAGATAACTCAGCAAACTATATAATCCTTATATCACCCGGGCTACATTTCAGGCTTTAAGATGAAAAAGACTATGGGCTCATTTTGATGCAAAACTCATGTAAACTGACAAAATCATGGCTAAGAAGGAAGCTTAAAATGAAGTGGTTTTCACCTTGAAAAGAGAATACATAAAGGAAAGGCAAAGACCTTTGCAAAACTGATGAAAAGGGTATCTGTATTGGTGGTACCAATAAGGAGCTCAAACTGTGCTCTGAACAAATTCATCCTCATCACTAATTCAAATGATACTTACAAAATAGAAACCATTAAATCTTTTTCACAGTTCTATAATACAATGGTCTCTCACCTCTGATCAAGAGGCTCAGCCTCCTTAGCAGATTGATTAGCAAGCACTGAGGTAAACAATCCTACCGAATTTTGATTTTCATTGGAAATATTAATTTATTTTGTTTTCAAGGAAAAATACTAATTAAAATTTAACTTAGGCTCCTGTAACACATGTTTATCTAAGGAAGGTGAGATAAACAATGCTTCTAGAGCACAGGAATGTACCATTGTCAAAATCATAGGAAACATTCAGGTGCGTAACTATCTGGCTTAAGACGATACTTGTAAATTACAGCTCTGTAATAAAAAGAGTAATTTAAAAATGATTTTTTTTTCTGTTTCTTGTATTATCAGAAAAAAAGAAAAAATATTAGTTAGATCAGGGTGGGGCTTTTTGCTCCTCCCTTACCTGACAGTAGCTTGCCAATTACTAAATATTTATCATCACCTTATGTTTATTGCTATCAATATTTGCTCACAAAATTAGCGAGATTCCTCACATAAGGCAATGATTTGCTCTGTAAAAGGTCAACTCATCTCACTCAAAGAAGTATTCTCTGCAAGCTCTGCCCAACTTCCAGATGAGCAGAAACTGCTTAGGAGATAATCCTGCTTGGGATTATCGATTCCTGCCCAGAGCACAAGGTGGGGTGGTGACACCCTGAGCTCAGCCGGAGGTCCAGTACTCCTAGTACGATTTCAGATACTGGGCACTGTTTTAAGTGAGCTGGAGAAGTTTACATGTTGATTTGAGACACGTTAATGTGAGGGTATTTAAAGATGTCAGTCATGGCTTAGTATAAATGTGATCCCATACCTATGTTTAATATGTTATGCTGTTTTTTTCCCTGGTCAGTTTCAGTTTTAATACAAATTTTATCTTCTATTTTGTCAGTCATGATACATTATGGCAACCTGACATTTTTCAACAGACATTTGAATATACCCTAAATATATTGTTTACAATTCCACAGAAAAGTCAACCTAGTTTTTCCAGGGGTAGTGGGGGATAGCAAGATGAGACCTCAAAGAAAAGAGATGTTCCCAAACCATTAGAAGGGGAAAAAAAGCCTCAGGTTTTCCAATTCAAAGCATTAGCAATAAACAGAAAGTCCAACAGAACATTTGTTTCAATTTTAAATTCATTTCTGATAGCACTGGTACCAAATAAAGTTCTCATGTGCATTTTCATGTCACAGGGTAATTGTTGAAAATAATTTTAATTAAGATATTTTTTGCCACAAACTACCTGAACATTAATGAAGCGTAGAAAACATTGTTTCTCTAAATGTCTTTTGCCATATAGGTGGCCTAATTGCAACATATTTCTAGGCTGCTGATTCTACTACTTTAGAATATTCAAACTCAGGATAAAAAAAAATATCTTTAATACTATCAAAGTACTCCTGTCTGCTAGGAAAATACAAGGTATGATAATGTACATTAACATTCAGTGCCAAAAGGTGACTTTAAATCACTAGTCCTATGTCCATTCACTTTAGGTCTAGCCAAACATTTCTGCCTTAGCATTGGAAGCTGCTTACTTTGCTTTCTGCTTTGGTAGTATTTCACCGGGCTGCTTGAACTTACCCATTAGAAACATTTTATAACCCATTTGCTTTTATTAAAACATTTTAGATGGAAATGTATGTGTATTTACGTATGTGCACGGTTTGGAAATAAGCAAAATAAACCAGCCTGATTATGGCTGAATCAGTTTGGGAACACAGAAGCTGTTTTCTGGCAGGAAAAGAAGAAATCATTGAATCTGCAAACTCCCAATTTCCTTTCTCCCCATTAGGTCTGCAGCAGAATTGATCTGCATACACTGCCCACCTTGCTAAAATTGCTTTGCCAAGGTCCCCTATGCTGCTACTGCGAGCTGGCCCCCACCGCTCGTCTTTCTAAATCTGGAGTCATAAACCTAATGGATGCGTAGGAATGGGCTTTTGTGGAAGCATCTGCATGATTCGTATGGAAATGATGTGATTCCATTTACCCTGCCCATTACAGGATTGAGGTATATGCAGTCTGGATGCATAAACTTCTTCGCAGAGATACTTTGGGGGCTAAAAAGAGAAGAAAAGCCTGATGGCTGTCCCTGAAAGGTATCTTCCTTGCAAATAGCCTGATACTGAACTAACAGAAAAAAAAAAAGTCTCTGCTGTAAGAGGTGCGTAACCAGTCCTACACTGGCTTGACAGCACTGGAGTTAAGGTGTGAAAAGAAGCCAAAAAAGAGGATCAGAAGTGAGCTGTTACATTTTTTTAGAAACAAAAAAAATGGGACACATTCAGGGAGAACGCCTGACTGACATCTGCATCGGTCAGGGCCAGAAAAGTCCGGCTCTGAACTCCCAGAAGATGGAAGAAGGGAAAAGCTTTGCCCAGGGAAATACCCCCAGAAAGGGGCAGGAGAGGGCGGTGAGGAACTCAGATTCCCCCAGGGCAACCCAGAGCAGCCTGGGAGGTGAAACTGGGAACAAGGAATTGAGCCAAGCATATTTTTCTACTGCAAAAAATGTTCGGGGCAGGAGCTTTCATCACGCTCCAGTTCAAACTCTGTGCATCACAGAGTTCTCAAGTAAATGTAGTTACGTGTGCAGTATTGCTTTTTCATTACCCCTTTAAAAATAATCATTAGTGGAATAAACATATTCTTCAGCTAACTTTTTCATGCTGTTGGAATTTGTTGGGGTTTTTCTATATGGAGCAGCTGCACGTTTCAGCTTAGTCTTTGGTGGAAGGATGCTGGGTGCTCTTTGAAATGGGACCTTTGGGGACCTCATCACTATTCTCATTAGTTATGACCCGCTTCAGCATCTAGTTTTTCTTTCTTTCCTACAGAATGCTATTCAATAGCTGTTTTGTTACTCGGTATATTGAATACACACACTCCACAGAAAACAATAGCCTCTCTAAATAGTTAGCTGAAGCAAGTTTTTGCGTCTAAAATATATTAGCGTCCTGCATTAGCTGGAACCAGTTTCTCTTCAATGAAATATACAGAGCTCCATTTCAGTATGCATTAGCCAAATAATCAAGCCCAGATTGTCCCGCAAGGAACATTAATAAGTAAATTGTACAAGACACAGCAAAAATTAATCATTTTTACTTCCACCAGAATGCTAGATAATATATGATAGATAGCTCCCCATGGCGTATGGCTAAAAATGACATTTTTTAATGACCTTTGCATCTGTACAGTTAAGACCATGCGGGATAATTTAAATTTATAATATGTTACTGCTTCTTTTATTGTTCTAAGTTATAAGAATTGATCTTCTGGGGGAAATACAGCTTGTTCCTGTGACTTTCCTTCCCAAAGGAGTGAGGGTGCTTCACAGATAGCCCCACCATGAGAAGAAAAATACAAAGCTCAGTTTGCAGAAGTCCGGAGCCATGCCTGGTCACCCTTAGTATATCCAGGTCACCATTATTTGTCACATTGATCCTTCCAGCCTTTGGTAGCTTCCATTATAAACTCAAATTTATTTAATATATTACTGGTCACGATATGTTGTCTCACTATTATGGCCTCTTAGGATTTTTTCCCGTATAATTTTGAACATCCCCTAAATAAATTCTTTTCAATCCCGTGTTATCTATGCTAACGCTGTTCCTTATTTTCTGCCCCACTTACCTCACTACCGAGCTCTGTGCCTTTCCCAGCTGCGGGTGGCTGGACGACATCAGTCCAGAGGAGAAACCAGCCGGCGTGAGACCCACGGGCTCTCCTGCCCTCGGCTGCCAGCAGCCGTCTGGCTTCGGAAAACCTCACCAGCACTAAGGTCTTCCAGCGTTTCCCTCCCCAGTTCAATGCAGAAAAGCGACTAAGCTGGTAGAAAAAGTGCGGGTTAGAGTCTTTTAGGGATTTCTACAAAAACACACATGAGAACACACAGAAACATAAGAATGGCTGGACCTGCTCAAACTGAACGTACACGTTAAATCCAGGGTCCTCCAACGCTGCCCACAGCCACTGTTCGGAGAAGAACACAAACAAAGGCCCAGAACACAACGACATTTCCCACAATACTTTCCCAGCCTGCAGCTGTTTGTGGTTCAAGGATTTCCTAAAACTGGGGGGAATTCTTTGCATGTGACAGATTTTTTCCTCCAAGGATTTTCTTCAGTGTGGTGGTGGGTTTTTTTTCTTCCAGTCACTTTTTGAACGCATGAAGATTTTTAGCATATCCTGCATCTTGTAAGACGGAGACAACACCTTACAGCAATAAACCAGTGAAAGCACATGATGTCATTAAAATTTAAATTTGTAACTTAGGTTCCCAGGGCTTATAGAAACATTCAAAAACCCCTATTTTAATTATTGATATTTCTGTAACAACAGCTAGATTCCTCCATACCATCTTTTACAGAGAACTCTTAAGCTTCTTCGTAAATCCTTTGCTTTGATCCAACAGCAAGAACTCCCTGACTCTGGCAGTTCGTCTGTGTGGTTTTCGAAGAGTCATCAGGGATTTAGGATAACACTGTGAGATCGTACATGTAAATAGTTCAGGAGAAAAAAATATCAGTAACTAAAATTTTGTTTTATGTAACTTGAAATTTGAAAAATTTGAAAGATAACTCAGCAAGTCACCATTGCCCAGTGTTAATTACCATAAAATGCTGATTCAGGAGAAACTGAGAGACAAATACATGCTATTATTATAAACGCTTTTCAAGATTCATAGCACAGCGAACCTTTGCATCTTGTATATCTCATTAATAGTCCAAAAAATATTTTGGCTAGGCTCAGCTATTTATTTCAAGTGCTACTCCTTATGTTTCTTAAATGTTTTTTAAATACCCTGTAAAATAATTAAAAAAATACACCTAAACTAAAAAACAAACAAAAAAAAGAAAAAGAAAAATGTCTCAGTTTCTGCGTAAGCACGGCATCTAAAGGGTTCCTCCTCACACAACTACATCACAGGCCTGGGAATGATTGCTGTAAAAATTGGTATTTTTCAATATACATAGGACAGTTATATATCAAGGATTATTTTCATTCGGAGAAGAGGAAACAGTTACTTCAAATGTAATTGTACTGTTATTCTAAATATAATTGAAGCACAGACAACAACATCAATGGTGGTAATTCTGGTGTTGTTAAGATAGATAAGTTAGAGCTTACACTATATGGCTGTTGGGAATTTTAACATGTTTTCTTCTATTAAGAAGTTTGAGACATGCTTGAAGACAATATGTTTTTAAAAATGGTTTATTGTACTTCTGAATGCCAATTAATTAGTCAGGAAGACAGCAGAAGTACACAAACCTAAAATACCATTTAACGTTAGCCTGGTAAAATTCTTCTACAAAACCCAATGCGTTAGGTAAAACACCATAGATTTGTATTTTACTTACTCATGCTAAGGTTATGAATAACTAAGACTGAGAACACATTCTCCTGTCCCACCATAAACACACACACACAGACTGTCATGACAAATTTGAAAAAAATAACATATTAAAAATCCCTCCCAACCATAGACTGTGAGCTACGGCTCTGCCTTCACGCTTCCTCTGCAGCATCCCTTGCTCCTGACAAAGCATCAAAACCTGGGGAGAAGCCTCACTCGCATCATCAGGGATTTCTGCAGCATAGTTCTGTTAGGCTCAAGTCTCTCTTTTGTAATTTTCATAAGCATATTGGTAAGACTATTATTTATCAATTTCTTAGTAGGAAAATGGCATTCAGCATAGCGGGTGCGAAACTCATCTATAAAATAGTGCAACAAGGATTGTTATTAATATCAGGGCTCGAGGGAACAATGCAATTAAAACATGCAGTAGGTTATTTGCCCATGTTTTATGCCCTATATTTTTAATATATATACACACCCATTCCTCTGACATTATATTTAATCTATTGTAAAACAAATATACATATCTTTAAACCTATACTACATATTGATCTTGAAGAACTGTCACCTAATCCTCATCACCTCAACAGTGTACTGTACTGAAACAAGAGCTTACATTTAAGTACATTTTGGTATTTGGTCAGATGAAACAACATATAAAAATCAAAAGATTTTGCTTCAGTAAACTTTCCGGGTGAACTCCGAACAAGTTAAGTAGAAGCCTGGCAAACGCAGAACAAGTATTTAAAAAATTGCATCTGAGGAACAGAAAAATTAGGGAGTAAAAAAAAAGAAAGAAGAAAAAAGATCAAGGAAAGCAACAATTAAAAGGGATTGGGAAAAGGACAGGAGGAAGAAGCATCTTCAAAGACTTTTGCAAAGGCAAACATAGGTTGACCAATCAACATTAAAGATTAAGGAATAAACAAAGTAGAAAAAGTTACAGCTAGACTCTGGAAGACAGAAATTTACATCTTTAAAACCAGTTGATTCTATGTCCTTATCTGATAATTAAAATTAATTCATTAAAAATTGACAGAGGTAACCTTTTAATATATTGCTATAATGATTTAACCATTAATTTCAGAGTATTTCCAATTAGAAGTTGGATTAATTTTTAATCATAGTTTAATGCAATTTCATATTACAAAAGCGGTTCGTTCTTTTTACGGTCTGAGCAGTTTCACAGTGAAATCTGTGTAAACTATCACAACTGCAAACCAAAGATGTGCTGTGCCTGTTTCTCTTCCTGTTACTGTTAATGGGAGTATTTTCTTAGTATTCTCAATACAACTAAGTGAATTAAATCGCTTATATGGCCTTCATAGAGTGAAGTATGGCTAATTAGTTATTTGTGCTCTCACATAAATGATCTTGAGGAGGCAATAATTGCACTGAATATGCATTAACTTCAAGAAAGACCCTGCAAATTGATGAGAGAAGTAATGGATTAGATAGCAAATATTTCATTTGAAAACTTCCTCTGCGTTAACACAAGCATTAGTCATTGCTCTGATCACACCGCGCCGGTTTGGTGAGCTGTTGTCACTGTACCCTGGTCAAACCTCATATTTGATTAACAGAAAGTTCCTCGATGCTTTGATTTCTTTTTTCCTTACCAAAGTTAATTGTACTTTGAAATCTTGAAATGATTTCATGTATCTGATTAAAAATATCTATTTTAGAATCATTATTTTCCCCTCAAAATAAAACAAGATTCAGATTGGCCTCTTAGCAAATCAATAAGCTAGGAAGTTAGATCATCCCTGTTTATTAATAGGGAGATTCAAAGAAAAAAGAAAGGATGGAGGATCCTCCCTTCCACTTTCCTACCTTTAACCAGTTAGTCCCAGCCCTGGCAGCCAGGAGCATGGGGAAAACGGGGAGGGGAGCCCCCAGGGCAGCCTGTCCCCGCCCCTATCAGGGCAGAGACCAATGGGCTGCACTCGGGGGGTGCTTCCCCCATGCCCCCCGTCAGCCGAGACCGTGCTGGGAGAGCCCTGCCGCAGATTTCACCTCCCGATTTACCCGCCGACTACACCTCTGGGTTTTCAGCTACGCACTGTCCCCAAGGCAAATAAATTATATACACGGAGCATTAATCCATCAACCTGGTCTAGGCATAAATAGTAATTTAGATATGAGAGGTTGGGCCTGTTTCCCCAAACATTTTCTCATCTGGAGCTTCTTAAGTCTTCTGGTGCCTCGCTTTCCAGTCAAAGCACTGCAAAGGCTAGACCCGAGTTTCAGGTAAGCATCAAATTTTAACTTTTGTGATAAACCCAGCACTAGTTTTCCCAGCCACACCAGCCCAGGGAAGGAAAACCCTGAGGTGCTCCCCAGCTCACGCAGACAGATGGATTTTGGGGTTGTTACGCCAGCTGTGCCGAGGCTCAGCAGGGCGAGAACGCCTCCCTGCATCTTCAAATGAAAATGGCTGGGGATGGCTTCTGGAAATGGTTAAAAGAAACACATGTTTTCCTGCGAATTGGAAACGATAAAATCAAACATCTGCAGAAGCATCCTCCAGTGATAAATGTAACCTACCCTCTAATGTTAGGTGGAGGACATTATATATGCACAGTTTCATACACATCCCACAGCAATCTGGGTTTGATAGCTAGAATATATATTTAGCTCTTATCTTGTGGAGTGACTTTTAATGACATTTAGAAGTGCTAAGGCACTTTGAGGATTAGACTCTTTATTAGTCCCAGTGTTCCCCTGTAAGCGGTTGCTCAGATATTAAATACTCCCTCTGCCAGGGTGCATAAAACAAACATTGAGCCCGTTTGATATGATGCAAATGTTTCACGTAACTTTGTTTTGATGAGTTTATTCTTGTCACCTTTATATGTTTATCTGCATACAAACCTTCATGGTGTAGTAATTATTATTTAGAAGATGAAGTAAATAAGTGCCGAGTCTTGAGAAACCGCCTCCATTTTTATTCGGTCCATTTCTGTTTCTCAGCCAGGCAAAAGTTTCTTTGAAAATACACACTCTTCTGATTTTTCTTATCAGAAAAAGCACAGGTTAGCACTTAAACTATAAACCTCTCCCTCCACAACAAGTCAAACAGCTGTTAGCTTAAAAGCCCCGTGTGCGACACTCGCTGTCCTTTCACCGAGGATAACTTACGGCAGTTTCACCCCCAGCTCCTTCCACAGTAACCATCACCTTAGGCCGGCGACCGTGACGAGATGAAGCCGTCCATCAGCGGCGGAGGTTACTGGTGCGATGCGAAGAGGCGACTCGGCAGCGGGGTGGGTTGGTGTCCCCATCCGCAGCGGCCAGGCACGCAGGTCGTCCCTCCTGCCGCCGGAGCGCACGGGAACTTGGGAAGGCACAACGCGCTGTCGTCTTCTCCAGCAGGGCCGAGGCTTAAGGAGATGGATCCCCAAATCCTTCCTGCCCTCGGGTTCCATAACAAGGAGAAGAGAGTTGTAGTGATGCTGGGGCTTTCAGTAATTTCCCAAGAAGGACTTCTGTTTTTAAAAGAAAACTTTAAATGACTTACCAGAGCATTTTCCTAAAGAAAAAAAAAAAATTTCCTACCCTTGTTTATCTTGGCTCACCTCCCTGAAAAGGCAACCAACCCACTCACATACACACACTGCCTGCCACCAAATATGCCCAAGCCTCCAGGTATCAGTTCGTATTTCTTCTTTACGCTCTCGAGAAGCAGCACAGTCACAAGGCAGGGACAAGATTATTTTCATATTTCCCCATCAATCTCTTCTGCAAAGAGTTTCAAGGTTGAGGAAATTGAGGCACTTTTAAAAGGACAAACTGTTCATTCTGCTGTAACGTGACGCTTCCTATACCCCAATCCTAACCTTGGTGATAGCCCATGAGTACTTTTGTACTGAGAAGACTTTGGTGTCATGCTCGGGAATGAGGCACCTGAAAAAAAAAAAACCAAAACAGTAACATCTTGCTTCGGCAGGGGAAACATCACATGAACATTTTTACTACTCTGTTCTTCAGGATCTGATTTTTTTTATCGGAAGAGCTGATAAATTCCCCGCTATCTGAGAGATACCACTCATCACGTCTGGCCATAAAGTCAGCTTTTAACAGTGTGTACAAGGAAATTCAATAGTTGTACTGAATACTGCAACCTAAATACAGAACCTGGAAATGTGGGATTTTGGTGTGGGGAAGCCAATTATTTTCCTCTTGTGAGTTGATTTATATTATAATTCAAAGTATAAACACAAGAACTCCAGCAGTCTTTCTTCCAGAGGAAATGCATGCAGTCTCAGATAACAAGGTAATGCAGAGAGGATTCATTTCCTACAAGCTGTCTTTGTATTGTTTATCGAGCTAAATAAATGTGAGGGATGTGCAATACATAATCACAAAGCATCTTTCTGTGGCAAGAGGAGCTCTCTTCTACATGATAACTGATAATGGTTTTTTTGTTCTAGTTTTAAAACAAGAATTAGAGCAATCAGTGATATGAAAAACAGGACAAAAAACAACTCAGAACTGTTTCTGCGTAAGTTTCCCCACAAGTTTTGCAAGGCAGGCTGTAACAGGCACAGGTATATCTCAGCAGAGATGTTTCATTAGACAAAAATCAGTATTTCTCAATTTGGGTATGCTTACATGGCTGACAGAGTCATGGCTGATAATTTACCTTTAAATGTTACTCACGCAAGCCACTCTTTCTCTCTCCTTACTAAAAGTTAAAGTGTTTATACAATTAATTAGCCATTATTAAAGTCTCTACTGTAACCCTCCTGTGTCACCAGTAATTTATAATTGGAAATTCATGCCTAAAGGTGGGATTTGCATAGCAGTGAAGTTTTTCTCTGTAGCTCTCCTATTAGTCACATGCATACAAACAAAGGTGGAATCATCAGAGGGCTCAGGAAGGCCAGATATGAAGACAACCCTTTAACATTCCTGCTGGAAAATCCTAATATAGACTAGCGCTGCTGGGTCCCACAAGATTCCTTACTATCCAGGCTTGTAAAGCAAGACTTTCTGTGCTTTCTTCCACCTCCCCTTCTACTGCCTGCATGGCATTTGTGCTGGGGCAGAGATAGAGGATAAAGAAGGATTTGGTGCTGGAGGTTTGTCTGAGCTGGATTATGATTTTCTTGTCTTTCTGAATGCACCGAGATGCAATTCCCAACTCAACACAGAAATAAAGCAGGAACTTTACAGCTTCTGCATGGAGCTGTCATCCTCCATCTCACACTGGGCCGAATCAGCACGTCTGCTAATATGCCAACAGGCTGTGTCCCTGTTTTCAGTGGAAACAACTACTAATTTGCATTGAAAATAGTGCTCAGTTTAAAAAAAAACATTTCAGATTTCCCTTGAAATGCACCTTCTGCCTCAGTTGCACAGAGTCCTCTAATTCAAAAAGGCCTTGTAAAGTAAAGGGCATTTTCATACCTCTCCTTATAGGGACCCAGCAAGGAAACACTTCTATTACAAAAAATTCCCTATAGAGTCAAATAATCCAAACATCCCTGCAATCCCGAAAAAAAGACCCAATGTTTTCAAACTCTGCAGTGCTGTAGGTCATCAGTCTTTTGTAGTAAAAGTAGCAAAAATTTGCAGGCCAGCAATCTTCCTGCAAACCTATAATGACTAAATTGTGATTGATAATATCAATCTGTGAGCAGAACTGCCACCACAATGTCCCACAGCAACAAGAGGCATCCTGCGCAGGATTTCCCACTTGTGCGGTGATTACAGTAATAGTGATGAAATTGTTTTGAAAGGATTTCTAAGAGTCTGGTATTCCAGCAGGGTCTGAGGGAAATAAAAGCTACTTTCAAACTTCTAGTTTTGTGTGTAAATTGGGATGCACTCAAAAATTACTCCCCAAAAATTACAACGTGCTTAAGACATGCAAAACCTTGGGTGGGAATTTTTCACCCTTCAAAGATGGCTCGTTACCACTTCAGTGACTTGGCAGCAAATTGCAGAGGTCAGTAGTACGCTTCAGTGCCCATTAGATGGAAACCCCGTGCTTAGTGGGCAAGGCACAAACAGAAATCAGCACTTTCTATTTTTTGCTTGTCTTAAGCGTATCTGTAGAACATGTCTAGCTAAAACCATAATTTCATCCACAGATGTGTAACAACATTAAGAGATTTTCCCTAACATGGATGATGAAAGGTCATTTTTGAGGACAGGGAATAAAACAGGAACATGCTAAGAATTTACAAGTGAGGCTCGTGGAGGTTTTTATGTCTATCTATTTCCTTATTAGCTTACCAGGGAAACGAGCATACTGTAAAGTTCATGTTGAAGAGAAAGGTCATGCTTCATTGTACAGAAAAGGCTACTCTTGAAACAGAATCATCAGGGAAAAATTCAGAACAGGTACAACTGAAAACGGGATTTCACAGTGACTTTTTAACAACATTTTTCTACATTTTCACTACATTTCCTGGAGAAGGCATTACAAATACTACAGTGTGCCTAAGAAAAAGTTACCCATTCTTTCCATGAGTGTCCATAATTATTCTGGTTGTGTATTTTGGACTGGAGCATGGCTTGTCCTATTATCAGGGCACAAGAGAGAGTGTGAGATGAGATGTTTCTTATTTCCTACTGCTGACTACCAGCTGTGGGATCCATTGCAAGGAAAGAGCCTCCCTGGATGGCCCCAGGCTCTTCTGCATGCATGGATGGGAGTGGGCATTGCTCATATTTCCATATCTATCAGCACCCTCAGAGAGGTCAAACATCAACTCACAACCATAATTTTCTTCCTCCTGGTCTGCGCTTCAGACAATGCAATGTTATGTTTGATTTACACATAAACCCGTGGCTTAAGCTGAGCCCCGTTCCCCTGAGCTGGCTCCCAAATCCAGCACAGATCCCCCTCGTACCACACTGTGTGACAGAGGAGGAGGCAAGGCAGAGACATGACAACCACCTCATCGCGATGCCATTAGGAACAGGAATTGCTAACAATTTTAGGCTCTTACCCATTTCCTGAAGTTTAACTTCCCTTTAATCTTTGATTATTTACCATAGCGCTGAATTGTAAAACAAGGAAAATCAGGAGAGAAGCCTCTCTGCTACCTGCACAGCCGAACCGCTGCGGGAAGCGAGGTCAACGTGCTACTGCTCCAACCAAATACAGCGGTGGGGAGCGGCTCATCCCTCAGGAGAGCTCCTCTCCTCCTGCCACAGCCTTTGCGATGAGCCACGCTACACGGTGGGCTCATCCTCGCCGAGATGGTCTTCGTGGGAAGGACCTGGCGGTTAGCTCGTGTTAGATTCTCACCTCACCTACGGTGACTTCATTACAATGATATTATTTCTCTATAGCGATATCTGTTTTCAGATAATCCCATCTATTATTCAGACTGTGTATGCTGTAGCGATCTTTGCAGTGATATTTCTCCATATACGTTGTCATAGCTTTGAATCACAGCACAATAAAACTAAAGAGCTATAAAACATTAGCTTACCTGCTCCATGTCTTTTTATACTCAGTTGATAGGTCACCATAAGTAAATCGTACTGTGTGAAATAATACCATAGCGGTTCACTACACCTATGTCATTGCAGGCAGGGCAATTCCATCTCAATTAAAAAAACCCAAAACAGAACACCTGAAAACCTTAAAGTAACACTGAGTATTTAAACTACCCTAGCAGTTGAAGACAGGCGCCTAATAGGGCCATGTACTCTTTACTGCTGTTACTTTGCTTTGGGACAGGCTGAGAGTGTGAAAACCTGAGCTGGAAGTTGCTATTCATCAATTTGATCAGTATTACTGTTATTTTTGTTACTTGGCATAGCCACAGAGCTCTAGGCTGTGTCTTAACAGCTTAAATACAGTAACCTTTTAGAAGATACTATGCTAAGCCGGTAAAATGCCTTATCTCCCAATCTGGTCCCCCATCATCCACAATAAACATACACCAGTTAAAGTTCCGCACTTTTTTGAGCAAACCGAGAAGGTGGTATTTCCTTCTAGAGATCAGTCTGTACAAGGAATATCATCCCGACGACTTTACACAGCCTACCAACACCTCTGGCGAGCCCCGTGCCTTTGAATATTCCCACAACCTCACTGTCACGCTGCCGAAAACCGTCTCGGCAGCTTGCGACGGCATGGGTTTTGCAGGCATTCTGAAGTGAAAAGGCACAGAGGGTAATTACAAGGGGCACAGCAACACAGCCTGCTGGTGAAAAACGAACATCTTGGTGTTTACACAGAACTAAAGAAAAAAAAAATAATCACTGACAAAGAAAATCCCCAATGAGAAGAAAGTATTGCTGCCTGGCACTAGACTACTGACAGTTCTTTGGTTTTTGATCCTGAAATTTGTTTATCTTCTACTGTTTCTGTAGAACCGCTGGTAATATGATTATATTTTGTTACAGAAGACATTTGTGAATAAACTAATAGTACTTAGTGGAAGGTTTGGGACTGATCAAAGAGAGAAAATTGATTTGAAATTAATATTGTATAAAGATGGACCTTTACACCTCAGTAATAGGAAGGAATAAAATGAAAAAAAAACCCAAAACCCAACCAACTGACCAAAAGACCCCAACAAACCAGGAGTCAATAGGATAATCCATTTCAGATGTTTGCTCGGTTCTGCCCTTGCAGAAGCACCACTTGGAAAAAAGTGGTCAGAAAATTTTAACTGTATTGAATATTACTATCAGTAAAGCAGACCATATTTTGATATGTGGATTGAACTACTGAATCACCTTAAGTGATGTGAAAGCAAACAGAATTTAACACCTCCTCATGTAAGATCATTTTGTTATTACTCTTCAATCCTTTAAAATAATACCCCAAAGGCACATTTTTTTACAGTTACATGCAGACAGCATTAAAAACTCCTTTTAAATATTTCTCAATGACCTAAAATTGCCAAGAATCATGGGGGAAATGCCAACAAATTCAAAAAGCAGTTTCTAATATATTTTATAAAAGGTAGTAGCTGCTCTGCCCCTCCAGAAGCAGTTAGATTTTGGTGTTCTTCTGAACAGGATCTCATTTGCTAGACTGATTTACTGCGTATGCTATTAAGCAGGAAAACTTTTAATCTGACATTTCTAATTGTTTTAGCTCTGTTTATTCAAAGGTGTTTAACATCAAGAGTATTTTCTGAACAGGTCCTTTAGAGCTCTCTTACAGATGAGAGTTTGCTTTCCCAAAGTAAAAATAAACAGATACCAGAACTTCTCTTAGAAACTTAAGTGTTCAGAATTAACCTTTCGTTCTAGAAGAAACACATCATAGAAGTGACTAGATTGTAGCCAGCTTCTAGTGAATAAAAGGGAAAAAGGAGAACATTTGTTCTGTATGGAATGAACAGCTCTCCTCCCCAGAGGAGCACGAAGTCAACCTTGGCAGAGCCATGACCATTCCCCTCTCATAGTCAGAGGCACAAACCCCCAGTCCGCAGTGAGATTTAGTCCGTCCCACTTCAGCGACTCTTTCTACAAACATAATCAGCATTCAAACTGTGCCAGAAGAGGTAAAGGAAAAAGGAAGGTGTGGGAATCATTACGTGGGCATTCAGGAGTTATCAGCGTCTCCTGCAAGGCCAAACACTCTGGTGTAAGATCTGACCATGTTTGTGCCCTCTAATAAAGGGTTACAAATACACAGCAAGCCCTCAGTCAGGGCTTTTATATCATCCAGCATTTCTTCTGCTTCCCTTTCCTTCTTAGCCTCTATTTTACCTGCTTTAAGTCCAAGCCATTTCATTGTCATCCCGTGTCTCGAAACCTGGGTAAGTCTTTTTTGTCCCTACATCTTTCACTAGAGATGGGATCTCTAGTAATTTGGTTACAGAGGCCAGGAGCAGCAGCAGTAACACAATCTATATTGCTTAGTTGCAGTATCCAAGTAATATACAAATATATTCTTTCTAATTTTTGTACCACTAAGTATTTCCAGTTTCAAGGAAACCTTCATTTTTATTGCAACTCCACTTTCTCATTGAAACACAGTTTTGTGAAACAACGTGTTAAGATAGTTAACTTCAGGTCATTTTTTTCAGTTCATTTCACTTAGTAGTAAATTTCTCATGGCCAAACCTACCTATTGATTGATATAGGTGAGATTTCTCTTTAAGTCAATAACAGCCCTTGGCAAGAATCAGTGGCTCTTTGCTGTTATTTATACATAAAGAGTTTTATTGAACTCAACTCATGTTCGCTGTTTAGCCCTTCACAATTTTTTTTTTTTTTTTTTTTTTTTTTTAAGGATTGTCCTTCTTAACTCTGTCGGAATCTACTGCAACCTAAATCAGACCAGTAAAGCTTGCAAGTGAATGATAATAATAATTCAGTGTTTACCACTTCATACGTTGATCTCCTCATTCTAGCAGCAAAATTTTTTATATACTCTTAAATTAGTTTTCAGTGGCATAGCAACAACCAATATGCGAGTAATAATAAAAGGACTGTATTAAAAGGAGCACTGAATTTATGATCTGCCCAGCAGAAATCTATCAATTTTGATTGGGTCCTAGGCACAGTTACTAATATCTTTTCACACTATGTTGCACAGTTTCTCACCAAGTTTGTAAATTGCCTCATAAGACAATATAATATTGAAGGAAATAAACAGAGCTAAATCATTGAATAGATTATTTATTCATTACTTCAGAATGTGTGTTTTGACAAAAAAATATGACTAAAAGCAAATATTCCCTACTTTGTCCCACAATTAAAGCTGCATCTTTTTTGTTATATTGTTATTACTCTGTCTCAAAATCCTAGAATTAGAACTGTAAAAAAAAAAAACCCAAACCAAAAAACTGGACTTGGAAAGCCATGCCTGTACGTTAGTATCCTATAAAATCCTTTGTTTCCGGGGTATTCCTCCCCTTTTGCCAGCCCACGTGACAGCAATCCACAAGATAGAGATTCCATTCTTTTAAGATTATGGTCTGATTTCACTTTTTCCTCATTTAAAAAAATAATAATCATTCATTATGATAAATAATCACGATCCATGATTAAAAAACTCCAAAATAGCATGCAATATTTTCTATGACAAACGTAATGGCATAAGAGCTTTAAGTGAGATCTTTGGATTTTCACAAGCAGTCGGGAACTCCTGACTTCTACCTTAAATCTTCTGCAGGTTGCAAGCATAGTCCTGTAAAGCTCATTTAGCGAAACGCTTAAGGAAGGGTTATCCCTGGTCAGAAAGACGAGGGAGGCTGTAAAGGAGAAGACCTGGGAGATTTGGGGCTCCATCAGCGATGGTGTCAGCCTGGATCCCGCTCTGGCCAAATGGTCTTTCGGTGCTTCCCTGGCTTGGCCACTACCTGATGGTTAATTGAATGCCCGAGGTTGAGAGATATTTGCTGAACTCCTGAAGCCCGTCAGGACTAAAGCAGATGTAAGAACATGCAAAAATAGGTGTAAAAATGTCCAGGGGAAGCTTCAGAGACAAGATCTGAAGCGTTTCTGAGCTGCAGTCATTTCTCACGGTGCTGGAGTCTCAGGTGAAAAGCAGCCCCCTGAGGAAGACGTGGCAGTTACTGCCGGTGTTTAGGAGCCAAAGTGCTGGGATACATGCCCACGTCTCTACGCTGAGAGCAAGGGCAATAAGTTTTGTAGAAAAATCCCCCTCCCCTCCCAAAGGGTGCGTTTTCCATCTTGAAAAGGTCGAACTTCAATTTTACTGCATCTTTAAAAATACTTCAAAGAAACCTTCACAGTGTTGTAAATACTTCCAAATCAATGCCCAGAACAACTCTTTGCTCTTAAAAGCTACTAGAGATTTGAAAATTCTGGTGTGTATCTTAGTCTCACAGACTACTCAATCTTAAATCCTATCTGGGCTAGTGGTAGCAAGTGTAATAACAAAAAATTTAAAACAAGGGTGCAAAAATCCTGATGCTGAAAAACCTGCCCTCAGGAAAGTCTCTTACCTACTCCTGACGGTTAACGTTTAGCAATCCTGTCAGTTTAAATCCCCAAAACATGAGGATTTCTCTTATGCATTCTGATTTTCTGTAATAAATTTTGATCTTCTCATTATCCACATGAATATCATATAATCCCTTTCTTATCCTTCTAAGCTCTTGGTCTTAAAGTTATCTAGTGACAAAAAGCTCCAAAGGTTAATTGCGCATTGTGTGCAGTAACTCTTTCAGTGTATTCAAAGCCTGTTATCTTTCCATTAAACTGCATGTTCCCATCTAAAAGCGTAAATGGGAGCACCTGATAAGCCTTCCTCCCACTATTTATTGTTTTGTAGGACTCTGCTATTCCTCTTGTTTGGTTGTTTGGGTTTTTTTAATTATCTAAACCATGCTGTTCTCCCCTTTCTTCTCAGACATTTCCAATACCAGTATTCTTTAAATGCTGTTTTCGCCATGAGATCTTCCTGAAGCAGAGTGCCAAGAACCAAGTAAATCAAGGCACTGTATAGGAAGAACTCAAGATATAATAACTTCTGCAATATCTTCAACAATTTCTTTAAAGTTAGCATCATACCTTGGAAGGCAGTCCCAGGCAAAGTAAGCATCATGTTCACCAAGCCATGATCTTGCTCCAAACCCCAGAGCCACTGTCCCTCCTCTTTCCTCTTATACACATCGCAAATGGAGTTTGGTACCTGTTCAGACCAGCCTACTGGAGGGGTGCTCAAATGATTGGCAGGGTGTACACCAGGTTTCAGTCTAAACGCTAAAAAAATTACAGCGCTTAAAATGACCAGTCCTAAAAGGGCATAAAGCAATCGAGCTGCAGAAAAGGTAAGCGCTGCATTAACGACAGTCGAAAAAAAGCTTGATAATTTATATAGCTGTGTTATTGCATTTTGTATAATTAAAATGCAAAGTGGTTGACTCCTACTAATAATATGTGTATGAAATTTATAACATGGCTTTAACTGTTCAGTAAAATAAATTATCTCCATGTTTCCTTTTTAGTAATAGAATAGGCAAGGTGATTTTATCATGTTATGTTATAACATTAAAGAAAATTATTTCATATTATTACTCGTAAATGGGCTGAAAGCCTTGATCCTTCTATTGCAAGTTTACTTCAGGACAATATCATTCTTGTGGTGATATATCCTCTGCCATTGCTGTTCTAATAATGCACTCCTCGAAAAAGAAACAGCCTGCAAAGGATGTGTCCGAGGGCGCATTAGAGAGTGCATCCAGGAGCACATCACAGCAGAACGAGCACCCCGAGTGCCACATCGAGGGGACTGTGGGCCACTCTAAACCTCTACCTTCTGCACTTAATGGGCTGGCTGTTCGAAAGAAAAAAAACATTGCAGACAGAGACCGAACCTACGGCATTTCGGCAAAGGAATAACTTATTTTGCAGGATTTAACAGCCAATTTCTGTTTGGTGTCGAGTCATGGAAACCTGGCAAGGTAAAAATCAGTCAAAGAAACAAACTGTTTTACCTAAGTATCTTTTATGGCCTGGCTTACTGTAGGTCCTCCTGCTGCTATTCTTTCTCAGTGAATTTTTACCCTTTAATGGAAGGCATTCTTTATTCTTACCAATGGGGAAGTAATTAATTAATCTGGAAACCAGATTAATCAGTTCAAGTATTTTAGTAGACACGCACGCTGTAATTTCAAGCTTTGCTAGTACTCTATACACATTTTCAGTATAATTGCGCCTGCTGAGAGAACATATACAGGAGGTGGTGCAGACAGCCTCTAAATAGTTACATAGGCAGAAAATTACCCTAAACTGTTTAAATGCTTAAACTGTTGAAGGGCCAAGGTAAAGGAGGGGGAGAAAAGTTATTTATGCCTGGTATAGAAAACTGTCAGAACTTGATAGCCAATACAGAGGTATCTAGACACTCTGTCCAGGGCAGTCTGGTCTCCTCAGCAGGCACTGTCATTAGGCAGAGAGAACTGCCACATCTCTTTGGGATATACAGCTGTATTGTATAAAAGTATCCCTATTTATTTATTAAAAAAATATTAAGATTAACTCCTTGTTTAAAATAAGCAACCAAACGCATTTAAATGTGATTAGGCACGTGTATTCCCAATGAAGGTATGTCCAAGACGACAGATGAGATATTCTGGCTTGGCTAGAAACACTGGATTTCACTTTCTCTTCTAGGGTAAGTCCCAGCAGTTCCTGCAATGAGTGATTGGATGCACCTTGTAAGCCACATGGCGAAACACGTACAGATGGTCTGTTCTGTCCACCAAGATGTGCCTGTGGAATAATGAAGACCTAAAGATTGCAGCTGGGGTTGGCAGACTTCAAAACCCAGACTTTTGAAGAAACTGGGATCGTCTCCTTTTTGGATTCCTCTGGGGTAAGCAAATATAACTAAAGGATGAAGATACCCAAGACCTATCTGTGCCAACTTAACTTCTCCGACCTGGGATCCACTCTCAATTTAATAAGCCAGTGAAGGAAAATCATCAAAGTTACACCAGGTTTCAGTGTCTAGAAGGTATAAATCCAAAGGGTTAAACAGCAGTACATGGGATTTTGTACTGCCTAAGAGATTATTTAGGCATTAGTAATTGATGGCCTGAAAGAAAAGAAACTACACCTCCTGATTTCACACAGCAGGATTTTCTTTCCAAGACAGAAGAGTCAGAAATTACATTCAAAACCCCCAGGGAAGGTGGAATGTTTTTCCCCCCAGTTCTTTCACTACAGCCACTCGTGTTGCGTATCATTTCAGCTCTACTGACCCCAAGTCCTACAGCACATATTACTCCTTGTGAAAGACAGTTTTAAAATGTGAAATAAGAAAGTCAGTTACATGCAGAGAACCTCCTCAGCTTCTGACATTGCAGTCAGTAGCATCATGCAGTTCCATATCAGATAACTTCAGCAGAGATCTTGGACTCACTGGTGCAGAATCTTTCACTAAATACGAGCATTAAATCAGTATAATAATTTATCTAATTATTTTATAGGTTTTTAAAAGCTCTGCCTTTCAACACTGACCTGTCCATCCTTATTCTTACTCTCTAGTGGTTAGATACCTTCACCTTGTATCCAGTTTTTATGGGTTTTGACTAGTTAGTGCTCTAGTAGCTGCACAATCAATATTTAAGTGAAATGCTGCAATACCCTGCTAATGCTCCAGAATTTCATACATTTGATATGTTAGTATAAGTTGATACATTAGTGTGAAGTTAAACAGAGAACATCCTCACTTTTCTAGAGTACAACTTTCCTGAATATTAAAAGAACCTGAAAAAAATGTGCTCATCCTTTCCCATTTATCTTTTCAGTGTATATGGCATGTATGCTGTTCCCATGCTAAAGCAAACTGGGAGCACATGAAAGTTACCTAAATGTGGCTAACAGACCAGAAGAATTATCTAGTAGTTCTGTAAAGAATAAAAATGCCTCTAAAATATTATCAAATGGGCCTATGAGAAAAGGAAAAGAAGTAATGTAATTTGTTTCCCGGTGCTTTCATTCACATTAGTTTAAATTATGTCAAAATTGCTTTTTCCCACTGCCCCCTTGAAGATATCAGAGTAACCACAACCTGTCTCTTTGGAGGGATTTGCAGGTACCAAACCCCTAGGTTTTCCCATATTCTTCTGTTACTCTTCTAGATCACCTTAAAACATGGGCTAAATAGTTTTTCTCCTGGGACACACACTTGAAAGGGTTCTGGACTATTTTCACCTATTCGGAAAAAGATGCATTCATTCATTCATTTTTCAAGAAGTAAGTTGCAACCAGTTTTATGTCCTGAAGGTGGTCACATGGGACAAGGGGAATTTATATAATAAATAAGTATTAAAGTATAAATAAGAAAAATAATAGAAATTTAGAGCTTGAGGAATTGAGAATGTGAATAAGGTGCTACAACATAAATAAGGAAAAGAACCCCAAAGCCACTGAAGTAAAAACTTATAGCAACTAACCCACAATGAGTCCACGCACTTTTCCTTTCCTGAAGCCACACGGACAAACCTCTACAGGGAAGGAGCACAGCCAGTGAAGCACCACATGTCAGTACCTTTTGGTAATCATCTCAACTTTTCCAAGACAAATGCAACTGAAAAAGGTTTTTGGTGGTGGTGGGCAGGTTTTTTGTTTGTTTTTAAATAAATTCCCATGCCATGATTACAATACAAACATTTAATGATAGTGAGTCAATTTTCCATGTAAAAAAACCAGGCACTTTATAGCTCAATACAGATTTTAACCTAAATGGTGGTTGCTGCAGAAGATAAGTAGTAGAATAGGAAGAAATAACAAAGTCCTTTACACATCTGCCCATGACTTGTTGGGTAAGATCATGTAGCCCACAGGTCACATCACTTCAGTTACTAGTCCCTCCCTGAATTTGATCAAATTACATATGCTCTTTGAACCCCAGTTAATATTTTGTGGGTCTTGAAAGAAGGGAAAAAGTAAAAAAAAAGGTTCTCTGGATTGAGTATTTAAATAGTTAAACCTTCAACCTCCATCTCTCACCACTTCAGCGTTAAGATTAGCGACCTCTTGGAAAAGGTAGTGCCTAACAAACTCTGAAGTAAGCAGCACTGTGTTTCTACTTATTGTTTAAGTTTAGAGCTCAGGCAGCTTTCATTGCTCATTCACTGCGCTCACAGTAAATCTTGGAGAATAGCCCATATATTGCACAGCGTAGATTGTACCAGAGCTGGTAATTACCCCTTCACATGTGGCAGCTCGAAGTCTGGAGAAGTATTAATGTAATAGAACACTGTTCTACTGCAGGCCATATATTCCTAGCAAACAGTGTGGTAAAAGAGACAGAATTTTGTTTAGCCAATATTTTCTTTTAACAGATCAAACAGGAAAACATACATTGTTGATTAGTTGGTAAGTTGTTTGTTTGTTTTAATTCTCTTTCATTGAGCACAGAAGTATAAAGAAAGCTATATTAAATCCTCCCGAAGAAAAAATAAATAAAGCTTTTGGTTGGCTTAAGCACTGTTACAAAATGACATCTATTCCTTATCTGCGTTTGCTTGGCTAGCCCAACATATACAGCACACCTGGTCCTCAGCCAGCATAAATAGGTCTTGCACATACCAATTTAAGAAAACATCTGATAGCCTGGATATCAGAAACACCAAACAGCAAACTACCACAATATCTTTATGCTGCTCCTGCAGCCTGAGTCAGAAAAAGAGGAGAAAAGGATGAATGTGTTTCCTTTGTAGCTATGCAATCTCAAAGCAGCAGAGTTTTGGGGCCTTATGCCTTGATGAGAAAGAAATGTGCATGTTAATGCTGAAGAAAATTCTTCAGAAATCAAACGCAGCATCTGCCTTGTCTAGTAATTACTCATCACCTGTGCCTGCCTCATTCAATGCTGTTGTTATGCTCTTGTTTACTTAGAGGCAAAAGTTGCACCATGAAATCATTTAAGTCTTTTTATAAGAATTAAGTACTGGTGGGTCTGACAAAGGAAGTGGACAAGTTAAATACTTTTTTTAAAAAAGAGGGGGATTAGATTTTTCAAAGCCAACTTTAAAAAAAAAAACCCACACTTGGAAGGCAACTTATATGTTAAAACAAATTTCTAACATCAATACTCCAATGCACATACATTATAAACACAATAATTTAAAAAAAAAGTCAAAGCTCTGCAATAGCTGGAAAGCCAACTAAAACAAAAAATAACTTTTGTCCTTAAAAAATGACTGTATGAGTTATTTACACTCCCTTTAGCAGAAGTAGAAAAGAGTATGTTACAAACTTTAAAGTTTCTTTTAGTTCCCATAAGCCGTATTGAGCCAAGTAGCATCCTCATAGCAAATCTTACGTGTTGTAGAATGGGGGAACAGAGAAAAATAAGATTTCCTCTCTTGGTTCCAGCAGTTGGATGGGTTGGAGAGAGGAAAGGAGGGGAACAGACACAACCCCACAAGTATTTGGGTTCCTCATTCATAGCAGAAGGCACTCTCTTCTCTAAGAGAAATGCTGAAGGATGGAAATGCCCCAAACATGACCCACACCCCAAAGCTACAGTGCTGCCAGGAGACAAAAGGCTAAACCTCCTCCTCTTCCTCCTTTTCAAAAAACCCAGCAGCTGCTGCCACCTGAGTGTTTTGCCCTCCTCTAACCATTTTCAGCTGCTCGGGGAGCGGGGCAGCTGAAAAGGGAGTGGAGCCCATGTGTTTGCCTTGTTAAGGCTAACTAGAAACCCTGAGGTTGATTGTGAGGAGTGCTCATCTGCTCCGGGTTCCCCCAGCTCTGCCGCCTGCCCGCTGCAGGTCGCTCGCTGGGGTCCCCGCGCTCAAGCAGGACACAACACAGACTAAAAACACGAAACTAGTCTCTACCAGCCGGCTGGCAGCCTTCTAAGTAGCCAAAATATCAGAATGAAACCGTCTTGCAAAGGCATTCTTGGCAAAGTGCCGCTTTCGTCGGTGCCGGTAACCCCAGTTTTCCATCCAGTACGTCGAATGCCCAGGGTAGGAAAAGCAGCGACCTGCAGACAGATTTGCCTTTTGTGTAGGTTTTGACATGAGAAGCAACAAATGTCCAGCGCTTGCAGCCCCAAAACTGTAAAAGCCAATTGTTTTCTTTGCCACAGCCAGCGCAACATATTTCCCCCTTAATTAAGTTCTCAGACCTATTCTGATTCCGCATCAGGAAAGTGATGTTTGCAAACAGAGCAAATGGCGCAGCTGGCACCTCGTGTTACAGCACGCCGCGGGCTGAGCGCCAGCTTGGCAAGAGTCCCCAGGATTTCCACATCCCCCGGCCACACGTTCGGCTGCAGAAATGATGATTTAAGCAAGGGGGAAAACAAAGGGTAGTGTTTCAGTCCCAAACATATTCCTTCAGCAGGTTCAGCGAAGGTTTGTTGAAGTTAGGGATGGCTAGAGAACATGTGTCAAGAGAATGTATGTGAGTCAGATTTGCTCCTTCCAAGATAAATGACAATAAAGAAAGTATGAACCTCAGTTTTGGTTTACTTGTTTTGCTTTATTCAAATTCCACAGTTTTGAGAGGTTTCTGAGCAGCATTTAAATCTCTGCACGTCACACAGCACGCAAGATTTTCAGCACCTGGAGATATCAAAGACTTACAAGATGAATCTCATTCAAATCAAATGGAATGGCATTTTCTAATTTCTGGTGCTTTCATTTGCAGTGCCTCGCTAAGCCCTTGAGCCGGCCGTACCAAGTATGCAGGTTTTGAAAATGAGCTTGCTTCAAAGTGCTCTAACTTGGACGTGCGGAGAAGGGAGCCTCTCCAGTTCAACAGGTGCTTTAGAAAACAGAGGGAGCAGGGGTTTTATGGTATAAGTTGCTTTTGCTGATTTTTAAAATGTTTTTCTCTTTTTCTGATTCCTGTTGATTGCAAGAAGTTTGGGCAGAGTCACAGAAGTTAAACTCAAGAATAAAACACACAGCTCCAAAATAGACACATTTATGGATGTGCACTGGGGGCTGTTTGTATTTACTGTGGAATCTTTGTTTCATCATCTAGATATATTCTAGGTGCCATGACCCCTTTCTGAAGACATTTAAGTTAAAACACTGGATTATGGAGTTTTGTGTCATTACCACACAAATCATGAACTCCAGCTTAATCAATCTTTATGAAGCCTGATAGCACCAGTTGTACCACGCATTTGAAAAATTTTTGTCATGCACTCTTCTTTTTGCAGGGAATGAGCTGACCTGTAAGAAACTGTTTGCTGAAGTCTTCATGCTCAAGGTGTCTGGTGAGATTATTCACATTCCCTCAGCAACCGTGCTATTGGTGTGGCTTTTGGGAGTTTCTGTAAATGAAAGTATGGGGATTTTGATGTCTGCACAGCCATTCTGCTGAAGTGGGATATCATCGTCTTCTACTGGAAACACTGCCTTTACTTTGCTAAATAACACGGCTTAACAAAACTGCAATAGATGATAGTATAAAAGTAAAAGCAGCCACAGTTACCTGCTGTTTTGGTTTGAAAAGTGATTTTTTTGTTGTTTTGACAAGTGAAACGTAGAGTTAGACAAAAAGTATCACAGAATAACCCTCCTGTATTACAAATGTCACCAGAAGATAGAAATTAATGGAAATGTCAGTGATTTATTTTTTTTTTAAACAAAATAGAATTTAGAATTTCTTTCAAGAAGAGTCAGACCTCTCCTTGGAAAATCTGCCATGTGGCCTCTACTCTTCCACTTGTGCTGCCACTTTTGGTGACATTAATACATTAGTGGATGCAAAAGTGAGCAGATGCACACATGCCTGTAGTGGACTGTACAATCAAGCTTCTAAAGTGTTGCTCCTCTGAAAAACAGTTAAACATTTATTTAACCCCAGAGCTCAACAGGTTCTGCGAGGACTGCAGAGCACCGAAGTGACCAAATCGGTTTCTGTGTGACACAGGAACATCTTGCACACTAATTTCATTTTACATCGGTAGCAGTAACAATATATCTAAAGTAGCGTGGAAGCTGGAAACAAGCCATTTCCTATGCAGAGCGCATGGGATTGCTCTTTAACAATTACCTGAATTAATCTACCAGAAACTGTTCTCTTGTAGCACATAAAACCGGTGGGAATACTGCGTTTCGCTGCAGGGGAGAGGTGCCCGGGTGCAGGGCAGGTTGCAGAGGGAGGTGGTGGTTCGGGAGCAGCCTGGGCTGCAGCCACCTGCACTGGGATGTGCTGATGGGACTGGGGGGGGTCCCCAGGCGTGGGGTGGATGGAGATCAGAAGTACTCCAGCAAGGCAAGAGGCTAGAGGCTGCCTGAGGTTTCGTTAAGCCAGACGAAGTGGATGAGTGACATCCTGACATCCTGACATCCCCAGCAGCCAGGTACACACCGTGTTCTACCACATTTTCCCAGGAGCTGATCGCAGCGGTGGGGTTTATGGCTCTTACAAACCAATCAACAATGCCTACCTGTGATTTGCAGTCCACCGTTTGCATCCTCTATTACATTTCACATCATATCACTTTTTTACCTTTCTTCCATCCGCTGGCATCATTTCTTATCCCTGCCCTTTTAAGAAATCCAGTGGTACCTTCTGAACTTCACTGTTTCCTTAAGTCACGATACTTTTGATATAGTAAGTGCAAAGACATTTCTCTACTGGGGTTAAAAAGCAGCAACAGCGATTGACCCTGATTCTGCACTAAGTTGCACCATTTCTTTAAAGTTGAGGCTGTGAGTGTGTGGCAAATGCTTTCTGGTTTGTTTGGGGAGCAAAGCTGGTAACAGAAATAGCTCTGTACAAAGCTAAGCTATATATATTTGCTAAGCTATGTACCAAGCTGTACATATTTTATGCACTGCTGCTCTACAATTAGTAATTAACGTTCATTCATTCACTGCGTTTTTCTTTTCCTACTGTATTCTCATTTTGTTGTATCATGCTGTCTACACTCTTCCTGAAATACCATCGCTGTTTACCTAAAACTTAAAATCTATTGCACTAATACACTCATCTGTGTTGTAGCTCTCTTATCAATTCTTAATTGCTGCTGCCTTTCTCATTCTATTTTTCCTGTGCTACTATTTTCCATGTAATTACCTCCACATTGTACGTAATTCTTCCGCTTCCTATCTATCACTTATTATGAGCATAAGAACAACGGAACTGTTCTTCTTCCACAGCTGTGTTAATCTGGCACCTTCAGGGAGATTTGGACCCGTGGGGAGAGTTATTGGATCCAACCAGGTTGCTCAAGACCAGGTCTTGGAAAATCTCAGGGTATGGAGAGGGACAGCCCCAACTTTCCAAGCACTGTCTCTTCAAGAGGAAAGGAGAACAAGCAATAAGAAACAAGTACAATCTCGTAGTCACAGTCTGCACTAGTAACTCCAAAATGAAGCAAAGGATTAGCTCCCGGGATGTGCGGACTATCAGTGCTTTTAAAAATAAATTTTCTAGCCCTGAAGTCTGAAGCCTGAAGCGGATTGGGGCAGAATTTACACACCTAAATCTACAAGACAAATCCTGAAAATCTCTGCTCAGCTGCATTACCATGGAAACAACAAAATTATTCTGGAATCCACGTACTTTGTAAGGAAGGGGCTGTTTGCACCCCTTGACAGGAGTTGGGTGTTGGTGGAGCGGGCAGGCAGGAGGCTCAACTTCTGTCTCTGCCCAACCCCCCGTCTCCCACCTTGCAGAAAGCATGGAAGGAGTGACCCACTCCTTTGGGTCCAGCCCTAAATATCTAGCCTTAGACCCCTCATGGGAGAAAACAGCAATCACAAACCAAAGTTTTAGTCTAAGATTCCCACAATACAATTAGATTTATTGCACCAGTTTGCCAATATTGTTATCTGCATTTAACCTTCGCTTCTCTCATAACTGTAATACTCCAGGCAGGATGTTTCTAACAGGAGCTTCATTGTCATTCTCCATCAGTATTACAATAAACAGGCCTCCCTAATCAGCATTCCCTCGCTGCCGAGCCCAAAAGCAATCTGCTCGAGAAGATGTGATGAAACCAGAAGAGATCAATACCAAAAAGTTTTCACAAACTCAATCTGGCAAGGTTAGCATGGATAATATTGATAGATAAAGATCTAGCCCTATCGCACGTGACAACGGGATGAAAATAAGAGCGTGTAGTAATGTGGTACTTTACGTTTTATAGTGGTGGACTTAAATATTTATAGGAATCTGTTGTATTTTCCCTAATAAAAATAATGAGAAAAACGTCCTATGGCTATTACAGATCTTAAGGATAAATTATAAAAATTACGAAATATCTACTGCACTTCTGTAGGCGTAACCACCAGCCTATTAACTAAATCTCTGCCCCTTTGGAAATCCTGCTCTTTGAAAGTAATTTCAGCTTTTGGATTGTCAGTTAGAGGTGGGAAGGGAGCAGAGCCCAGGTTGATGTGGGGGGAAGGAGGAGGTTACGGGCCATCAGGAACCAGTGGGCTGCACTGGGCTCCTTGCGCACCATCCCAGTACCCAACGTCCGCCTTGCCGCTCTGCTGGGGAGGAGGAGAGAGTTTGCAGATGGATTGTAAGTGTGTAGTGTTTAAGTAACTCCTGGAATTAATTTCATTTACTGTACAAGCTCTGAGTTTAATAGCAAATGTAGATGAAGGATTCCACGTTATAAAATCAGGCAGTTATTTTTATATATATATATTGGAAATAAAATTTCTCAGATACCGCTAGAAGTCTTAAAAGTATCTATCACATCCTTACTCATCTTCTCCTACTTGAGGGATTTTTTTATAAAAGAAATAATTTGTAGTATGGAAAGACTCAAGACTAATCACTATGTTGCCCTGCCATGTTCACATCAGTGATATAGGAATTAAATCATCACGAGCAAGAAAGAGTGAAGAGAAATAGCCCTAAGGAAGCTATTTTCTTAATCTCTCTTTCCTCTTTTAGTAGTTGCCATATGATACTAATTCAGATTTATTTCTACCAATATTAGCAAGTTGAGGGGTTTTTGGTTGGTTTTTTGGTTTTGTTTTTTTTTTTTAATTTTATATTTCAACGATAAAAGAGAGCACAAAGTAAAATAAAGACAGGTAATGATCACCAGTACCTTTTCTTCATAGCACCGAGAAATTGCTCATGTGTTGCAAACTTGTGTCTATACTCTGTGCTTCCAAGGCGCCCATGTTAAGGCTCTAAAAAACAGTTATAGTCTCCAGAAATAAGATGTTTTTTTTTTTTTCTTCGAGGCAAAAGTTGGGTGCAAACTGATTACGTTTCTTTATTTCTAGAAAGAGGTATGATTCATCTGATAATGTCATCTAGGGGATTTTTTTTTTGTTCGTTTAAAAAAAATAAAAATCCTTTCACCTTGTGATGAAAGAAATCACTGTGAGGATACTCTGGGAGAAACCTTTTTTTGAATCTTCCTCTGGAAATGTCACAGCAAAATCAAGTAAACAGCATGAGAACTACAGACAGAGTGATATGCATCTTCTAATATTACCCTGGCCTTGGTGCCCTCCTCCCAAATCTCAGGATAACTTCATTCTGAACATAAATAAATAGCTATTCATATGCAGCGTGGGCAAGATCATGGTTTCTCGTATCAGAAGGATGTCAGGAAAATATTAGTGAATGTTGTGTATCACCTTTAGAAACTGGACCTTTGTGACTGTGATCTGGAATGTAACCTTAAAATGACAGAATCTCTAAAACTCTGCATAGAGAACGTGTTTCATGAGTTGCCACTAATATTGTACATCCACAGCTGTCAAGCTGAAGCAGGACAAAACTGTTATGAAAATAGTGTTCTTATCTTTTAAGAGATTAAAAAAACCCACACTGAGGGAAAGCAGATTAACTACTGTAAAAGCACTTGACAGTGTCCATCCCGTTTCATTTTTGTATTTGTCTGAATGTTTTACGGACCCAATCATATTTTGTGTGAGTGTGTTTAAATAAATTCAGCAAATAAAAAGACGCATTTTCACTCCATAAACTTCAAAGATGACAAATTTGCAAGAAGCCTTAATGTCATCACCCTTTCTGATAAGCCACAAGAAAACACGTGTTTTAAAACGCTTGGGAATCGTACTGTATAAATCAGCGCCAGAGAGAGAAACGATGACAGCTCTTGCGGAAAGCATCGCCTGCCTCTTCCCAGTAATGAGCCTGAGCAGGAACTCCTCTGTGCTCTAAATACCTAAACAACAGCAGCATGAACCTGGGTCTTGAAATTCTATTTTTTTGTACGCATCTGACCGGTATATAAATTTGATTTCATGCAAATATTTTGGAGCAGATTAGTTGATAGCAAAACAGAGCTGGAATGCTAATGATTTTTGGCTGCATATACAGAAGATGAAAACTCATTCAATCCAAGGCAAAGTGTCAGCTTTAATAAAGTAATGTCATGCTGTACCTCCCCCATAGCTGGCCTATACTGACATGAAAAATTATAATGGTGGAAATGCAGAACTTTGCAGATATAAATAACTTGAGACTCAGTTATAAAATTTCCAACTGGGGCAGAGGAAAACTGTAACATATATTAAGTAGCTGCAGTGAAGGATATTATTGCCACCTATTGACAACAGAACCGCCTGAAATAATACAGCCTGTTTGCTTCCATTGAACTGAAATTCCTCCCTGGCAGCTTTACGACAGACTGTTCCTATTGGAGTTGTATGGCAGGGGATCCAGGCATTGTGAGTAGCTTAAATGTCTGGATTTAATGAATATGACCCTATCTGATGGAATTTAAAACCAAAAAACCCCTTAGAGAGGTGGTCTAACAGTAATTCAACACCCTGTCAAACCAGGACCGGCATCGACGGGCCAGAGTGTGTAGTGCCGCTGGCACCCGGTGGGAAGGAGCAGATGCCGAGGAGGAGGAGGAGGAGGAGGAGGAGGAGGAGGAGGACTGTTGTGAGTCCACGTAGTGATGGGGTGAACGTTGTCATCTGCTTGCAGGAGCAAGTGCGTTTCTCTTCTGGGACTTGTCTGCGGTGCTCCAGCTGGACGGCTGCCTGCAGGATCCCACCACTGCCCTTAGCTTGTTCCCTTGCTCTGGGAGTGCTCAGCTGGAGACAGCTTAATCCCTTCCAAAAAATGCCTTGAAACGTTTATTAGAAAACGAACACAAGTGCAAATGAAATAAAAAATAAGTGGCATTCAGCCGTACAAGATCTAAAATCTAGGTGATTACTCAGCCAGAAATGCTACTCTTGTAATTAGGCTGATTTCAGCCCAACTGCCACAGGAACTGTCTCAGTGTGACCATCTCCCCTTTGTTTTTGGTGTCCTTTCAGCATTTCAAATATGAAAACCCCTCCTACCTCTTCTTGTCAGGGACGCAGTTATATTATTAGGTACTTCAGTGTGATTCATTCTTGACAGCCCACTGATTTCTGATCTAATTTGGGTCAGACAGTGCAGATGGAAACCAGTATCCTACCCTATCTCATCAAGTCCTCAAATTAGTTCACTATTCAGTGGAAATCCAAGCCCAGAAACATCTATCTTTCACTTGCCTCATGTGGTGGTTTAACCCCAGCTGGCAACTGAGCCCCACGCAGCCGCTCACTCACCTCCCTCACAGGATGGGGGAGAGACTCAGAAGTGTAAAAGCGAGAAAACTCATGGGTTGAGATAAAGACAGTTTAATAGGAAAAACAAAAGCCGTGCACGCAGCAAAGCAAACCAAGGAATTCATTCCCCACTTCCCATGGGCAGGCAGGAGTTCAGCCGTCCCAGGACAGCCGGGCTCCGTCATGTGGAACAGGGACTTGGGAAGACAAATACCATCACTCTGAATGACCTCCCCTTCCTTCCTCCCCAGCTTTATATACTGGGCATGACGTCATATGGTTCAGAATACCCATTTGGCCAGTTTGGGTCGCCTGCTCTGACTGTGTCCCCTCCCAACTCCTTGTACCCCTCCAGCCTTCCTGCTGGCTGGGCATGAGAAGCTGAAAACTCCTTGACTTTGTAAAAACACTACTTAGCAACAACTGGAAACATCACTGTGTCATCAACATTCTTCAGCACAAATCCAAATCACAGCCCCATACCAGCTACTATGAAGAAAATCAACTCTATCCCAGGCAAAACCAGCACACCTCACAAGAATACACTCTTTGAACAACATGCACTTAAAGATGCACAACCTTGAGTATACAACTTCGTGAAAAAAACCTATAGATGTTGGAACAGTTTTCTGCCATAGAGCAATTTTCGCACTGCCTTTGCTTTAGGTATTAAAAGGTATTCATTATTATTTGGGTGTTATTTATGTGTTCCATTTTTAGAACAGGTTGAAATGACTTTTGTTTGAGTAATCTGTTTCACTTGAGCAAATTTGAGTTTATGTGAATCACATTCTGCTTCCTGGTGAGAGGTTGGATTCACTATTCAGTGTCTTGTGCAGTTTCATAATTTTTTTTTAATTTATTTTAAAAAAACATGACCTGAATAGAAACAAGATTTGGATTATGGTATCAAATCAAAAGACGAACCACAATTCTGAAGACTGAATAGTTAGTATTTCTTTTGGGAAGTTCATAATAAATTCATTTTCATGAAATATTATTTAGAGAACAATGAAAACAAAGGCTTCCCAGTCAAATTTAGGAAAGAGAGTAACTACATTAAGAAAAAAAAGTCCTTGAAATCAATACCAATGCAATGGTCAACATTGACATCATCTACAACACAAGATGTAATGCTCTCTGAGTGAGAATATTATTTCTTAGAAAATGTAGTGTCTTGTACAAAACATTCAGAGTGAGAAGAAGTACAAAACGATCCCTGAAAGGTTACTCCACAGGTTAACTGCCCCTGTTGTTCAACAGTTGCATCTGCCGAGTATGACGGTGGCTGGATCAATTGCTGGCCCATCGATCACATTGGATTTTTCCCCGTAGTTAAACTTTGCACTCTGTCCGATATGACTAACACTATCCTTTTGGGGGGGATTTTTTTTTTTCTTTGGGAGCTCTTGTCCAGCTCACACCATGAGAAGCAAGTCCTCTGAGTTTCTTATTCCCAGGACTGAGCTTCCCAGCTCATGGGATCAGGAACCTTCCTCTTTCCAGCTGTAGGACCACACTCAACGACACAGAAGTAAGTGTTGTTTGAGCCCAGCTTACCAATCAATCCAGTGGAGTCTTTTTTGTTGTTTATGACCCTGAAGAACATTCACACCTTTCTCAGTATAAATTCTTTTTTACAGTTTGTTTGGCTTATATTTTTTTCCAGCTTTGTAAAATTTTTAAAGTATCAAGCTCTTGGACTTCATTCTGGTTTTGCATAGTGAATGTAATCAGCTGAAGGTGACTTGTAAACTTCAGAGGTAACTTTTCATTTCCTTGGTGTACTTCATTCTATATGCCAAGAAACACTCTGCTATTCAATTTGAAGATGCAGCATGTTTTAAGTTGGGACTTTTCCTTATCAGCTGTCTGAATTCAGTGGAATATGGGCAGAGTGATGTTCCCTGCCTTGTACCACTCACTCTGAAGCCTCACATGATGACGAAAGATGCATTGACTCTTGGTTGTTTATGTTTCCATCTTTCCCAGCACTATTGCCTCTGGTGTAAAGAAAATATTCAGGCTATTCAGGTGTGGTCTGGGGACCTGTTGCACACAGCGATTTTGGCTTTCTCTTTGAGGCCACTGATTCATAAGCATTGAAGATCGTTTACTCCTGAGACAGAAAAGAACTCATATCAATTTTATATGAAATTACACTCTTCTTACTTTTCCTCCCCTAACTGATTCAACTTAAATAGGTTCTTTCTATTGACTTTATCATCACAGCTATGCCAGCCTTCCTGCTAGGTCCCAGTAACACAAAGTAGGTCAAATTTGGACTTATAAACGAGTCATTCCAATCACCCTTCCTCATTACTTTCACAACATAAGCTATTTGATTTTTTTCCCCTTTTCTGATCCTTTGTTTGTTCATTTTGCTTTCCACTATCTTGATTTTCTGCAGAAATGGGTGCTTGTTTATTCCTCCTTTCCATTTATTTCCTTCTCTTATCATTTCTTTAATGCTTCTCTGCCTCACCTTGCCCGGCTGGTCCCAGGAGGAGTCCTTCACCTTCTGTCTCAGCACGGCAGAGATCACCTCTCTGCCGTTTCCCCACCAAAGGTGTCGCAACACTTGCCAGACCGGGGAGGGATCATGCAGATTTCCAAGTGGTTTTGCAGTGTGGAACCACGATGCTGAGATGCCAGCTAAAACATACAGGTGGCCAAATCTCTTGCAAAGAAAATCGGTGTTTCACTGATCTCCAGCATATGGGAAATATAAATGGGAAAAGCATCCCCGACCGGTGTGAGGAGGTGAGTTGGTGCAGCTGTTCCAGCCGACCCACGTATGCATGGATTTTTTAAATTTTATTTTGCTATGAATATAAATTAGCTTGAAATTTCTATTATGTACTCACTTTCTGCAGTGTTTTGATTGTTCATACTTTAAAATTTTAAGGCATGTTCAACTTCACTGCTCATTTCCAGTGTGTAACTGCACTGTCTGCAGAAATAAATAAATCCACTGACATTCTCAAGCTTCAAGGCTACAAAACAAAATGACAGCATTGATTTCACCCAGCTATAGGATTTCTGAACAGAAAAAACCCCAACAACCAAACACCTACACAATGAAGTGTATTATCCTTATTTGAATGCAGGATAACTGTTTCCAAGAACATCCACACTAAATACCTTGAACAATCGCTGTGTCTCCTGCCTGTCTGCAGCTCAATACCTCAATTACATGTGCTGTGGAGGAAGGATGTCTTGAACATCCTCGGATGTGTGCTATTATGCTCCGAAGGTGCCACTATTGTTAGTTTGTGCAGAGAGATGAGTAATCACAGAAACCAGCACCCTTCTAACATGCTGAACGTCTTACAACAAAGTAATTGTTGCCGCAGTCTTGCGATGGGAATGAATTAATTTATTTAAGCTTCACACTTTTCCTGACCCGGGTTCAGATCAAGGGCAGAGAAAGACAACTGAAGCCGTATCTGGTTTTGTGACTGAATTTGTATAATCTTCAAATGTTCGGTGGCAGGCTTTCCATCTACAGAGGAAAGCGTTTCTGTTGTCTTCCAAAAATGCCATGTAAAGTGCTCAGCTAGTTATTTTTCTGTTTGAAACAACAGGGAAGGATGGCGTGCTACCCATACCATCAGCATCAGAGACACAAAGAAGCTTTTATAGACACTTCTTCAGGAAGGTGTCCTTAGACAAAACTTGCATGTTCCAAGCAAACAAAGCAAACTCAGCATCTGCCAAAGCATCTCAACACGGGAAAGCATTTCAATATTCGCTTAAGTGCTTGCTGGGTTGTCAGCTCAGTTAATTCAAATGATGGATCTGCTCGTGGACTGCCATAACCAGGAGAGAAGAGAAAATGTGAGGACAGTATTGAAGACAAAATGATCCCAGTTAAAACTTGGTTGCTGTTACAGGAGGGCACACCACCTTCATTAATCAAGAAGGAATGGGCCTGTGTGGGTGACGAGGCACTTGGTAACGCAATCTGCATTGACAGGATGGGATTTGTTGTCCGAGAAAATAGGCAAAAGGTCTGGATTCTGCACTGGGATGGACTGGGACAATGGGATATGCTGCTTTATGGAATGTGGGAGAAAAAGTTTCTCGCAAGTAAAAAAGTTTTGCCTAAACTCCTCAGTGATGCTTCTGCATTTTGCTCTGCATTTCCTAACTCTCCGTCTGATTAATCCTCCCTCACACCAGAAATACGCTCCCAGAAACAGTCTCGGACACTAAATCTGGAAAGCAGCAAAACTGAAGTCATGTCTGCAAGTGAAAGTGTCCTGGTATAGTTTACAGGTAATTTTATTTATTTTTACCTAACTATATCCCATATTCATCGTAAATGCTTAAAAAATAGCCACATGATTTTGTAGTCACAGAAAGGCGCCCAAAGGCCACGCGCAGGCAGGTCCCTACAGAGCTCAGGTCTCAATATTCCAGTATACAAAATTTCACCTTTTTTACAGCAGCCTCCCACAGCCGCGGAAGACCTGCCAGCAGCTCAAGCCTGCTTTTCCATTTACTGGAGTACAGAATTTGGGTCTTGAAATCTCTCAGGCTAAAAAGCTGGATTAGAAGGAATTAGATGGGTATGTATATGAAATTCACAATTAATTTGCTTGGTTTTGTGGAAAATACTGCTTTCCTTTTAAAAATTTCAGTTAAAAGAATTCAGAGAGGAATAAACTAGATTTCCAGTTTTTCCAGTATTTCCTCCTGTGACAAAATGCAGCAACCAGCAACTTTTTTCCCCTAAAAGAGGAGCCTGGCTGTAGCCTCCTAACTCCTGACGTAGGCGTCAGCTCATTGCACATTCAGGACTGCTGATTTCAGTGGGGAGGGAGCATGTGCCCAAGTGCCTTCCAGATTTGGCATCCGTGGTCTTAAATAGAAGTAGGGCTCTCTGCAAAACTGCTGAGCACAAAGCAGTACTTTAACTGGAAAATCTTTATGTGCAATTACTTTAGAAAATCAGCCTGCTTATTGAGAAGCCCCGAAATCAGCATTTACCAACAGAACGTTGCTTTTGAAAATGCTACCTTCTCACTTGCAATAGCATTTCTCTAAAGATCTTTGTGATTTCCTCTTTGCTGTTTCAAGCACATTTTCATGGTTATTCCAAACTTCTTTTAGCCTTCTGTTTTACAAAATTCTGTGATACCAAGCTGGGTTTTTGGTTATCCTTTTTTAATTTTTGCAATTCAATTTTCAAAACATATCACATGTGACTTCCTATTTGTATATTTTAAATAATTCCCCATGTGCCTCCAAGACACCAGGTTTCATCATATAGACAGAAAACAAGTGTTTGAAAACAAGGAAAGATAATGTGTCAGTGAGTTAATTGGAAAGAAGTTAATTTGCTTTCATGTGCCATATCTTGCTTTCAAACTAACTCAAATCTGCACAAATCCAGCAGCAATTAAAGATACAAGGAGAGAAATGAAAGCGTGATACCATACTCGTACATGCACAGGACATTCATGCCTAAAACCGTGGGATAATCATACATATAAAATTAAGGAAGTGGGACCAATAGAATAGATGTTCCAAATCTTCTTTGGGACTCCAGCCCTGTATATTGTTTTTCAAAAGCCAAGTCATAATTCCTTTATGAGTGAGTCCAGCTGCTACCTCCCAAAATCTGGGTCTGCCCAACTTCAGAGATTGTATATGAGGACCATATCGCCTAAGACACGTCTTAACATGGTTCCTCTGTTTTTCTTTTATACCTCTAGACTGCAGCCAATCTTAAAATAAACTGGCTTCCCTTTCTGAAGTCTATGTCTATTGTAACTAAAGCTAATTATCAGTCCTTGAAGTTTTCCCAGTTTTCATAACAATGCTTTTCACTAAAACTAAATCCATCTATCTCCCTTGATGAGCCACTGTGGCATCAGTCTAGGACTCGCTCTCCCTCATTTGAGTTCCCTCACTGGGAATAAAACTCAGATGTATATAAAGAAAACAAACAAACACCCCCCCACCAAAACTCAAGAAAATGAAAGAGGAGCCACTTTCATGACATTTTGTTAAAAATTCCCCCATTCTCATAACTTTGGCAAAATGTCTCCTATTCTCCACAGCTGGTAAAAATATTAACTATAATTTTCAATGCGTAATTTTTGAGGCATTAGAATCCACATTTCCCACACAAGTCCCCCAAAAGCGTATTCCCTCGAGAATATGTTTCAACATTCATATTAGTATGGGAAGCAGCAAAATGTTTATAATCAACCAACAAAACATAACCACTTGAGTTGTTTTTTTTTTTTCTTCCCGATCTGAAGGAAGGTGCTGCCTTCTTTCATACAACTGCCTGCTCTTTAGTGAAAAAAAAAAAAAAAAAACCCAAAACTTCAGCAAAACAATTCAGAACAATTAAAAAAGAAATTAACAACAAATGGGCTTTTTTTGTTGTTGTTGTTTTTCCTATTTTATAATATACACTATTTCTTGCAGTATCAGGAAAACAGAAAAGTTTTAGTTTCAAAGGCTATGATCCATGAAAAGGTGTTTTACTAGATATAGTACATAATATTCAACAGATATTGCGAACAGCATCTTTTTTTTGTCTGGGTAACTGCTGCTGATGCATGGCCAGAGGGATATTGTGCAAAAGATATCAAAGGACAACAGCATTTAAATGATTGTCTTTGTACTCTTCCCACTGAACTGGTTTCAGCTGAAGGTAAAGCAGACTTTGACTTGTAATTGATAGCCACTCTTCCAGTAAAGCCTGGGTACTACTAAGCTCAGTAAACACACGGCTGAGACTGTTGCATGCAGTAAAGGAGTTTAGATGTAGAACTGTTTTGATGTGCACATGAAGGGTACTACAAAGACAAAGTTTTTGCCTCTTTTTCTGAATTTTCTATGGTCATCTGCACTGCAATATTGAATGCATCGGCTTCAACTGTTAGAACCTTTAAATGGTGAACGTCTCAGCTCTCCTGGGGAGAGTCTCCTTCCACAGGGAGCACGCTTGATTTGGAGCCATCTGATACATTCAGGGAGCTGTTTCTCTCTCAGAACAGAGAAAAAGTAACTGTGAGTGCTGCTTTAATAAGGAAAGAGAAAAGTATTTTGGTCTGTAAACCCCTTTTGCTGCTAACTCTCCCACCTTCTACAGCAAACTTTTTCCTAGGAGGGATAATGGACAGGTGACCCAGGGAACAGTACAGTGAACCAGGCTGCATTCACATCTGGAGTTACAAATATCTGATAGTGAAATTTTTTATAAAACTACAGTAAGTAGGAACAATACCACTAAACTGACTTAAAGAGGAATGTATGATGAGGGGAGAAAGAATCAACTCAAAGCAAGTTTGTGAAAGTGATGCTAAAGGCGTGCTGTGATGACTGATTGGTCACCGCTGTAGCTCAGAGTTCCCTTTACTACCAAATTTGCAATATCTCAGTATTTGCTTTTGCAATATTTGCATTATTTCCTCATGTGGTGAAAGGAGGCTAAACTCAGACTAGTGAGAATGACCCCAAGAAACACTTCAGTGCCTGCTGATACCAATTTGGAACAGAAGTTGGATCAGTAAGTCACAGTAACCGTTTGTTCCCTGCTACCCTGTTTGGATTGCATCAACCTGTAAAGTATCACAGAATTTCTATAGGAAGCATACTAAAATGGTGTGCCACTGAAAACAAGGTGGTTAGTGCATAATGGAAAAACAAACTTGTATCATAGGACGTGAGTACTCCCACTCATCATATCTCCTGAGCAAGCAAAAGAAGGTTTTGTGGGCCATGTGACCCCTGTAAAAATGGTGGTTTGCATGGTATTCACCTGAGAAGAAAGATGTTTATCTTCAATGGGATTTTTAACTTGCCAGTTATTGGTATATTTTAATTTTTATTATTATTTTTGTATTTCCTTATTGAAGAACAGCAGAGATTTTTATTATTCTTTGTTCACATGCAGTTAACTTTCTAGAGAAAAAGAAAAGAAACGGGATTTTGTCAGGGCTGTGATACTTATTGAAAAATACTAATTCTCTATCGCTTACTTGAATTTCCACAAAACTTAGAAGAACCACAGAAGCTGCAAAAACACAAACAATCCGCCCCGCCCCCCAGTCCTAGGAAAAGAAATCACTAGATTTAGTTGGTTCAGTTTAGATGATCTGCCACTTTGGAGCAAAAAGACTGAAGTACTAGTCATTGCATCAAAAAATGCAATTTCTGCTTCTTGGTCTTCTCTGACCCTTGCCCACGCTCTGTCAGGGTAATAGAAATCTTTCATTGCTGTTGCTTTTTAACTTCACTGTATTTCTAATTTCCATGATCTTTTCACCAGGCATTTAGATAACAGACCTAGCCCTAGTTCTTCGCTTATTTAGATACAGTGTTTCTATATTTAGCAGTTCTGTTGTACAGCTGATGATTTTTATTTTATTTTTTTCTTTACTATATTCAATCCATGCATTCTAAATATATGCAGTTCCCCAAACATATGATTCCATCACTTCTCTTTACTTTACCCTCCTATTAAGTTCTCATTGATTGCTACAATAACAGTAGAAAAATATTACTGACATTTTGTAGGGTTCTCCCCCCCTCCAAAAAAAACCCTACAAAGGAACAGAAAGCTTTGGTATCTCACGTAGCACAATTGAGAGATCTAATTCATGCAGAAAAATGTATTTTAGTCATAGTTTGCACATTGGGAAAAGAATAGGTCTGGAAAGACGGAGATGCTGCGAATAGGAGTATTAGTTTCTTCAGTGAGGGTCCTGACATGACCTTCAGCAATCATTTTAAAAAATCAAGTAAAGACTTGCCTGAGCTTCATGAGAACTCAGCATAGGGGTGGTCAGAACTAACTCCCCCTCCAAAAAAACCCCAAACCAAACAAAAACAAAAAACCAGAAAGAAACCCCCCAAAACCAAACAACTTTCTTCACTTATTTAAATGGACTTTCATTGAATGTGGCCCTGACTAAAAGCTAACTAGAATTTCTGATTTTGGTCTGATATGCAATCAAGATTGCAGATAGCTGATGAAAAGAGAAAAAAAAAATATAAACACAGTAAAATCTAGATTTTTACAATTGGATAATTTGGTGAAATAATTTTTAAATAAGAACTCTGCAAGATTTGACTCTGAATCCCTTCACTTTCTAAATTGCTCTTTGTGTTTCAAAATCTGTGTGTGCCGGGTTTGAAAGGAAGAGCAAGAATTTTCTTAAAGAATGAATTTTCTAAATTCTAAAAGAATGAATTTTCTTAAAGAGCAATGCAGATGGTAGAGCATGAGAACAAAAATAAAGTAGATGGAAAAATAAAAAGTTACACATTACATACTGAACCTAAACCACACAGGAATGGGAGCTGCAGCTTCTGTGCAGTCTTACAAGTTAATTGGACTCCAAGCATTTGCCTGAAAACTCTGCTGGTCAACAAAATCAAAGCAAATGGTGAAGTAATTGCACTGTTCGTGTAGCAGTGGAGACTGTAATTAATTGACTTTGCTGATGGCTATAAAATGCTACAAAACTTTTACAAATAGAACTTCACAACTAATAATAAGTAATGGCAGGTGCTGAAGGTGACATTGACAGCCATTTGTCTCTAGTCGGGAAAGAAATATGGCCACATACGCTGACATTATTTGATATTAGAAGTTCTAGCTTCTAAATGTCATATTTTAAATGTCATTATATTTGTAGAATGTAAAAAATAAAATTTTAATGCTATTTTAGTCATATACCTCTCATTGAACCTTAAAATAATGCCATGGTTTTATGAGCACTTTTAATAGTATGCAAAAGTAATTATCTCCAGTCTCTCAGGCTCAGTATCCTTTAATAATGAAGTGAGTCACTCTAGACGTACCATATCCCAATTTTATAAATGGCTATTTGCAGACTGGAGGAGAACATAGAGATCAGACATATCTGGAAATATTCAAGTACTGCAGTATTCTGTGACAAATAGTAGATTCATGCTACCTTTATCTATGAATTATTTGGGTTGCATATACCATTCGTGAAGCCAAATTTGACCACGACATCCATTCAGGGTCCAGAATGGAGAGTAACATTCAGTAGTGTTTTTGTGGGTTTCACGTTACTGAACAAACAAGAGGTAAGCAACCACGTAACCCTGATTTCACACCCGACTTTAATTTCATGGTGTCAAAACTTGTTAGGCTAAGACATTAGTGATGGCTTAGTCTTCACCTAACTTTAAATACTTAAGATAAGCCAGTGGTCTAGTTCAGCCCTGTAGTCAACACAGAGCCATGTTATCCAGTGGGTGATTCAAACCATCCTGAACTGACTATGCAGAAATCAGTTCTGATCATTTCATATATCCGCTGATTTTAAACAACATCCAGATAATTAATTTGTAATAAATATCTGAAGACTACATATCTAGTCTTACAAAGCAAAAGAGAAGTGAAATCAAATCTCAGGTCAGAAAGACTGTAGGAATTAATGCTTGGTCTTCAAAAGATGAGAGTGGCCTAGTCAAAACCCCTTCCTCCCACATTTAACTGTTCTTATTAGATGAGATGCATGCTAGGGACAACGACATGAGGACTTGAGCATCCTCTGACACGGCAGCAGGAGCTGCAAGGCAACTCTTCGGAGCCTAGAGAAGAAACAAGAGTCTTCCACCCAGATGCCCAGTTCGTCGCCCCACATGCTGTGCACCACGATGCTTCTTGGATCACCTTTATTTGAAGATCACTTCCAGTCATTAGTTTAGATGCTCCTTTTTATAATTTGCTGCAGATTTTCTTGTTAGCGAAACACTGCTTACAAAACCATGATGCTGCTGTTTTGGTTTTTAATGGATGGTGTACTGCTGCACTTAGACTTACAGATCCTACATGTTGATATTCAAACCAGTAGTTGAAACAGATAGCCATGCAGAATTCAGATGTGCAGCCCAAACACAGTAACATGTAAATGAAAAGCTAGCTTGGGTAGCAATTAGAGAAAAGAATGAATGGAAATGGCTTTTTAAAAAAGACAGTGAGCCAATTGGTATTATTATCTTCCTCTGTTAGTACGGAGCCGGGATTCAGGTTGTTTGGCAGTGAGCCATAGCAATGGTTTTAGTTCCTTTCTCTCTTTGATTGCCTTTAGACGTAAGGCCCAATATAATAGCCTAATGTATTCTACTAGTGTTTGCAAAACAAATGTTTGTTCCGGAAGACTTACACTCTGAATTTTCTTAACTGCTTTGTAAGGTAGGGCTCCCACAACATCTCTGGGCACCTCTTTCAATAACTGACCACACTCATGGTTAAAAAAAATAAATCCTTATATCTAGTTGCATTTCATGTGTTCTACCATGTGTCTGTCACCTCTTGTCATAGCACTGGGCACATTCAAGAAGAGACTGGCTCCATCTTCTCTACACCCTCTGGGGAAGGCTGCTTGTCAAGCCATAAGGCTGTGTAACTTCATTACAGGCTGGTGGGCTCAGAACTGTGCAACTTGTAAATAATCCATTCTCTGAACCATGAAAAGAGTAAACCCCTTACATCCTATTTTTATCTAACATTTAATTGGTATTTCAAAGCAGATTTCTACTAAAAAAATAGGCTAATTTACAAAAAAAATGGATTAATATTTGTGAAATAGGATATCAACTTCAAATCAAAACATGCAAACCATATAATGGAAACATTTAATTTCTCTGCAGATATTTCATGTCATTATGCCATCTTTTTAATAACCTAAGTCAGCTATGAACTCAGTAGACCATAAATGGCTAAAAAAAAAAGTGAGTTGTGTTAGGTGACATATAGTTTGTACCTTTGGGTGACTGAATCATAGCTCTTTTTCTATGTCCCATTCAAGATTTTTTTCTGTAAATGATCTAATTTGCCACTATACTTTTATTGATAATTCCTACTACTGTAGGAAAAATCCTTATCCCACTTTGAGTCTCCCTGCCCCTTTACAAGGGAGGTGAACACCCTCCACCCTCAGAGTTTACCCTTGAACGGTCCTTTCTAATGCCTGAAAGGCACTCTCGAGCCAAAGTAAATATGCTGAAATTAAGGATGTAATCAACAGTATTCTCTTTAACATAAAGGGAAGAACCATCTTAATATCTTTTAAGATAATTAAAATATTTACTGTGTCTTCAAGTCAGCTGGGCAACTGACCCTGCTTTGTAAGGTAGTAAGTCTAGGTAAGTGATTATCATAGCTAAATTAAATGGTAGCACACAGCTTAAAAAGTGCCTGATACTTCTTCAACTTCTTGCTTCCCTTGCTGTGCACAGAGACATTCACAAGAGCAATCAATTCCAGTCTTCCAAGACTATATAATGGTTTTGTAAAACAAAACTATGCCAATTATTTATTCATCATAATTGAAAGCCCTAGAACCAAAGAAAACATTTTGTAAATTCTTCCTATAGAATAGTAATTTGCTTTCCTGAAGCCACTACAAAGACCTGAATTAATTACCACCGAGATGCACATTAGTGGATTAGTATGAACTTTCATTCTGCTCCCTGAGTTAATTGACTTTCAAACTAGGACTATGACCTTATTTCAGTTTGCATCTTAGAAAAATACACATTGTTAAAATGGAAACCAGTACTAGTCAATCTCCTACTGTTGTGCTACACTAAATTCAGTGGTAGCAAAACAAAAAGTTATGCTGAACAAGGTGTTTATTTTTCAGGGTTTGGGGGTTTTATTTTGTTGTTGTTTTGGTTTTTATTTCTTGTTAATGTACAAAATTTTGAAAACTTTTCTTTATTACTGTCATTTAAATATAAAGTTATGTATATTTTATGTATAGTTTTATTAATGATAAATGCCCTATCATTGATCAGATTTTCTATAAAGTACCCAAATCTGTATCATGGAACATGATGATGACACAAATGATTACATGAGGAACTACAGCAAAGAAAGGGGAATTATTATTATCCAAGAAAACATAGCACGAGCACCAAAACGCACTGATTTACTTGATTATATGTCATTTACCCCCTGTTTTGAGTTCTCAGATACAAAGAGGAATAAAGGAAACGCCAAACAGCGGGAGCGGGTGAGTCTCTCTGCCTAACTGCTGCTGGGCACAAGAGCAGAAGCTGAAGGCACCGCAGTGTTAAAGCTGCTCCAACACCCACACCAGCATCCTACACACAAACACCAGTCAACCAGCTGGACTTCAGCCTGGTCTGGCAGCCGAGAGTAACGTACGACAGCCGAAAGCCCCGAGAGCGAGGAGCCGCGCGGCTCCGGCTCTGTATGGCGGGAGGTGAAGCAGAACAGGGCGGACGAAGCTCTGCCGCCTGCGCGTTAAATGCGGCCGTGCAGCGTCTGCCTGCTGTTCTCCGGCTGCCATGCAACGAGGGCAGGGCTCGGCTTGGGAAAGTCCTCATTTGGGAAGTCCAAGCCCTTTCTCCATAGGAGCTTCAGAAGAAAAAAACAAACCCAACAACAACAAAAAACTCCCAACCGTATACATCATCTCTACTATATTTCTGACTGTAAAAGGTCATTCCCTGCTGTGCATTTTACCAGCATTTTACTCGGTATAGTTTTTAGCTCCCCAAACCAGAAGGTCAGCCTCTCTTCCTTCAGAGAGCTGTTCCACAGCCTAATAAATTTCTCTGTCAAGGTGTTTTGTTTTTTTTTTTTTTTTTCCACTGCTATAAAGCTTACGTTTTTCTTATCATTTTTTCAGCCTATCACCTCTCATAATGGCCCAAGTATTGCAATAAATAATCCTTTGTTCTCCTTGACACTCTTTACCTTTATTTATTTATTTACTGGGAGACTGCTATCTTGTCCTAGCCTCTGTGATCACCACCCTGTCATCCCTGCTTTACGATCCCTCTTTACCATTCAGCCTCCTGGTGTTTTTTGGAAAAATTAAGCTTAGAAACATAAAACGACAGCAGCTCTTAGACCTCAATTTGCTTCTGCCACGCACAAAGGGAGGGCTTTCAGTTGTTTCCCCCCCTACTGATATCTCACAGTTTGTTCCGACATAGCAGAACATGCCTATAAAACAATGACTATCAATGATTACTGATTTCCAAGGATCAGATTTGTCAAGAGGAAAGCAGAAGCACTCACGTAAGTTTTGGTATTTAGGCGTCTGCTCAGAAGCGTCCAGAATTCTCCATCATAATTCACTTTCCCTGCCTTTTTCTCGAGGCTGGATGCCGACACCCCCTTGGAGTTGTCTACTTGCTTTTTGTAAGGTCGGACCGCTCCTCCCCTGGAACCCCCCAGGCAGAAGCTTTCCGGAGGGTCTCGCTCAAGGCTCCTGAGAGCAGTGCCCTCTCCCACACCCCGGGCCTTCCCTCCCCACCTCAAGAGGAGGTGCCAGCAGTACTTGCAGACAGCCACTTAAAATAACACAAGTCATTCATTTAAGAGAGACCCACGTAGGCCCTCGTGGCCTTGGGGTTTCACTGTGCTCAGCTTGATTGTCATTTTTTGTGATTAAATTACTTCACGTTACCCACTACAATATTAAAAGAGCTTCTTTCTTTTAAATGGACTATAGCTTAACAGATGTGCTCGTTCTGCTTCCTTCTATTCTCTGCAGTCCTACCCCGCATGGTTTCTACCAAGCATATGCTCCTCAATTCCCCTCTTTGAGCAGCAAGCGCCTCCACAGAAATTCAAGGAAATGCAACTTGATTTGAACATATTTTCCCTACCTGTGGCTCGCATTTCTCATCTTCCTTCTTGTGTAACGTTTTTGAGCTACTCTTCCCAGGCAGGGGTGGTTGCTGCTGTCACTGCCCTAATTACTACAGCTTTGCAACCCTTCACCTGGGCTTTGCAGCACCTTTTCAGGGCTACCTGGCAGGTGTGACCAATAACTCATCCTCATACCCACCTGCCCGGGCTCACAGGGAGCTCTTCTCACCATCGCACCCTTTCCTTCTTAAGTAAGCCTATTTGTATATTAACCGTGCTATTAGATGTACTAGGCAGAAAATTGAGTGAGTTGCTCTTCAGCCTTAAATATTTAACTGAATTGTTTGAATATTGTATTAGGTTACTATTTTTATAATGAGTCAGAGGGTTTTTTTCCTCATGTAAACTCTTCTTGGAATATCCCAGCTGTGAAAATTATTCTGAGCCTTCAGACTTCATGAATACACAGAAAATTTGTGTATTGCTCTGTCAGATTTCTTCCAAAAGCAAAGGCAGGAAAGGTGTCCCAGGCTGCAACAGCCTGTCCAAGCCCAGACTCAGCCTTAAGCAAAACTCCTGGCAGAAATTAGGGATGTCCCGTACTGCTCAGGACAGAAAGGGAACATTTAAGCGTTATAAACTACCTGCCCCTGGGAATTCAAATGAACTTGAAAATTTTAATAGTAATGTCAACGACGTATCCTGCTACACAATTCAGGTTACAGGCAGAGCAACTTTTTAAAACGCAAAGGAAGTGAGCAAACATACAGGTCTTTAATTCCCTCCTCTCAAAAACCTGTAGCTAAAATTATTCCTCATTTTACTCCTCTTCTGGTCTCCATCATCTTCTAGTCCATCCTCTTTCCAACCTCCACTATTTAAGCGCATCTAGCGAGAAATGTTGTGAGGGTGGTTTTGCTGTGGGACAAGGACTGGAATGGACCACTTGACCTTTTGAGATCTTTTAGACCACATTACTGTGATTCTGCACTCTCCAGTTGAGTTTCTGACCCAAAGCAACAACTCATTCAATCTCTATCAAAATGTCAGCTGTGCCATGAAGGACAGACTTACTGTGAACAGTTGTCCCTACCTTCTCCCGTTGCACGTTGGGGGTCTTGCAGCCTTTTTCTCCATCACTTACATACGATGGGAGGGCTCATCTACCCTCACAGTTTAATTCTGTATATAGCAATGCTGCTTGTTAGTGTAAAAAGCAACTTCTCCCCCCTCCCCTGATTCTTTGGAGCATGCACCAAACAGCTGTCTTTAAAATTCCTTGAAGTATTGTGTAATCTTAGCAATAGCAGGGAGCACTTGGGAGTTCAATGCATTACAGAGTCTAATAACAGTAACAATAACAACAATAATAACAGTGAGGCAATGAAAGCTCAAGGATGCTGTGACTTTGAGCACACTGTAGTATTATTTTGAAAAGGTCTACTGCGAAACCTCCCTCACTAGACAGCTACAGATTCAAATATGTCTTAGGGGGCAGGTAACACAGATTAGGGCCTTTTATTTCCAGAATGTGGGCTTGAATCTGGCTTCTGTTGAACGCAATAAAGGTGTTTACAAACTGAAGACTGTTCAGTAAACTAAATCAGGATTTGCACCTTTTCACACATCCAGGTTCATTAGAATTTATATACATTTGCTGTGATCTCACCTTGAAAGGAGTAAGCATGTCAACTAAAAAGAAAGCTGAGGGAAACTCTCCTTCAGTTCAAGTGCTGTCGTTGACACTTCTAGTACCATGAGACCCAGGGACTCCATATTTGATCTTCATGCAGTAAGTCATTTTCATCTGCGTACAACCCTCCTAGGTAGCAAGAAATCACAGGGTGCACCAGAAGAACACGTAGAGGCTAGTTTAGGGCAAGGTAGGATATGGTCACCCATGGTGTGTGCCTGTAAGAAGAGTAGGTCCAGCTCAGCCTGGAGAAGGAGGAAGGGCTCCAACATGAACATGAATCTCCTCTTTCCTCCCAGACCCCAGGTCAGCCTGAGCAGCTCAAAGGGAAGCCAAAGTCACTTAAAAGTTGCTGAGGTACGTTTCTACACATGACAGTGTGAGAGCAGATGGAACATGAAGTCAAAGGACTAGTCTCTAAACTTTGACCAAAAAAAATCATATATGATGAATGACAAGAGTGGAGATCAAATGTGTTTTCTACCACAAATTTTTAAGGCACTGAAATTCATATGATTTGAATGGGAAGCTAACACTGAAATATCATGCACGGCTCCAGGAGTCTCCCTCTGTAGTGAAGATTCACTACAGGGAGATCTCATGGGATAGATAGAATCTGACAATTTAATAAATGAAGATGGAAGCGGAATAAGCTGATGTCTTAATCAGCTCTTCTTGTGGAAACAAAGGGACTGCACAAGCTCCTTCCTTATCCAGCTTTTTCTCAACCCTACTTGATCTTATCTGGTCATAGAAATTACTCTTTGACCTTTCCAGCAGCCTCTTCAGTATGCAGGGTTTTGTTTTTGCTACAGACCATGTTTCCAGGGAGAGGGAAAAAAAAAAAAACAAACCAGCAGTGTTTCACAGCTCTTCATAAAATCATCACCAAACCAAATGTATGAATATCATTCCCTTTAGTAAGCCTCTTCTCAAATAAACAGTCCTCAGCACGCCTGCAACCTGCAACTACCAAGTTCAGCTACAGCAAGAGCTCTTAGCAGCAGTCGCTTCTCTAATTGCTTTCTACTCCACCAGCGACCAGCATGTCTGCTGCAAACTGGTGGGCACAGAACAATGTACAGGCAGGAATTTAAAATGTTTCCCTCCAGATCATGCTCTGTTGCAAGCTGGTCCTTGAATTCCTGACATTCTGTAATCATGAATTCATAAAGCTTTGAGGATTTGGGAATGCGCGTGTCAGCCTGGGAGTCTGCACAAAGCCTCGCTGGAAGAATGAATGATTCACTTTAAAGAAGATCCTGAAGCACGCATCAAACTTTAATAAGTTTTTGACTCTCTCTTCTAAATGTCATCTCCTAATGACACTGTGGAAAGATGCTGTGTCTCCTATTAGATTCTCTCTTAAAAATGCTTAAATGCTACACTCATGGTATCTGATAAGCCATCAAAGAAGTCCGCTTGCTAGACCTTAAAATGCAAGGAAAGAACATTTAGCTGTTTGTCTTTATGTCGTGATGTTCTTTGGATTTGCAGAACCTGCTTCTGTTTTCAACTGCCATATGAAACATCTCCCCGACTTCGGTGTCATGTGAAAAACTGAACAGTTATTGATCCGAATTTTTCTTCTAAAAGCTGGGAAGGAGACTCACAAATTCATCTAAAAATATGGCCATGTACTCAGCAAAGTCCTCCTGCACCCTTCCAACCCAAAATCTCACCTGAAACACCGCTTTTGCACACAGCAGGCCAGTGTTCAAGAAGAGGCAGGGCAGCAGAGCTGGCAGTTGGTGGATGTAAGCTATGAGGCTATATACCACCAAGTGCCTTTGCATATGGAACAGCCCCCATAGTATGTGATTTGATATGTATGTAGTGTGCTGACCAGTCCCACCAAATAATGCACAGTTTCATTTACACAAATACACGTGCACCCACATCAAATCAACCATAAATTCTGCACTGAAAATAGTGATGTTTATTTTTTTAATGGGAAGGAAAACCCAACCAGCAGAGATGCGTGCACCTGACAAGAGGTGACTTTGGAGATCCATCTGATTTAATAAAGGATGGCTGCATGAAGATGTTATTTTTGCATAGGGTAACAGCAAAAAAAAAAAAAAAAAAAAGCCTTTCTCTGACAATCTAAATCACATGTCTCAGCCTGAAGCACTACGAGCTGCAGGGTTCTTCATGGCTGTTGCTGTTAGGCAAGGATATCTAATGCAGTTTGTATATAGACTTGGCTGAGAGTCACAGAGCTTTGCGAGGTGAATGCATGCCCCAGCTTAGAGAGTGACAAGACCTTCCTTTTTTTTTTTTTCTTTTTTTTTTTTCCTCCCCTTTTTGGCCCCAGAATTTAAAGGGACTTGCATAGAGCAGTACCTGCTCGTGACATACTGTATTCTCTGGGAAGCCTTCATACAGCCCCACAGTATGCTAAGAGAAAACTGTAATTCTTATCCATGGGAAAGACACTATACTAGAGGTACTTTATTAATAAAAATCTTTTTTTTGCTCTCCCCCAAATCTTATACACAACTAGCATGTTTTCATCCCTAACCTGTTGATGGAAATGATCACCCTTAGTGAGAGGCTGATCTTTCCTGTAGCAGATGGGAAAATAAACCTATCTACTTCTGCTCTGACAATCTCCTTTTTTAATCTTACTGATTGCGTGGGCATTTTTATTTTTAGATTGATGCACAACACAGATGAACTTATAATATTTTACCACATGGACTTAGTTCACCCAGGGTTAACTTTACTGCAGGAGGACTTTATAGCTATCGTAAGAAGTGCAGGCAATGCCATGGTAACAGGAATCACTGGCAAAGGATAACTGGGATGTTGATAGTCATCATTGTGCACATGATTTACTTCTAAGACTGTTTCGTCTATAGTTTCATATCTATTCTATTTTCAGATCTCCTTTGCAAGGAAGTACAATTTTGTAGTATCTAGGGTTTAAGTGATTGTGAGGTATTTGTGACCTCAGGAGTCACACTAAGTAGTAGTTGCATTGCAAACAATCCCACCCAGATTAGTGAAATGGTTACATGTAAAATCAGTATTCAGTAGCAAGAAGGGTAGCACAATCTGCTCTGCACATTTTAAGCCAAGAAAATTCATGTGAACATTGAATTTATTATTTTCAGTTGTAGCATTATGCTTGAAAAATTGAGAGCTGAGTTCTCCTTTGGGGATTCAGCCTTTCAGTTCCATATACCAATTTAGTAATAAAATTAACTTACATAGCACATTTCATGTGCAAACACTTTCTAACAAATTATCAGTATCATTTTCCTGCTCTATGACAAAAGTATATTTTCTCGTACCACATGAATCCCTCCTGGATGCCTACTTTTTTCTTTTTAGTTTAGAGGTCAAGCATTGTATCCAGGATGGTGCGTATTCATTAAAAATGGCACTTATTATAGAAGTAACATTTATAAAACTCTGGGCATAATTTTTATCATTTTGTTCCCAGTTATGTTGGTAAGAATTAATTCAGTTCAATTAAAATCCAAACTGAAATAGCTACTAAAACATTGACAGGGAAAATATGAAAAATTAGCCACAGCTGCAGTTGGTTGTACTTGCTATACAGAAAAAGCTGAATGAGGAACTGGGTGACTAAAAATAGGTTTAATTTTTTTAAATGGTATTGAATTATTGAATTGTATTCTAGTAGTGTAGACTAGATAATGGATTCACTAGACTCAGCCCTAAAGGATTTACCAGAAGATCAGATAAATATAGTTAGGGACGTGAGTAAAAATATAAAAATGTCATCAACAGCTTTCAAACAACAACAACAAAAAATCTTCGTTTTAAAGCCAGATTCACAGGAGACAAACTGAAGGAAAGAGACAGATATTGGTTGCTTAATTAGATAAAGCCAGTACCTTAATCTTAATGAACTTTTCCAGAACTACAAGTAGCGTTAAAGACCATAGCAATTTACATCAACAAGTGCCTAATAGCTCTGTTAGATAATATGCCTTTAGCTATAAAGCATCTACCATAAGAGCTACTTAGCATTCCCTTTGTGTATAAACACACTCCAAACCTTTCTGGACAGTTTATTTTAAATACTTTGTCTTTGTTTTCAAAATCTACACACTTACACTGCAGAATGGGCTGGCGGATTAGACAGTGCTGATAAGCCTAATTGAGGGCAGTTAGAGATTTGAACATGAATATATACAAGACTACCTTTTAATGACCGATTTGTAATTATCAGTGGGTAGTTTCCATTATTTCTTGGCCATCTGTAACAAATCAAAGGCTTTCTGCTTACTAACGAGTTGTGTATAAACTAAAGGTATAAGTTACTACCGTATCTCATCGAGCAAAGGCTGAGCAATGAGAGGAAAATGCACACCTTTGGCAATTTTAAAGCAACAAAAATGTTTTCCAAAGCTATTAAAATTTTTCAAGCAAGATCAGGAAAGATTTATGAGTTGGTGGATTTATTGCAAAGGCACACCTTTCCTGGACTTCAGCTCTTTTTCAGCTGTAGAAGAAGAAAAATGTGTTTTGTTTCTTTGGGTTAAACTCAAGCCAATACAAATAGAAACCCTCTGTCTGCTTCTGAACCTGCAAACACTGACTGCGAACTTCCTTAACTTCTAACACGGCTAAGTGTCTATAAGCAAATATATCACAGATGGCAGTGCAGGGTGGTGACAGTCATTTGCCTCTTGCCAGTTGCTGGGAACCAGAGAGGATATTCCAGGGGCAACAGATGTTGTCCTGCATCTAGTGGTGGGCATCGGTTGTCTCCCACCGTCCTCTCGCATGCAAATATGGTGGGTGGGAAAAGTTCGGTTCCTGTCCTTCCCAACAAAGGGCTGGGTGACATTTCTCTCTAAAATTATACTCATTTGGGGCTTTTAACTCATCTCTAACACTGCTGTCTGAAGACCAAATTCGTTGGCATGCTAAGCTGCAGCAGATGCCAATGGGCTTATTCTGTAATCTATTACATAAATACGTATCTAAAGGAAAATATCATACGTACAGTGTGCCATTACATAGTGATGCTTTATTAGTGGCCTGTTTCGGTCATTTACTTTCGAGAAGCTGCTCGGGTGTTATCGCTTGGTCTCTGTGGGAATGACCTTGGAAAGTCTCAGTGACGGTTGGATTTCGGGGGTGGTGGAGGCAGCTGCCGCTGCCCGCGGTGCCTTCATGGCAAGGCGATCCACTCCAGAAAAGCTTCCCCAGGGCTTCAGTGACAGCTTGTTCAGGTGCAGAAAGTTTGCAAGTGGGAGTTATAAAAGTTAACTTTAAAAAGCGATGGCTTGCCCTTTTTACTATCACTCTGGACCTCCTGCAAATAATCTCTCTCACTAGCTTTTTATTATTGTTGTTTTTTAAACAGGTACACTTAGAAACATCTGCCAGCTCAAGTTTGTTCTTCTTCTGAAGTGAATTTGTTGCAATGTCTATAAATGGTTACTGCAGATAGCTATGCATCGTTTCAGCAATTAATTGCTTATTAAACTCTTGGTTTGGTGTGGAAATATATGGAAGATTTCTGCAAAGGCTGACGTTTGTGATGCTTACTGTTAGAAAATTGAGAGTAATGACTTCAAATTAGAGTCCACTGAGCCAATTCTTGCATATCCAGACATGCAGCAAGTAAGAGGTATTAAAGGTGCATGAAGTGAATGTTACCATTACCCTGTGGTGTTGTGCCTGTCCACGGAGTACGTACACAAGTTTCTACCTGCTCAAAGATACTCAAAATTTTACTTTCTCTAGAAGAAATGCAACACAGTGAGTCTTTGTGGTTCATCGCAGTACATGAAGGAGGAGAAAAAAAACATGCATCCATTGATATCAAAGAGGTTTATTATGTCATTAAGTATACAAGCTTCAATTAAGAAGTACAGATTTAATTTGGCCAAAAGTGGTTAACTTTGGAGAAAAAATAATATAAATCTTGAGTCTCAGGCAACTAATAAGATCCTGACCTGAAGAAAAGTCTGTACATAGGATATACATCTGCAAAACACTTCCCCAAAAAGCATTTATAACATAATTTGTCATCATACCCACCAGTAGTCAGGCATTACTGTAGTTGTCCTCTTTACTTCTGACACTAGCACACCCATATGGAAATTGTAGTGGCTCTGAAGAACACACAGGGTTCACACATCTCACAGCACGTCATTACCTTAGCGGTGTCTCGAGACTTCCTCGTTATAGCTTTTTTGATGAACAATGATAAATAAATTTAAAAAAGGGTTTGCATGTCAATTAATTATGGTGATATATTTCAACACTTACATCATTTCTTATTAGACCCACCCCTTCTGACTTGTTTATCCTGGTGGAAGCGTAATAAAAGACTTTCTCATGCTTTTTACTATCCTCTGTAACAATTACCGTCTATCCACCCTCAGTGATTATTTCACATATTCTCATATATGGTCCAAATATTACCTTGCAGAGCTAGATATTTAGAGGCAGTTCAGGATTTAAATTTTATAGGTAAAGTAGCACTTTTAATTGCATATTCTTCTGAATTTAGATTAAGCTGAATAATGGGATGTCATCCATTTCAAATTCAAATTAGAGTAACTTATTCCACCAACGAGTGAACTTTGTCTTCATAATCTAGCTCAGCAAGCAAGCGTGATATAACATAGAAAGTAGTAACTGACGGTGCTTTAACTAATGAATATGCCATCAGAAATGCAGCTCCATGTTTGACAGCTGGACCACTGAATTTTGATTTTTATTTTTATTAATTGGGAGACCCTTACAATAACCTCTGTTAATCAGTGCCTGAGCAGCTCACAGCACACTGTCAAGAGGACACATGCAAACGAGGACTCTGCATTCATTTAAAGCCATATATGTAAAAGTATGCTGTTGTCCCGTGTTTGTTGAGTTTTACAGAGTTAAAACCAGGCCTGAACATTTTCACACACCACACGATGTAATTTTACAACGTTTCATAATACATTTGTGTTGCACATAGTGATGCTTTCTCTGTCCATGTAGCACCATTAATAAAGGAAATTGTACAGAGAATAATTTGGATTACTTGGAAAATAGAGGCCACGGATTAAGTAGAGAAATAGATATAGTTTTTGTATCGCTGATAATGAATTTTCCAATTAAATGTTCCATCACTGTTATTAGTTTTGAACAATTAGATTCAGACATACTGGGCCATATTTATCATACTGTTCATATAGCTTCATTTCAGTTAAATGACAATTTTACTACCAGACAAATAGGCCTGTATATTTTCCTTTTTTAAATTTATGCTGCAGATGAAAAACACAGAGAACCCCAAAGCTGGCAACATTTGCACTTATATTTTGGCTATGCATGAACCAAGACCAAAACCCAACAGCTGTTTCAAGAGGCACAAGAATATCAGAAAACATGCACACATATATTTTGCAATGTATTTGCAAAACAAGATATGTTCCCTCCAATCCAATATGCATTTTGCAGAAGCGTGATCCACCTTTTCCATAACACCCTGGCAAGAATAAGAATCTCAGAGTTGTGTCCTTGGCCAATTTTAATTGAAGATATTCAGAAAGGGCAATTTCTGCTGACACATACTCTGCATGAGGGTCCTGTCCGGTCACTGGCAATTAAAATCCCATGTGAAATGGTCTATAACTTTTTCCATCCAAGCATGTTAAACCACTTTACACATATTACATACTGACTGATTAGTTAGAAGGTCTTCTGAGACTTGTAGATATGATCTTCAGTCGATTGTTCGGGAAACTGAGGCAGAGAGAGGCGAAAGCCCTCCTGAGAGGTCCCAGCTTCTCCTCGTTCAATGCCTAGGAAGGAACGCGTCTGTCTGGCTTCAACTACATAAATTACATAAAACCACAAGACAAGGACCTATTCCTTACCACAGCCGCACCAATGTTACTGATTTTACTTCTTCTTCTTTTTTTTTTTCTTTTTTCTTCTTTAATAGGCTATGTTATGGAGGTCTGAATGTCATTAAGAAGAAAGTTTACATTTAAGCACTCTTAAATATTTGACAAATCCACAAATGCAAGGAAATTCAGATTTAAGGCTGAAAATCCAGACTGACACTCCAACCTTACTGATACTGCCACAAAACTCCTTGGTTTTGTGCATTAAAATCAGACCTCTTACTTTACTAAATGCTGGGGGTTTTGTAGTTAAATTATAGTAACAAGTGCTCCAGTTTCACTAAAACCCACTACCTACAAGATTTGGATTACTAAAATGTAACCTAAATCCTTTCTGCTCGTGGTGTGTGCATTTGAAGATAAGTAGCAGGGTGAGTAGGCTAATAATGGATTGGAATCTCCTATGGATAGTTCAGCACATCTCTAATTTCACTGCAACTATTTTTCTAGTTAAATTTAGATGAAAGAAGACTACACATCTATTTCTTGCCTGCTGTTTTTTTTTTTTTCTTTAAGGTATTATGAGAACTCTGTTATATAAACTCATACATACAGACAAGTGAAAAGTGGCAGCCACAGTAGCATATTAATTTACGTCATATTTCCAATGATTTTGATTGATTATAGTGTGGATGATGCTGGCCCACAATAATTAAAGACACAGTATTGTAGGAATTCACATAAAATTGGTCTCCTAACTCACCTTGCTGTAGATGCAGGACTAAAACGTCTACTTATTATTTGTTTAGTATAATTTTAATGGCATTTCTACCCCTCAAGTCCTATATATATCAATCTTTAAATGGAGAAAGCTCAAGTCCAGCCTTTTCTGGCAGTGGAAAAATATCTACTTTTTCTTTCCCATGTATTCACACCCAGCCAATCTTACCCGAAAGCAGACGCCACAAAAGTTTATCATGTTTGTAGATTTTCGGGCATCCAGAGTTTTTCCATGAGACAACGGCTTTTATCCATTCTTATGGGGCAATGCATAACTAGGTCCTGGTTTGCACCTTCTAGATGGCTTAAACCACTTTGGTTTTCCTCTTTAACTCCTCCACGTTTAATTTCAGAAAAAATGGAGAGGTTGTTTGTTATCTCTTGCCGAGAATGAGCATAGAAGCTGCTGTCTTACCCTTTCGGTTTTACCCAGAAAAATGAACAGAATCTGGAAAAGAAAACAATGGCAATTAAACACAAAAGTTTGAGTAGGTCTGAGATGGAGGAGAGGCATATAAATGGTGAACAAGCCGTTCACACACTGTATAGCTTTCTGGCTATAGCTTTATTGTTTTGAACCACGTCTTTGGCACAGCTCTTACCAGGGTTTGTGAATATTCATCACCTACATTTTCCAGCAAAACAACTTTTGGGGGAAGAAGGTTGATAATACAGATGAAAATACTGAAATAATTTTTTAAAAAACATAATAAAAGCTTTACAATGAGCAGATGAATTAGGAAAAATGTATTTTGTGGGTCCTAGCCTGCCTTAACAAAATATGAATTAGAAAGGACTCCTAGTGAGGATTTGTTTCTGTCAACATGGAACTTAATGAAAATTAAATCTTGCTTCATGTAATGCTGGAAACCAAATCCCTAGCTTGGTTACAGGAGCGTAAACAAACTAACTCCACTGTGCTTGGTCATCCTACAGTGGATTTCCATCTTGCTCTCATCTGTCCCCCACCAATCTATAGCAGAGGTGGATCCAGCCATCAACGAGGAATTTGCCTAAAATGAGAGTAATGTAACAACCAGGGGTCTGCACATAAGCATAAAGAACTCCTAGGCTTATAGTTTGCCTCTCATCAGCTGTTACTCATTAGTGCGTTCCTCACTGATATTAAACTCTATCACCTTCCTTTCCATGTTTGAGGCATTTGCCTTCAAAGTTATTTTAATATTCAAGCTACAAAGGTGTTTGCTGTCTTTGACTCAGTTGACATTTACTTGCGAGAAACTGAACTGAAGCGGCTGGTAATTTCTATAAGAGGTGTTGGCATTAATTTTCTTGCTGTTATGCCTTGTTGCTCCAGTAGATGTTTGTAGATGCCAACATTGCCTAATTTTTTCCCCCTTTTACTTACGTTTGACAGGTTACTTATTGTTTATTGACTGTGGGAAGTTTATTGTGCGATTTCGCTTCCTCAGCTCTGGTTTTCAGCAAAAAGGCTTTATTTGTCTCACGATAGGGTGTTTATCTGACACCGAGTCCTTTTTTCACAAGTCAAGCTTCCGAAGAAATTATTATAACCTTCACTACTTAGCTGTTAGCAAACTCTGTGTACTTTCATTTCTGATTATATGGAATGAAGAAAATGTGATAATTTGCTGAGTCACACAGAAGTGTCTAAAAAATATCCAGTCCCTTTTTCATCTCTTATTCCTGTACTATCAGATGAGGGAAATTACTTATCTTTCATAGAAAAATCTATATTGATGAGTGCTAGGATTAATAAGATATATTTTAAATGTGTGTTACATATTTAAAAAACAATGTGACAAGTATGTTAAGTATCTTTTCTAAGGTTACAGTCCACCAGCTGAATAAGGAACAAAATTATAGTAATTAGAGACCAACAGTGATTGTAAAAAGAAATTTTAGTAAATACGTTAAGATCTAGCTAAAGGCTTGTGTCAACAATTACTTTCAGAAAATAACACCCCCTGTTGATACCCTGTTGCACTACTCATATAGACAGATATTAACACATAATTCCATTCAAATTTATGGGTCCTGAGGTAAGGTAATTGCAGGCTATAAACAGAGTGGCCTGATTTGACTTTTGAAAAACTTACTTTTTAGAAAACTAGCCATGGTCTCTCTGAAGAGGTATGACAGCATCATGTGGAAAAGTCGGGAAAGGCCTGATGTCTTCCCAGCATCTTTTTTCTTTAAGTTTCCCACTTAACATTTTTTGCTTCTTGCCAATGAGTAGCACAGAATATATTACAGAGGAATTATCTACAGTGGGAAAAAGTTGTGAAAAGTCATTTCAGCGAAACCACACTGTCTCGTTCCTGCCAATGGTACGGAGATTTGTATCCACAATCCCGATGATCTCGGTAGCTCAGTGACCATGCTGGTCTCAAGCCTTCCTGTGTAAAAGTCACACTATATTTTGGAAATCGTTCTTTCTGCCAAGCCACGTTTGCAAGCACACATTTGGTGTTTTGCTGCAAGAAGCAGCTCAAGCCTGGCCAAGGTCGTTCTGCACCTCAGTCTGAGAAGAGCGGAGCTTGCCCAGCTGTGGAAATGCCAAAGAAATTTACACAGAGATTGTGAGACAAGTAAAACTGGGACATGATGACACCATCCCTGCCTTCGTGATCTTGAAACTATGGTTGAGCGCATGTGGATAGGGATATAGGCACTGCTTTTTAAAAGAGCCAGCTTTAGTTTCAGTGCCTGGCATTAGCAGAAAAAAATGTAAAGGAGATAGCATTGGATCATCTGAAAACATTCCCAGATGTGTGTTTTTGGCAGGTAATTGCATTTCCTTGGAACAAGATAAAGCAAATCAATGAAGTGAATACAGAAAATATGAAACCGAAATCTATATTGCAGCATTCACAAGAAATCCAGCGGAATCTTGTTCAGAACCACCTGTTCGGGTTGTGTCAACACACAGGCTGCATGGTTCTCTGGAAATAAAAGAAGAATTTAAAAAAAAAAAACAACAGCAAAATTATGAGAACATGGTCTGTTCATCCTTTTCCAAGACCAAATCATATTACTTGCATGCTACACTTCAAGAAACAGAAGAGTTCAGAACAGTAGGTTGCTGATTTCAAATTCTTGACTCTGTAGTGGCTTTCAAAAGGCAGTGAAAACAGTTCTTCAATTGCAGAAGATGTTGATGTGGATAAAGATTTCTCTTTCACCTTCATGAACTAATTAGGTGGGGTTTTTCAATCAACCATCCTAATGCAAACCACAAGGAGGCAAGCATCCCTGTGTCAGAAGGGCTACTGCAATCCAAGTCCTCCATTTGCTCAGTTTCAGTCCTGCCCAAAGAGATGGCCCAGCGACAACACGTACCCACGTGCCGACTGCCTGCGTACAAGCCCCCCCACACCAAGCTGATGATCGCCAACTTTCTAGTTTGCAATTCCTCTAGCAGAGCTGCTGTGTGCTTCTCTGCCGCGAAGACGCTTCTTGGTTTGCGCTGAAGAGACAGGCTTGGCAGGTAACTCCATCCACGTGGCTGGCCTTTGTACTCGGAGTCTCTACAGTCATGCTTGGCTATCAGAGATTTCCATCATCCTCTGGCCTTAATCTTCAAAATTTATTCCAGAAGCTTTGTTTGGCTGAGCGCAGCTAAGCAGTGAGCAGCTGAAACCTTTCCCGACTGTCATACAGTTTTCCTATTTCTTTTTAATAGCCATCAAGCCTGAAGTTGTATGTAACCAGTTTTAAATGTGTCATAAGAGAGTTTATTTGGCTACGGGCAGTGTTTTTGTGATGGGCTTTGGTTTTTCTTCTGAGCTGATAAAAATGGAATTAGCAGGTATTAGCAGCTAAATTAGTAGGCATTAATAACAAAAGAACCTGTTCAGGTTCACTGAAGCAGATATAATTCTAGTTACAGGTAAAACTTTTTTTTTTTTCAGTTAGTTGTTTATTTCCGTTGCTTTTTAAGTATTATTTCTTAAGAAATTAATTCTTCTTAACCACAGCCCAGTGAACTCAAGAGCCTATCTGACACTGCCCTAGACTCTTGCTCTTGGAGAAGAAACTCTCGCCATAGTCTCATTTACTCTCAGACAATGTGTCTGTACTCCCCAGAGGACTTCTAATTCAACCTCAAGAACGGCATAATTTTAAATGTCTCTAGAGGAAATGGAGTTACAGAACACCAGCTGTGGAAAAGTATATGTTCGGGCTCACTACACATGTGTAATTAGCACTCTGCTGAATTTCTTACAAATTATGAAAAAACAATGACCTTGATATATTACAATACACTGCAGCAGTAGTTTCTTACATAGGAATACAATCTGGTTTTCCCAAAAGCTGTATTTTGATCTCATATTTACTTATTCAAATGTTCTCACCAGATAAATCTGTGTTCAAACAGACCCTACTTAGAATGCAAAAATGCATGGAATCCTTCTCAAATTTAAGGTTATAGATAATTAACTTCTTTGGCTGCAACATTTCTATCTTCAAGTCTTCTGTAGACTACTACGTTAATGAAAGTGAGACCATCTTAAAATCAAATGAACTGTAGGACAACTATAAACTGGGAATGACAGGTTTAGATTTTTTCTTCAAGCTTTTAAGCATCTCTACTAATAGCTAAAATATTTCAGAAATGGTCTGACCTTTAGATTCTATTTGAAAAAAGGCTTCTTTTCTTTTGGGAAACTGCCTCCACTGAATCATTTCCAAGCCTCCAGGCAACTTTCAGTATCAAATACACTGTTGTTACAACTATTTCTAAGATAATTTTATAAATTAACTACAAGAGAAATTAGCCCTAATGTCTAAAAAGGATGGTAAAAATATACAGAAAATCTCTTGCAACATATATCATATAATACATGTATAACTCATTTGATACAGACCTTCGGCTTTGCATGATTTCTGTTATGGAAACTAAAAGACCTCATTTGGAAGGTCTTGTGAGTTCCAAGCCCTAAGCAATTGGGTTATGAACCCCCAGAGAGATTATTAATTTTTCTTCTGGTATCTGCATTTCAGCTCTGGTAGTCATTGAAATATTTGTCCAAGCTAGCTGAGTATGATGATTAAAATAGACAGATCAATGTTTACCATCTATATATTTCTCATAAGATCAACAACACTTAAATGTCAAATTTTAATACACACATTCTTTTCAGCACAGTAACTTTGATTTGACCTAGTAAAATTATATAACAATTCAGTGAATTACTATGATAGCAAATTAATACATTTATTGGCTTTACTACTTAAACATGTAGGAATGAAAACTGGAACTGCCTTCAGAATTAATGAGATTTCTATAACTGGGGAGTCTGTTAACTGTGAAACGATCAGCCTAGAATTTCTCTATGCGAAACATCATCTTATTTCACTGCAGTTTGGACGATTTTTGGAGATATAATATGCTATTTTGCCATTTTGTCTTCGAACGCTATAGTTTGGAGCATTGCACTTAGTGGAAATTAATACCTCAGTTACCTGGTTGTGATCTGAAACACTGGTCAGGGTGATCGCTTCAACCTGGAAGACAACTGGAATAATACCTGAATTAGAGGAAGCCCTAACAAAAGTTTGCCTCTACAAAAAAAAAGACGACGTAAATAGAATACTGAATACATTGATAAATAGAAGCATTATGAAGGAAAGCACTTTGTTAGAAAGTTTATTTTTAAAAAAACATCAGTAGCATGTTAGGGACAGAGATCTTAAGCCCCTGTGAGGACCGTCAGGTGATGGGCCAAGCCGTGGCTGTCCTGTTCACGTCACAAGGCTGCTCTGATCTGAAGCAGCGGGTCAACACTGGAAATTTAACTCTAGAAGTTGTTAAATTGTTCACATACGCAGGACTATCGGGACTTGCCTGAATACGTAATTGCAGTATTTGAATGATGATATTGGATTCTATCATGTAAAATGATCCATGCTCATGCTTTATATTTACAGAGCTGGGTTTCCATTCATTTAGACTGGTTTTGAATATTCATGCTTATTCGTATTTATCTATTTTTATGTATTCAGTTTGCTCTTGCTTCTGGAGATGAAACTGTGAATGAACTATTAAAAATACAATCAGAAACTCTGTTGTCATGACACAGTCTTTCAGTACAGGTTCTTCTCTGTGGCAATTTCCAGTCTCTACACAGACTTTTTTTTGAGGAAGATATTTTGTTCCAGGTGCTTATCTACTCATTTTTAATAAATATAGTACCTGTTTAATAAAGCAAAACCAGCAATATCCAATGGCAACCTGGGTTGATCTAAAAGACAGACCTCCTAAAACCTTGTTAGCTTCTCTCCCAGGAAACCGAGCAGTTGGCACCCGCTGTAGGAGCAGCTGTTCTCCCGCGTCTTACAGATGGCTGCAGAAAAGGAAATCGAATCCCCACTGCACTCAGACCTTTAATGAAAACCGAATAAAATCCTGAACTGGTTGAAATTATCTCCAGGACCAGACTTGCCTTTTGTACAGACACGAGGACGCAAAGACGGGCCGGGACCCTGCGTGTGCCAGGTGAGCGCGTCGCCAGATGTGCCCCACCGCGGGTCGCAGGCGTTGCTCGCCTGGCCGGAGGCTGGGACCATCCTTCCCGAGAGCTGTACCATCGAGCTTACCATCCTACCTTCATACAGAAATATGATCGATATAAGTGTTACATATTTCTACACTGATACATAAATGTATAGATATCACGCTTATAAAAATAGTTTATATAGAGAAAGAATATCTAGATAAATTATATATAAATACACAGAGAGAGAATATAAGAATACAGATATAGTGAATAACCTATATATAGCTTACATAGAAAGAACTATTCTGATTACTGAATACACACTGAACTTCAACATCTAAAAATAGGAGACCTAACTAGGAATGCTGGCTTATAAAAAGAATTCAACAGTAAAATGCTTTAGCAACATAGCAGCGGGTCGGGTGGATAGGTGCAAGTCTGAAAGACTGCTGAAAGTTAAATGGTGTTAAGGGCAGTGTGGCAGGTTGAAGTTTTGGAGTGTGGTTTTCAGTGCTGGAATGCAAGACGTGTTGGTTTAATAATATCGGCAAGGTCTGAAAGTGTTTTGCATGCACTATAACTTCAAAGAGAGCCTGATTTATAGGGTCCCTATGATGTATCTAAATGTAAAAAATACATAATTTATGAATTCATCTGTTTAGAGATCTATTCTTTTCCAGATTATGTATAGTAAATGACTATATTCCATGTAATTCAGCTCAATTTCTAGCAGATTACTCATTTGAGAAGAGCTGAGAAAATAAGCGTTTGCTATTCGCTTTGCACACAGAACAGATGTCTACAATGTGCTTTTGCACATCCTAACATGAAAACTTGGATTTGTCATCAATGATTGATCATCTCGGTGCTGCTCTCCAAATATGCCTTTGTTACTTATGCTTCTGTTTTTTTAATAGTGGCCTTGAAACTTTTTAAACCTTTAGCAGGTGAGAGAATTCATCATGAAATGAATTTCTTCCCCAACCAGACGAAGGAAGAGGAGCTTCCCTTCCTGCCTCCTTCCAGCTATCCCACGCTGTCTGCAATAGTGCAGACTCTGGTACCATCCCATAAAGACCAGTTGCTCTTGCAAAAATTCAGACGCAACAGGGCAAACTAAGCCTCAGACATCTCACGCCCCTTGTCCACCTCCTTGTCATTCATACTTTTAAATCCTAAAAAAATTATATAGCGAGATAAGAAGTCCAGTAGATAAGAAGGCTAGAAGCATAAATAGAAACTGAATGCAAAATAGACGCAGTTATTATGCCACAATATAATAATAGAAGGTAGGAAAGAATTGATCTTCACATTGAGATTCGGGTCATTAATTTGAAAGAAATACAAGGCATCCCTCTGTAATGCTTTGGACCTCTTTGGTGCTCAAGCAAAGTCATGCTTTGCTTGCACACAAAGCTCAAGCAAAGTTGTCTTGTCACATCTACTGCAGTGGCGGGAAGGAGGAAGGCACCTCGCTGCCCCGTTGCAGAGGGTCTCTCCATGCCCTAAAAGGACCCAATCAGCCAGCGAGGAAGTAAAAGCCATCACTCCCCTTGTCCATAACACTTAGCACTGACTAGCTCTGCCACGAATCACAGCATGGTAGCAGGAGGTAACATTTCTGATATGGTTTTCTGATATGTTCGGTGCACCGAACACCCCTGTTGCATTATTTCTTTCTAGGAAGACTGTGCTGTGTTTTTTATTAGAGACTATGTTAGCTAAGAAAAAAAAAGTCTGCTTTGATCATTTTTACCCATCTTACACATCCTTTTTAAGCTTCTTACTGCCTTGTCCAAATTCTTCTTGAATCTTCATTACGCTCCTGTCAGGAAAGTGCATATTCAAGCAGTAGTATTCAAATTTTTTAAAAGTAATTTTGGTGGGTTTGGTGCTGAGCATATGAAAGACAAGATCCTATACTTCAGTTTTAGAACTACCTAACTGAACTGGCACAATATAGAGGTTTTTTTTAAGGAGCATTAGTATACATTTATGGTTACCTAAAATGACCACTGTAAATCGCAGTCCCCAACAGGGAACAACAATCGTTTCTTTGTGCTCTGAAAATGCATTAAAATACACAAACACAGCTGAATTTTAAAGGGTTGGTCAACATGATGTTGGGCTGAGTCAAATTGGCTCCCAAAGCAGACAGCTCAGGATCATTTTGTCTTCAGGGAATTTATGTGCACATAATATTAATAGTTGATCCTATCACCAACACTCAACCCCCTGAAAAAGGTTTTGTAAACCAAACAGCACATTACCTAGTTTCATGTTACAGAGGACCAATGGCAAGGGATTTTCCTATAGTTTATACTATATAGTTAACACAGAACATCAGATTTCCATTAGAAGCTATTTAAACACCTCCCAAAGGCCAGGATCCTACTGACACAAGCAGTAGTTAGTTGATACTCAGCACCTTTAAGGCTCAACAATATCTTTGTCCTTGCCTGGGCAACTACACCACCCATTAAGAGCAAGGTCTCCATAACTAAATAGACATGAGCAGAGTGTGGATATGAGCTAAATTACTTGCAAAGATATAAGAAATCCTCCTGAAAAGCAGATAATTGAACCTAAATCCCACAAGGATATATTACCGCCCTAACCATTAAGATACTTCCTCCTCTTTAAAAAAATAAATTGGACTCACAAAACTATTCTACTTCTGTATAGATTTTTCTGGTGGGAAAATATACAGCTGCATTTAACCGAGCCTTTACAAGACCATTAAGCTGCCTTACAGTTATTAGTTTGTGGGTGGTGTTTGGTTTTTTAAGTGGTTTGCATAATCATAATAAACATACGTGGGAATATTGAACCTGCTAGCCAAAGCACTGTCCTCTATTATAAAGAGCATGTTACTGCCATCTGGGTGCAGGAGATATATTGCAAGGTACAGCAGTACATGTTCATAGAAAAATCCAGTATATGGAGGAATTTTGATTTGTTTGTCCACATTTCAGATATTTCACCCAGCTGTTCCTTACAGGGTTAAATCGGGGCCATTCCAATCTAAGCAATAAACAGGGCATCTCTAGTCTTCAGCAATTAGGAATGTAAGAGCTAGATTAAGCAATGTACAGTGTTTGTATCAAATTTTGCATTATTCAATCAATCTGGCAACTGGAGAGGTGAACTGTACAGTTTAACGCTAATAAGGCTGAGTGGAAGAGGAAAACAGTCTCATTACTAGAAGGTCCCATACTAGTTTGCCCACTTACCTTATTCTTCTCTTGGAAACGAGAGGAGAATTCATAGAATTTTGCCAAAAAAGTGCTCTTCACAGCATAAAGCAACACAAAAAAATGGGCCATGTTTGTCTGTACAATGTAATTTCATATTTCACTTATAGAACAATTTCATACATATAAATGTGCTAAAATTATCCAGAATCAGATTTAATGCCTGCACATTAAGAAAAACAGATCATAAAAAGGGATATCATTACAAGAAAAAGAATGCATTGGCTCAGATTGAATGTGCCATCTATCCATGCAGCTAACAGCAGATGTCAATGAAAAAATGTAAAGAATAGCCTTATCATTAAACTTGTGTAAAATAAACTCCACCAATTTCTGGGTCAGAGAATTCCTGAACAAGAAGTTCTACCTAATATTAACAGGCAGGGGATACTGATTACAAGACAAAAATAGCCTTTTGATTTTTGTTTAGGAGATTTTGAATCCATATAGCTTAATTACCTTTAGTAATTACATAAATTAAATACATAAAGTAAATAGATAATTTTTAAATGTGTGCACAGAAAAAAAAATCAGGGTACAATTTAGGCTAAACAAAATCTCAAAGTATGAAGCAATAATTCAGATGAAGCAGAAAAGTTTTCAGCTGGGCTGAAAACTGACTGCCCTTTTACTACAGTGAGGGCTTTATATGCCTATGGAGTTTAAAATCAGTGGGACTTGGTGTTAGTCCTTTGAAACATCTTCCTCCACAATTATAGATGTGAGGTATTGTTAATGTCCAGAAAGATCCGTGTCAGGGCCCTGTTATAATTTTTGTATTGTTATAGTTATTGTGCAACTATTTTTAGTTTCAAATCTGTCATAGTTATTCACCTGCAAGAAGAAAATGGTCTAAATGTAGTACAACCTAGATAGTGTAAAACCTGCCCATTTTTTGAGTTATTGGAGTCCCTAAAATAACCTCTTTCAAATATAAAATGGAATGTATTTTCCATATTCTGAAGATAATAAAAAAGTGGCTGAGCCAAATCTGTAGACCTTTCCCAAAAGTTCATTT
>JAVJGG010000085.1:39813322-39823775 GCA_035590195.1 Aviceda cuculoides
AACTGAAAACATCAGGGTGTTATCAACATTCTTCCCATACTGAACTCAAAACACAGCACCGTACCAGCTACTAGGAATAGAATTAACTCTATCCCAGCTGAAACCAGGACGCATCCTAAAGAAATCTTTCAAACTAGGCTTAAAATAAATTTCCTTTTTTAAATTATCATGGGATTTGCTAGGAGTTCAGAAACTCTTTACCTATTTTATTTCAAATCCGATTGCAATAAGACTTAATCCTTCGAAATTAATCCTACCGAAAGATGGTATCTCTTCTGGTTTTGGATATGTTTTAGAAAGGAACAATATCAGAACTATAATAAAATTTCAGATGTAACAACTATGAAATTATTTCTGATGCTTCATGGTACTTACCAAGCTTGAGCAAAGGCAAATATATGCATCTCCACAACTGTAATTTACTGCCTTTGAAACAACAGCCTTACAATAAGCATTTTGTAGCCTTTCCTTGTGCATATTAATGATTTCTACAAAATCACTCGTCTTCATTATGCTGGTTGAATTTTTGCTGCTTTGGAAGTTGTCTCTAGAGGCGCTTCAAGGAAGAGCTGTGGGGTGGAGGAAAGTGCTTGTCCCTTTCATTAGCAGTCTGTGTTTAACTTAATTCCCTTGACTCATCTGCTTGCTTCTCTTTTAGGCAACCAGTCCTTTGCTGTCAATGCCAACACACTGCTGGTCAACGGCAAATACTCCAAGATTCAGTAGAGGGATCCAGATGATTAACTTGAGAGACTTTGCAAGGAAGAAAAATGGCCTTTTTTCCTTTTAAGATTCATCACCTTAAACAGAAATACTATATTTCAGAATCTGAAATCTATATTTATACAAAGTTCAAAGTATGAGGCTTTCCATGTGATTTCCTAAAAGGATAAAAATACACACGAGTATTTCTCTGTCCATTGCATCGTAATCATTTGAATCCTATCTCTCCCATCCCAGTATGAAAAGACTTCACAAATGAATGACAAGCAGATGGCATATCATTTTCTCAACTGGAGATTCTTGGATTCGATTTGTCACTCAATGAATGCTGGCAAAAAAGCACTTGAATAGCCTGCATAGTTTGTATATTCTCTGATGGTATTTGTTTAACAGCTACTGGTAAACATAATAAAGGCTTATATCAAGTAGATTTGTAGATTTTTTTAATTTAATTTTTTTTTGTTACAAATATCACTGCAGTCATCAATGACTTCACCTCTTTGATTTTGCTGCCTCTGAGCTGTATTTTGGTGCATAGTTCCAGTCTGCCTGCAGCATCGCTGTTGGCCACATCCAGGTACCCCCCTCTCCTGGCGGCCACTATCCATGCAGCCTTACTATACACACCTGTGGTTAATGCCTGTTGAGCTCAACAACCCAACTTTTCACACTTTTTTCACCATTTAGTGAAAGTTTGACTTATCACCTACGCTATTTCTGTGGGTACCGTTGTACTCATGGCAGCCATGTGCAACGCAGAGTCGACACTAGTGGGGTGGTTTGGAGACAAACCCTCAGCCTGCAGAGATGATGCTCCATCAGGTGATGCCTTCTCTGCAGAAGTTCTCAGATGCTACCTAAAAGAGGGTAAATACAGATATGTCCAGTTTGATACCACTGTTTCTTAATTCAAATACCTTTCTTAACTCCATTTTCCTTTTTATTATGTACAACCTGTTGCCACATTATCAACAGACTGTAGTTTGACAATCCCATTTTCCTGAGTTACGCAAGTAACTACCAGAGATGCTACTGTGATCCCATGCGATATATGGGTCAGTGCCTCCCATTCACAACGCAAAACTGCCCATCTATCAACGGCTGAAATGATCTGTTAATAATGAACTTAATGCACAGTGAGATTTATCTAAAACATTTTGTATATCGTAAGATAAGAAATCTAGAAACCATTACTCCTACTTGAGACACCAGAAAGTCTAACTCACAGCCTGCGCGTGGTGGAACTATTGTCCATCGACATCACATATTTCATGCCATTCGAAGCCTCCAAAGAGGTAAAAACTAAGAAGTTTTTGTAAGTAACTTCTCAAGGAGCAGCACAGTTTTGGGGTTTGAGGTTGGGGTTTATGAGCATTACCCTTTTTCCAGATTGTTCTACTATTTCCAACATAGCAAACAGATTAGTGGGTTCGTTGTCACAAATGCTCTACTCTAAGCAAAAACTTTGCAAATCCTTGACACTGTATTAATCACTTATCCAGGCTTTTCTGCTATCAGAACAGATGTCTAAAGCACAAAATCCATGTAGGGAGCCCTTAGAAGTTTGTATTGTTTCTGCCGCCTAAGGGGTAGATATTTAAATTTTCTTAATATTGAGCCAATTCAGTTCTTATCACACTTAGACAAAGCCACCACATAATTCAATAGACAAATTGTCTGAATCTAATTAATCCCGTAAAATGACAAATTATAATTTTTTTTTTTTAAATCTATACTTAATAGATAGCCAAATGGCTACAAACCACATTAGGCTGAATGAATCGGATACCATCTGTGATAGAAGGCACATTGAGTAATACAGTCTAGATGCAAAGCATATTGAACAGAACAAAACATACCATATAACAGATTTATAGTCTATAATCCACAAAGAAAATCTGCTAAAATAGATCAGCTGTCACATAACACTGCTTTCATCTAGTGTCCAGGAGCACTGCACCACTTTTGACTCATTTAGCAGATCAGTTACATGCTATTCCTGATTTCATGCAGTGATGATTAAGGGTGAAAAATATCACAGACAGTTGGCAACTGCGATAAATCAAAAAGCTTTGCTCAATTTTGCTTTACGTATTTGCACTGGAATTTTCAAAACAATATGATTGAATTAGTCATGTACAATAATTGTTTTCTGGGAAAAAATGTCCGCTATGACAACTTTGGGTCTTCAGATTTCTTAAGCATTCTAAGACAGGAAAGTAAATTAAGCTTTAACAGGCTGTTATGAACCCCGTGTCAGGAGGTGTTGCATACACACTAAAATTAGTTTCTACTGAGACTTTTTTTGTTGTTGAGAATGGTCCAAAGCTGTAAGCGAAGTAATGGCAAGATGAATGGCATTAATCAAACAAAATCTGGCATAATTACCTAATCCACTTTAGGGTTTTTTTGTTTTTTTTTTTAATATATGCTGTTCCAGCCTGTGCACCACAGACTCTCATCAGATATAGTAAACATCTGCTGGTTTGAGGATTATGGACTGTATTTTCTAAATTTATAGTGCATGGATACCAATTTGAGTCACCGAGACCTGACTCCGAGCTTTAATCAAAGCTTCAACTGCCCCCAAAAATGAACACATAAAGCCACCCTAATGAATGCTACCAGAATTATTGTACGCCTGACCATGACAAATAGCTCCTGCTAAACTGCATAACAGCGAGATGTTGAACAGCGAGGCGACGTTAGCCACACTTCCACACTTCCTTTTCTTTGCCTGCCATGTGTCGTAAAGGAGCAGAAAAATAAAGGTTACCCTGAAGATTTGGAGCTGAATCTGTTGATTAGCCGTCTTCTTGTGTGAGCAAAGGAGCCGAGTCGTGGGAATATAGAATACGGGCACAGTACCTTGACTTCACTCTGCAGCCGCACTTAAAAGATCCTCCCTGGTTCAGATCACTTGTATCACACCAGTCCTGGTAATAGCACGGAATAAAATATACATCACGGCGTTTGTCCGTTCCATCAGAAGTTTCTAGTGGAAAACAAACTGCAATATTTACAATAGTTTTCAAATTTGGCTCTTTGGAAACCTTCTGTCTTACTGTTTAATCTGAACATTTCAGAGAGTATAGAATCAGAAGCCTCTAAGGTCTCATGCCTGTGTAGTTTCATTTATTTAAAAATTAATCACAGACTGAAGGAAAGAACAGTAGTCCATTCCCTCAAGAACTGACTTAAATTCTGCTGCCTTAAATTTACTTTGTGGCAGTCTTTCCTTTTAATAAAAATACTCACAGTGATTTAAGTGTGACTGATGGCGGTAAGAGAGATTTATTATTATTTTATTGTTATCAAAATAAAGAGCATTTTGGGACAAAAAAGTTCTTTCTTATATAGCTGTCGTACTACAGTTCTCATTTTTATGTGTGCTTATTTAGAAAACACACTCAAAGGAAACATAATAGTATAAACTCTGTAACTAAAGTATTTCAATTTATCTAATAAATATTCTCCCCAAATCATTAATAATAGACCCTGTAAACAATAAAGCTGTGCTAGCTTAACATGAGATTTGCACGCTTGCCTGCTTTCTTGTCCCGACTCTAGACTCCGCTGGTTTTTAGCCAGTGAATTCACTGACTGAAGAAACATCTTTCAGCTGCTTGCGTGCATGGGGGCACCTGTTCTGATGGAAATCTTTCAGACATCTCTTCTGTAAAAATATAAAGCCATGCTACGTATAAAGATGCTGTTCCTGTGTTTGGGCTAAATCCACATTGTCTATTCACGCCTGTCTGAGACAGAGGAGAATCAATGTGCAAACCTTCTTCCTAAACATATGCTGTGAAAATTGCATTGCACAACAGTATTTAACCAGATCTTATATGTTTCACAGAATATATTTTAAAAAAAAAATTAAATTTTTTTTAAACATCCTAGGGAATATAAGCAGCAAGCAATTCTGAAATTACATCAGCTTCACCAAGGAGGAATAAAACCTACGGATTTCAAACGTACGTGTCTTCTCGCAGTTCCTGAGTTTAGAGAAACTTGCTGAAATCTTTGCTTCTTTAAAAAACTTTCTCCTTGTCATGACTGTGAGGTAAACTGGGAAGCATGGACTGAGAATAATAGCTGCAGAGACAACTTCTCAATTCTTAAAAAACATGAAAGGACTCAGAATAATAGAAACATCAGTCGAGTTAGCGCGGCTGACCTACCCATAGTTTCAGCTTGGAGTATATCAGTGTACAATTGTGAGCAAATTTAAGGCTGCTTCAGCTGTTCTGAGAGTGCCTCAGGAACACCAGATGAACCATGCTGTTATGCTGAGGAAGACTAAGAGAGAAGGTCATGACAAACCCTGGGTCTTGACGCAGCTACAGAAGTCATTCACCCAGTTCCAGGCAGGAAAGAATTTGCCTCGATACGGGAAAATACTTGCAATTCTAACAAGTAATGTTTCATTTCATAATACCATGGCTTTTTTTTTTTTAATACAAAATATCTTTCTTTTTTTCAAAAGAACACATTCCAATATTAATGTTTTTACAAATATATATAGTTCAGCACCAATGCTTGGGAGCCAGAAAACTGCTCATTTTCACACCCATGAACGTCGTCATGCTAGGGCAGGGTTTTTGCACTGCTGTCACTCATTGGCGAGCAGCCGTTATCACTTCACACGCAACCCTCAAAAGCCAGTTTTTCTTTGCTGCACCAGATCAAAAATCCCTAAATGGAACCCAGCAATGCTTTCAAAGCACTTTCCTGTGTTAATGTCCAATGTAATTTAATACATAAATTAAGAAAGCAAATGATGGAAGTGTTTGCTGCAAGAAAATGCAAGTGCAGGGACTTCGGGGGAGTTCCTACCTCTGCTGGAGTCAACGCTGGCCCGACAGCGGGAGACTGCAGGTGGGTGCACGCTGCCAGTCTCTCACTTGCTCATCAGTCACTACACCGTAGTTCATCGTATTGATAAGAATTCACTCCCACTAGCTTCTTCTATACTTTCTTCTGTATACCTGTAGTCACAGATGATAGGGTAGATTTATCCCGATCTCTTCAGATGGACGTGTAGTAGAACCACACAAAGCAGGAGATTAAACATAAATTATTTAGATTATAACAACTGTGTAGTTAAATATTGGAATTAATAGATCCAACTTAATTGCATTTAAAATCAGAAGATCTGCATTATGAAAGGTTTTTCTAAAACGTTTCTTCCAAAGGTGCCTAGTATGGGAAGTTTCACGTGCTTATCGATCCACATCAAATCAAAATGTTGGATCAGGAGTAATAAATAATAGTGTTTCCCATATAACCTAAAATATACATTTTTACATTCTAGATATGGTAAAGTAGTCAATGTAGGTAATAAAAATATTTGAAACTGATGGAGACTAAATACATGATGTACTACATAAAGTTCAGTAACCCATTGCTCATTACTGTATTAATATTTACTATTTCTCACTTTGCTCCCTAGCTTCTGTTTGATTTCTCTGTCCTACCTAGATAAAGCTAGGCACCTTTGCAATACCCATTGTCTCAAAAAACAGGTGAAAGAAAAGGCCCAATTATTTCCTTCTCTCAAACCGCATAAGCTTTCTCGTTATGTGGTGAATGTGTTGTTGTCTTCCTATCCCTCCATCTTTGCCATCTATTGTTGCACCTTGAAATACTTGCAGTAAAGCTTCTCTAATTGTTTATCACGAACACACACAACCTCTAAAAGGAAAGTCTATAAATGTAAACTCCATCAGCCCTGCTTGTTCAGTACTTGGGCAGTACTGCCATTCAAAGAAGGCATGTGAGATGACATCTACACTTTCCCAAAACATTGCTGCATCAGGGCACTGGAAAGAAACAGAGCCCTATTATGCTATTTTGTGTGTGTGCTTCAAAGGAGAAGACTCAATAAAATACAAATCCGTTATACTGAAAACAATTATATATTTAAAATTAAGATAGAGAGACTGTGCCCAACTGATAAATGGAAAATGAAGCATCCTCAACTACAGTAAGAATCTTGTGGAGGGCTTCCCTTAAGAAACAGTTTAATTTCTGATACATCAAGCAATGTGTCCTCTTCCACTGCTACTCATCTTCAAGAGGGTTTGCCTGGTATTCAACTGAAGTGCCATTTTCCTTTCCTAATTTCATCTCATTACTCATAGCTGTGTTCCTTTTCATTATGCTAAATAATTTTTCTTTCCTGGGTGTTTGCTGTACCTAGGTTTCTTTTCCCTTGCTTCCCAATTCTGGTCTCATCTAGATTTGGCACTCTATACATTGGACCACCTGCCCTCTAACAGTTCTTCTACTCCCGTTTTGGTGCCCTTTCCAGCAACACTTTGACCATGTTACAAGCAAGTTGGATTAGAGTATTCAGTGCTATGATATCAACCAGTGTTCAACTTAAAATCTTATGCCAGGCAAAATGGACTGAAGGGTCCTGTTTGAAAAGAAGGCTAGAAAAACAGAAAAGACCATCCAGAAAGCATTACTGGATGGTTTGACACATCATATCTGTGTTATTTGTCAAGTCTCTTCCTCTTTATGTTATTATTCTTACAGGACTGATTGCTTAACCTGGAGTACAGTGCTCTGCTTGCAGCCAAGTCGAAAGGAGACCATCACGTCCCACCAAGAGAGACCCGTACGTAGCATGTACTGGAAGTATTTAAAGTCTGAAGATGAATTTCTACTTGCAACTTTTGAAAGCACCCCAGTAGCTGCAAGAATGGTATTGTAGCACCACAAAATGCATTGTAAGAAAGGAATCGAAGCACAAACCGGTGAGTAGAGCAGGGCGGTAGGCTGCTCAAACTAGGCTGGCATGAAGAACACACTGCTTCCCTGTCTCCTATGGCTGGTAGCCTCATTTTGACTGATCTCAGCTAATGTAAGGATGAATTTGAGACCTGGAAAGAAACGGTTTTCCATTCCAGCAATGTTTTTCAGAAATGCCACATACAGATGAGACAAAGGTGACCTGAAGTTTGGCACCCCAGAAGCAGAGGTCAAGAGCCCTGAAATAGGCACTAGCAGGGAGCCAGCTTGCAACCAAGTGATTTCACCGTCTAACAGAAAATTCAAATATATAACATATACATCACGAGCTTTCAATCTGGAGTGAAATAAATTTCTAGAGACAGTTACTAAAAGAACAATTTAAAGAAAACTTTTTAATGTGTAAGCAACATGTTGTTTGAAGCAGTTATTTATGCAATGCAGAATATAACACTGACATTATTATTAAGGAAAAAGTTGCCTTCAAAATACATATATTAAATTCTCTTGAAATGTAAGAACAGTATGTACATATCAGATGGTACTGTGTAACCCATTCAGGAATCAGAAGCAAAGAATGAACTGGGAATTATATCTTGTTCTAACAAATTGTGATCAATCCCTGAGTGTGGAAACATAACGTGTTTCAAGTCAGAAACCTGGAATGAATTAGGATAGTTGTAAGCTTGAGAATAGAGTGCTTCTCTTTATCTTTCCATATTGTGAAGAAATGAATTAGGCATTGATAAGAGCAGTCTTGAGAGCTAAATAAATTAATGTTGCATCTGCTTCAAGAGTAAAATGAATGTTACTACTTTTTTAAATGTCATTTTAAAAAAAAATGTTCAATTATATACTAGAAAGAATTCTAAGACATAGCTTAAGGTGACATTACCCTTCCTGATCTATTGAACAAGATAAGAATGCAGTAAAAAAAATAAATCATATAAGTAACGCACAATTACATTAACAGAAGGCATGAATAACTAAAATCCACAAGAGGCAAGTGGCGCGTATACACCACTGCAAAATATTTCCAAATAGACACTTCAATGGCTTTAATAAGTAGTAATCCACAACTTTTGCTGAGGTATATGTTTCCATGACATTACTTACCATGACCGATGAGTGACTTTTAGATTAGGTTATTTGTAGCTGCTGAATCCAAAGTGCAATTAGCTTACACTGGACATAAAGTGATTCATTGTTTTAACTTCATTTCACTTCATCAAAAAGGATGGAGTATAATTTTAAGCAGCATTACTTATTCTACTATATGAAATATCTTCCACTTGTCTTGACTCTTCTTTCTTGCTGATACACCAAAAGTCATTTGATTTGACCATCATTATGGATTGTGGGTATACACAAGATCCAGTGAGCTTTGAATCCTAATACAATATTATGCTTCTAAGTTGAAATACTATTTTATATAGCAAAGCATAAAAACTATGGGTATTGACCAGGTATATTTAAGGTGATTGTAAATCAAATTCATGTCTGAAATGAGGAAAATTCTGCCTTCACTACCATTGTTTGTTTAATTTTGGATTATATTTTGATGTATTTCCTAGTCATTCTTCCCTCAGAAGATTGAGGTTTTAAACACAATCATAGTTAAAATAAAATAACTAGTGTGGGTGACTCCTCAAATACTTCCATCTTTAGAGAAAAATACTAAGGGAGAAGGAAGAAACTTTGCTGGGATTTTGAATTTTAGTCATATATACACTACCCTCTTTTATTTGCTTGTTGAGCAAGATCATCTTTTTCTTCCACTGTTCAGAGAGCACCTTGCCCAGCAGGATCCACATCCATGATTAAGGTTTCTAGGCAGTGATACAGGCAAACACATTAGACTAAAGATTTCATCTCTGCAGCAACAGAAAAGAGCAGTATGCCTGCATTTATTTTTTTTCTCCTCCCACCACCTTTTTATTCTACGCTTGTCGAGACATCTTGTCACTTCATTCCTTTCAGTTTCTTGGGACACAACAACTGACACATGGTAAATTATGGAAAACTTAAACACAAATATTAATTTATAGCATCAGAGCATTAAAATTTCTCAAGCTGCCAGGATTTGATCCTTTTTTGACAAAAAGGTTTATTCTGAACTTAAAAATACATTCCAGTTCTAGAGATAGGATTTTCTAGCATAAAAAATATCATTTCGGGCATATGAACCTGTGTGCAAGAATGCCTAAAAGTGCCCAATGTTAATCTGGTCTTGTTTATAAAATACCACCTTCATTTGAATCTCTAACACGTATGCAAAAACATAGTCAGAAAAACTCCTTCATAGCACATTACTCAGAAAACTTTAGCTAATAGTTACTTTCGATGATGTGATTGTTATTTATAGGTTTTTATAGATCACAGGGATGTTCTCTGAACAGTATAAGAAGTAAGCAGGGCTGTACTCACCGTGGTCATGGAAGCAGAGACAAGTAATGTTACAGAAATAGCACCCTGTACTGGGGGAGAAGGCCTTGCCCTCTGAATTCTCCAGGAAATCTACTTTCCAACTAAATGTCCCCACGACATCAATGTCTGCCAAGACATCATCTTCATTACATTACTCTTATTCTGCATATGCAAAGGCAGTGTATTTAAATAAAAATATTTAGGCTAACAGACTCTTGCTCACTTAAATATTTTAAAAAAATTAAATATTCAGTTAAACATCCAGTGAAAGCTGAACCTGTTGTCTTAGTCCCTTAAAGGCTTATGTGGCCCATTGCATGATAAAATATATTTTATAATTACAGATTGATGGACACTATGACTACAATTTTCCTGTGCTTTCCCAGAACTAAGGACACTATTATGAATTTATCCATAAATGATGAAAGGATTATTCTATCGGAACAAAATGTCAAACTCCATCAGACCTTTTGTCCTGGTTTCAGCTGGGATAGAGTTAATTGTCTTCCTAGTAGCTGGTACAGTGCTGTGTTTTGAGTTC
>JAVJGG010000085.1:39823992-39850222 GCA_035590195.1 Aviceda cuculoides
AAAAGTAAAAAAAAAAAAAAAAAAAAAAAAAAAAAAAAAAAGCCTTAGCATGAAGAAAAGAAAAAACAAAGGGAAAAAAAAAACCCAAACAACTGTCTTTTGTTGTTGTTTTGAATATTAGCCACACTGGGCCCTAGATTTCATTTTCTTTGCCTTACTTCAGAGCATCCATTGATAGCAAAGGTCGCATGAACAGGACAGAAAAACAAATAACATTTTCTGCCATTTTCTTGGGCAGTTCTACTATTGTCTATGAACACAAAGGACATATCGTTGCTTTGATGCACCAAGAAAGGCCCTGATTATAATGTTTCATTGCTGGAACCTCTGTTTCAATTAAGAAGCTGTTTGGGTGATACTTTCAAAAGGCACGAGAGCAGTTAAAGCATGCAGATGTCCCTGGAAATTAATAGGAAGAGGGAGTTTCCCGTACGTTCATAGCTTTGTTACAGCTTTCCCCCTCTGACTTCTATTTCTGTAGTGAAGCAAGAAAAATAAACCAGATCATAAGGGCTGGAGAATGGCTTTACTTACTGAGAGGCCCAAGCATCTTTCATGTAATGAGGATTGTTCACCATCTTTCTCATGATTTTGGACGGCGTTGCAGCTTGGAAGGGAAAACAAATTTTGCTACTGCATTTACTAACCAGATTAAGCTTAAATGAACAGACAATTGAAGGTAAACCTAACTTCATTAATTAACAGGAAGTGAAGATATGCATGCAAATCACGACTGAGACTCAATAAATTAAGGGAATAGCAACCATGATTGCTTTGGCCATCTATATATCTTATCATTATGTAAATAGAGCAGGTAATCAACTCGAAGCTGAACAAGAACTGGCTGTGAATAGTCCTGCATTAGACAACTAGAGAAAGCAACTATGTTGTTTTAATCTGAAGCATCCCAAATAAGATCTCCATTCTTGAGAGTGATTTTTTTATTTGACGCTCCAATTAAGAGAGCTTGCTCTTTGGCTAGAGTGAAAAAGACTTGTTTTAGGATAATACAGAGACTAACTTGATTTCTATAGCCATAAAGACTTAATTATTAACAACGTTCTTAATTCTACCATATGAATGTATCATGTGATCGTTTCAATTCACTTAAATGAGGAGAACAATGCTTAAAGTCCACAATAGGAGTCTTAGTTACAAGTAAGATTCAATTTAATGAAGATTTAAGCTTCAATTTTAAAAAAGCATTAACAACACTTTTCCCCAAGATGACAAAAATGCACAAATCCCTCCATCTCAGTAGGAAAGAAATAGAAAGAAAAGTGAAAATTCCTCACATACCTGCTGGTGATTTTTGCTTCATTTATCTGAAGTTACTGCAGTCGTGTAGCTCAGTCTCCTAGGCAGAGTGCTTCACTCTATGAAGAGTATTGCAGATAACAGCAGCCCAAGCAGTGTCACTACGGTTTTAACCACTTGCTCCTGTGGATATTGTGTTGAAGGGAACTGTCACGGTTGTTTCCCATAGATACTGTTGGTGAACCAAGATAGGAAAGAGGTCATGCCTGTTCTACCCTTATCTGACCTTTTTTTGAGCAAGTGACTTCTACCAGTTCAGCCTCAAACACCTATATTCATAAATTCAGGTCTGCTTGGGTGGTCCTCACATGCTGAAAGCACGTCGGCGTCTTTCAATTTTGCTGCAGCAGGCAGATGTCAGGCCTCAGGTCACCAGTCATCTCAGTCGGGATGACGGGCGTCTGGATAAATCTGCTGATGCATACACTTGACATCTGTTCTCTAATAGATACAGAAATAGGATTTGCGTGGGCCCACTGTGGAGGAGCTGCTACCAGCCTTCAATCTGGGGTAACAGCTCTGGGGCCACCTTCATGAGCAACATTTGGTATAGGACTATACCCTTTCTTAAAAAAAAAAAAAAAGCTCTCGACTTAGTCAGCAACATACATTCACTCCTACAGATCTGCAACAGCCTTGAAATAAGTCTACGCAGCTCATGAGAGTTGACGTCCTTGCTCCTAGGAAAAAAACCCAAGTAGATAATCATGGGGCCTTAATTTCATAACATACTTCGTTGCTTTTGCCATAGAAGGAAAAAGGTGCTTTTATTTCGTATCGGTTCAGCCTCCACCTAACGTCAGACGATTCCTGCTTACATAGGTCAGAAGTCCCCTCTGGGCAGTTGCAGACATGGTGTCAAGAAACTCAGAGGCCCCGGGTCAGAGAAGATGAAGAGGAGACCCAAAAGAGGTTTTGATGACATAGGCCATCTCATTTCCCCCACTCACACTCACCAAACTGCGTTTTAAAAGAAGAAACCATCCTTACAGTGATTACTCTGACCACCTCCTCTCATTCTTTCCATCCTTCATCCAGCAATCCCTCCTTAGCAAACCAGCAAAGGATCGAAGGAAAAAAAAAAAACAAACCACCAGGGAACAGCACGGTGTTTGCCAAGCTGTGTAGGTCACTGTGACCATCCTCTCCATCTGCCTCTGCTTCAGCAAAAACTAGTTAGCCAACAACTTTTCATAGGTAAACCTATTTCTGATGAGTCTCCAGGATCACCTAAACCAGCTGCATTTTAATTAATAACTGGCTCTATGATACAAGCAAAGCACAGCAGCTTTCACTCCCCAAACTGGTGGCCCTGGTTTAGCTCAGAGTTACTCATTTTGCACTACAAGGATAGAAGGTTAACTTAGATACATCAGTCCTTCCATATCCCCTTGGGGGATTTACACCATTTATGCATGGGTGGATACAGACAAAAACATGGATGACAGATAACGTTGGGGTTTGTTGGGGTTTTTTTTGCCAGCAGCTATTTTTTGGGAGCCTGGTTGAAGGTGCTGAACAACCCTAATGATCAAAAGCAAGATATTTTTGCATCATCAGTTGTTTTGCATAAAGTTTCAACAGTAAAAAGCTACGGTTTTGCTGCACTACTCATGCTGTGCAGTATTGTAACTACAGATGTATTGCTTCATCCCTTTATCAGACAATTTTGGCCAGCAGTGTCGTGAAGTCTTGAAAAGGGAGAAACTTGGAGGGAGGACAATATGCTGGAAGGGATGTTGGCTTAGTTCCAAATTAACTGATCTTTTGGAAGAAAATAAATCTCAGTGAGGGGCAACATTTTACAGGAGCAACATATGGGGAAGAACACTGCAGAAACTAAGATTATTTTCTTGTTCGCATTGAAGAAGTGCTTAAAAATGAACTCATTAGAGGCCTCTGCATTGTACATAAACCTATCAAAGTTCTCTTGTATATTGAGCTAATCTGCCAAGCAAAGGTCCAGAGTTAATCTGTCTTGCGAAGGACCAGATTTCCAAGGCACTAAGACAACTATTACAGGGTAAAGCTCTGCAGAGACGTCAAACATCAAATCCCTTTAAAAACAGTTAAAAGCAAAGTCTCTTTACCTTGCCGAGTGCTACACACCACCTTTGCTAATCCCTTACGAATGTTAAATCTTTAGAAGCCAAATTATAAATTAGTATAACACAGTAATTTATTGTCTTATTATCAAAAAGTAATAGCAGAAAAAAATCAATTTTGAAAGGGCTCTTTTTGGTGTCTAACTTGCCAATTTTGCAAAACTGTTATTTCCCTTGTGGGAAATCCATTATATTGTGAAAATACTACTGTACATATTGGCTGCTTTTCTGTGAATTATATCCAGACTTTTGCATAACATACTGTCGTTTGCAGAAGCAACAGTCTCTAGTGGTGGATCAAATCTATGATATAACCTCTTCCTCTCTGGTCCTTTCACACTACTCATCTCAGTGCATTACCAAACATACTGAAGGTTAATCATTTAAAAGACTGCATGTATTACAATACAGCAATACTCCTGCAGAGAAAGCATTTTTGTCTAAACCCAAGGATTTCAAAAATTCTAAATACGTAAATGAATAATCTGAACTGATTCACAAAAATCACTACGCTACCTGTAAATATTAAGCTCCAGATAAACTTTTAAGGCCACTATAGTTTCCTTGCTAAGCATTTCTCTCTATTTCAGATTTGCTTTCCTCTGCAAAAGAAGAATGTAAAGTTCACTTGGAGAAAATATATGTCCTGGGGGCGTTCTATAATGAATGACTTGGCTTTCTCTCTGGAAGTGCTTGTACTATTTTGAGAAATGGATATATAGTGGGGTGGTTACCAGCAGTTCCTTTTGTTGTAATTTCTGAAATGGAGCTTCTCATGTTTCAGAGAATAATTGATTTTTTAAAATAGCTTTCCTGTAGCTATACAACTCATTTTACTCTGGCGGTTCTTCTTTTTTTTTGCTGCTTTTTTTTTTCCTCTTCTCAGATGCTTAATTATCTTTTGCAAGAGTATATACAATTAAATTACACAGCTGCTAGATAGGTAGTTTCCTGATATCAATTAGCATTCACAAAAGAAAAGAATGCTTTTATGATTTTGTCACAGACACTCCAGTTATCTTTTTTTTTCCTCCATTATCATATTATTAAAATTGTGTTTTCAATAAGAGAGTTAAAACAATGTGAAAACTTAGTTATATCACAACAGCAAAAAATTAGGCTCAGGCTTTAAACTTTGGCTGCATTAACACCCCTTTTTGATTAGGTACTTCACATAACTCAGTGCCATAACATATCTGATATTCCTCTGAAGCCCCCTGAAGCACAGGAGGCTTCAGCGACTAGATTTAACCTCCAGAGATCAAACCCATAATTTTATGTCTTTGCTTCAAATCTTCAAACCGATGTTGATGTCTGTTGTTGTAGACACCAGTGAAATGGGCTACGTCCTCAAGCCTTTAGATCTCAAGTATACATACATACATATACATACATACAAATTGATGAAAATAACACATTCACAGCATACAGCGTCTCCCAGACTTCTTCCCTTTAAGGAAGCAGATGCAAAAGGAACAACAACTTTAAAGAAATACAGTCCCTGTTCTTTCAGATGCTTTGAGAAGGATACAGAAGTGGTTATACAAACCTGGCCATATCTACCTCATCTCTGCTGATTCTTCTCCCTCCCCAATGTTTTTTTAGTAAAAACAAGCAGCTGCAGCCTTAAAGTAGAGAGTCTACACATGGCTGCTGGCTGATCTTCCTCTGTTTCAGCTTGCTGGGCTTTTTAAGTTTCAGACAGGGGAATTAGGATAAAGGGATGATGTGAGACCTATCGAAACAGCACCTTGCACTCGCATGACTCTTTGCCAAGAGAGTTTTTGAGGACTGAGGATGGAGGAGATGAGTTTAGTTTGGAAACTGTCTATGGACAGCAGAGGCAGCACTTGAACAGTAGTACCACGTAAAAAAATCATGGTTCAGCTATTGATTCTAAGTTGTGGGGAAAGAAGACTAACCCTGAAAAAAACATTTACTTTGCCTTAGTGCAAAGGAAAATAATTTGCCAACCTAGACAGCAGAAATATTAAAAATAACATAAGGCTTGACCTAACACTTATTTGTCACATATTGCGTTAGTTTTCTCCACCCATCTCATTCATCACCTACTGGCCAAAAATTAAGGAGAAAACTTTTGTTGAGTTCACAAGAAGTCACGTTGTGTAGACATCAGGTATATCAGGAAGCAGTACGTCATTCAACAACGGGAAATGTTTAATATTGAACTAGTGTACTAAACACTACCATCTAATACTAGAGCAATTGATTATCAGAAAACAGTTTTGAAGGGGTTTGGGGGTGGTTTTTTATTTGTTTGTTTTAAAATTTTATACCCTCTTAAATTACTCAGAAGAATAGCAATATGCCACAAGAGTTTAGGAATTTTCCTGCTTTAATTCTGCAACGGGAAACAAAAATGTGAATTTATACCTTGTTACCAAAAAAAATTCGCAGCTATATAGCAAGTGGCCAGAGAGCAAGCAGCTGAAGAACACCACAGCCCCCACCCTGAAAAGTTTAAGCTGTGCTCAGCTCACTCACAAGTTAAAGAATACAAATAACATATCAAAACAGTACAGATTTCAGGAGCCTGAAAGAAGTGAGTTATAACACATGCAGAGAAAGGGCTTATAACACTAAAAAATTATTTGGGAAGGTATCATAGAGACAATCAAACGTATGGAATGACTTCTGCATCAGGTACATCAAGGTAAATTGGTATTCTTAAGTATTAGGTGACCAGATCTATGAAATCAGGCAGAAAGAAGATGAATAAAGGTATGGTCATTCACTGTTTCTTTCAAGAGACAAACTAGGAACATCAAATGAAGCGAGACTGAAAAAATATAAAAGATGTGTCTACACACCCAATGTAGTTAAGCTCAAAAGTCCTTGTCTCCAAATGCAGGACATCTTATAAGTTTATAAGGGTTCAATAGGCAACTTGGGAAAGTTCAAAGAAAACATCTTTGAGGGATTATTATATTCCAAGTTAGAGCTGGCACTTCAGGTCATGGAAGTACCTTGGCTACAAATCCTTAGGGACTAAAAGGGTATGGGGCAACACCACCATGTTCTCGTACCCTTCCCTGCCCAGCTCCTTTCGGATAGAGCTGGTAGCAAGGTTCTGGACTGGGTGCTTGCCTTCACAGTACGGCAAGTCTCATGGTCTAAATTTTAATTAATAGTACTGATGCTTGAGTTGTTTTATTAAGGTCAAATGGAATCTTCTTCTAAATGAAGGTCACTTTTACACTGACTCCTCGAACAGCCACTGATTTGATTGATCCACTCAGGCACTAACAATTTGGGAAAGATCACAGACTTTGGGAAGCACACTGGGTAGGATGGCTGCTGAAGAGTATGGTACAGCCTGCCGTCCATGTATGTCATCGGAGTCATGATGTATCGCTGTAGCTCCATAAGCAACACAAAGACACTAGCACAAAACCAATAAGAACCGTTCTAAAAGGAAACGAAGAATTTATATACACGTACAGATATTTATTCTCAGTAGTCTACACACATTAATATACATACATGAAAATCTCCACAGTGGTTGGCCTTTAAAACAAAACACCAAAGCAGAACTATCCCTTGTGAGCCAAGTCTCAAACATGAGGATACAGATTTACATACAGTCATGCCACAAACCCTTCAAATGAAAACAAAGTTGATGACTTAAATCCCCCCAGACCACTAGAGACAGATTTTTGGTAATATTTCTGACATCAGTTCTATTGTTTCTTCCTATAATGCACTGACCTAGATCTGTTGGTGTAATTTTTCAGCTTCTAATACTGATAATATTGCTTTTAGACAGTGGTTTCAGGGCCCTTTTGAGATGAGTTCTTCAAAGCTGTAGCTTAATCCATTCTTTATTAGCTTCTGTAAAGTGATTACCTCTTCAGGGCTGGATGGAAGTACTTAAAGGAAATGAGCATTCTGTTACCAAACATCACTGCTCTACTTCCAAAGCGTTTGCTGGGATTTTAACACTTTAGGGTTGAATGATGGGGATATAAAACAAGAGAAGACACTAACAGAAAAGTTTCATATGGTAAATGTGTTGACACTATGACATTTTTTTAACGAAATCCCAAAATGTGACAGGTGCTCAGGGACTGATGGCCTGTGACGGGCAATCTTGAGGTCACTGGAGCTGATACTGCTGTTGAGATGTCATTTTATTTTTTAGTTCAAAATGAAAAATTGCTCTCTGCATGTAGTTTATTAGAATCCCATTGCAACTAGGGGCTAGGGGAAAGTCACATCGCAGTTGCAGATTACCTTCACGATGCTCCTTCCATAGCGCACAGAAAAAACCAAGATATAACCAGATCTACTGCATCTGTCAGACTGTAATTAGATGAGGAGGACTTTTTCTTCTGCCCATGTGAACTTGTTCTGCTAACTCCATAAAACCTGTGCTGATTAACACTAGGCTAGGATGGTTTCAAGGACTACTTATTTGACTAATAGCTACAGAAAGTAAGAAGTACCTGTTATCACAGAGAAGTAGCTGCTTCAAGGGCGAAGCATGTCTGCCAACTTGACCACAGCTGTATAATTTCATATGGCAAATGCAAAATAAAGGAAATAAAGAAAAAAAGACTAACTAATTTCGGAGCTGTTGAAATCCAGAAATGTTTAAAAAAAACCCCCAAACAACCAACTCCTAGATATTATTTTTATAAATATCTGCATATCAGTCCAGCCAATGGCTTCTGTATGTATTCCACAATAAATACATTTTTAGAAAGAAAAAAAGACATTGTAAAATTTCTTTAGGAATAGAAATAGTTCCCCCCAAAACAAAAGGGTGAAGGCAAATGTGTATTAAAGTACAGGGCACATGATACCACTGGTGAGAGGGTTAGGACCTGATCTATCACAGCGTTATGATGACGACTTTGTTCCTAAATTGAGAGAGAAGAGAAACAGTTCCCCTTTAATGTGCTGTTCATGTAAGAAACGTTGGGGTACGGCCTGACTCGGAGAAGAGCAGCTTGTGATGACTTCCCAAAAAAAACACCACCAAACAGCAGAGATTAACGAAAGCAGTTTTGAAGCTAGACAAACTTTTGAACCCATTTATAAAAGCACTTGTAGTTCCCATCTCAAGGTGAAACAATAATAAATAGATAAGAAGTTAATTGGGTTCCCAAGCCTCTTTAAAAAACCAAAATTATATTGAATTTTTTAAGGAAAAGTTGGCATAAGGCAATAGGCTCTTGCAAAACCTTACTAATGAATCATTCCAGCCTGCCATCCTTCACATGCTTAAGGAATAACCATGTACAGAGCCAAGACATTCATTTTAATAAAAGAAAATACAACATCCACAGGAATGCAGGTATCTGAGTAAATATAGTTTAGAATAAAAACCGGAGACAAACCGGCTTCTGGGAGCTGACAGAAGCTTTGCCGTGCCATAGGTGGGACAGGGATGCGGGCAGGATCGCTGCGGCTCACCGGACCTGGCGGGTAGAGCTCACCTGGGGGTCAATGTCTGCAGGTTCAGGCAGCCACTGCCTCAGTTCCTCCAAACCACTGGCTTCCAGGAAGAAGTCAACAGTACCTCTAGGAAGGAAGTGCTCCCTCTGTTTTGGAGATTTGAAAAAAAAAAAAAAAAAAATCAGATGTGAGAGCTGAAAGTTGAGCACACGCAATGCGATAGTCACCGTCTGGTTCCTCTATGTTACCTTCCATAACAGAAGGGATGAAAGCAGCCCAGGCTATTTTGACAATTAATTACAGTAGTTCCCTGATAAAATCAGTCAGTTGGATTTCAGAGCATACCGCTCCCACCACAAACTTCAGAGTTTGTCTGCAGATTGAAATGTCTTTCTAATGAAAATAAATTCAGTGTGTGAGGCTATCAGTGCACCTTGAGCCATTTCAGGGATTCTTATTTTGACGAAGCCTCTGGAAAGCACGTTCTGTGGAGAAAATACTCTATACAGGGAAGGAATACACAGAAGGATTGAGTGCAAGAGAGTGACAACTCATTCAACCTTGATTTATAATCTAATAAAAAGAACAAGTACACATTCCACAGGAAATGCTCTCACCTGCATCAGGATTGTTTTTTTCTTTTGTTTCCCAATGTATTTGTCCTGCAAATGCAAATTCATTGGCAGCTGATCTTGACCAGAACTATTTATTGACTCCTGTTCAGTTCTCTATATCATATTGTGAACATCCCATTTGCCTCTCGTTGTGGCCCCTACTAAGAGGGAACATGAGTTAACCTTCAATAAGAAGCACAAAAATGAGCCTTTTCTTAGAGAACTTGGAGAGCTTGTCTTCGGTTCAAGAAGCACCAACATTATTGAATATCTTCCCAAAAGCTGGTGGCTGAACTGTGTAACTTAGCCAGGGTGCTTGGTCTAACTCTTCACCTACGTATCTCAAAACCCCATACACAAAAAGTGAACCCTTTATGCTTTAGTAAGTCCACCCTAAAAATCATTTTGAATTCTGCCACTTAATTTTCTAAGTGTAAACCAAATTATAATCTCAGAATTGATTCCCTATTTTTACTCACAATAACTTGAGTTCTTTAAATTTAATACAGGCATGATATATTATCATAAATTATATATTAACTGCATCTCAATTTTGAGCCTTACATGATTAAGGAAAATCTATGTTTTACGAAACAGTAGAAAAAAAAGTCAGCAACTCATGTTAGGGAAACTATGCAATCATTATGAGTGTTCGTCTAGTTCGGCAGTACAAGTCTATTGAGGAATTGTGTCTTTTTCTGGAGATTTTGCCATGTCCTTCTGAAGCACTATTACAGTCTTCTGGCGGGGGGGTGGGGGAGGAAACAAAATTCTTACTGAAAAGCTATCAAGCATTTTTGGTAGGTTTTCATGTATTTCCTCAATTTCATATCCTGGCAGCAAAGCCAAATAAGGCATTTAATTTTAAATAATGTAACTTGTTTTCCTAAGTATTTGATAATGTTCTCAACAGGGAAAACAACACGGTCTATAGGACACAGCTTGAAACCTTCCATTCTGTATTTTGCTTTGCCAAACACCTGGTTTGAGTCAGTCAAAACATTTCACCTCTCTTTCCATTCTCATTTTTGTTTATCTGCTCTATTTTGGCTACAGCCTCTTCTGAGCAGGAGCTATTTCTCATTTTGTGTTTGTACAGCACCAGCCACAACAGGAGCTCGATGCTTGTTGAGTCCCTGCTGTGAATGTCCTACTGGTCGCCTTTTGGGGATACTGGGAAGGATCTTTTTCTCCTCGTGCCACACCGGGACATGCCAGGCGTTGTGTCTGTTGACTTGCTCGCTTGATGGCTTTGCTGCTTCTCAGCAGTCCAGGGTTACAGGAGCTAGGTGAGGTCTGTAAAATAAATTCGGCCACACTTTGATGGACGCCCACTGCAGTTACACTACTAGTTTAATAATGGTTGGGTTCTCGGATAAACCAGGAGTGAATTAGGAGGAGGAAGAGGAGCACGCCTTGCCTGCCCCGGTGACGGCTGGAGGGGCACCGAGCACCCCCCGAGGCAGGTGGGTGGGGAGTGCTCAGACACCACCTCCCACCGCCAAAAAGTGATGTGAGGGAGGAGAAGAAGGATGTCGTTCCTACAACAGCTCTCAGAAGAGATAGTGGAGTTCTGTTTCAATTAAACCACGTTCCCGTCTACTTTTGTCTTACCATGGAGCTTCACAATATAAAAGTCTGAAGTGGAAGTGCAAGATACTGTCAGGACAGAAGTGATGAAAGGCCTGGATGAGAGCTGGATTTATTTTCTTTTGGAAAGAAGAAGTACTTGTCACTGCTCCAGCTTTCTCTCATTCCAAAATATTTTGTTCCTCACCAAAGCCCTCGGGGTACCAGGGTCAGTATCAATCAAAAGCAGACAATCCTACAATATTGAATTTAAATGTGCTTTTAATCGTACCTCTGCCACTGAGAAACATTACAGGAGAAACACTCTTAAAACACATGTGTAAAAAGTTGCTCTAGCTGGGCTTGCCTTGCAAAGCTTAACACTCCTCAGCATTTCCCAGGGGAACGGCTTTAAGGCACGCATCTTTGTTATTTTCCTTTCAAAATTTTCTTTAAAGGAACGCTGTCCAAGGACAGGGTGGATTTTATACCCTTCAGCATCTATTTGGAAAAGATTAAGAACACAATGTCCCAATATTATAAACATTTATGTATATCATATTACAGTTGCAGGTGGCTCTCATAATTGTGACTAAAGTACACATGTTCAAGGCTACAAATATTTACACATTATTACAGCTTCCTCAGGAAAACCCCTCAGGTCAGCTAAGCATTTCCTTTATTCTGCTCCCAGGACAGAAATTGATTCTGATATCCTCCAGCATCCACTGTCATTCTTCCAGCACTGATAAAAAACTTGTAGTATTCATCATTTGATTAGTATTTGATAACATTTAATACTTTATTTGATCCATAGCACCCATTCAACTATTCACCAGGGCTAAATTATTTGTCATATAAACTACAAATGGAAAAAGGACAGAACTGAGTAAATAGGATTCAAAACAAAGTTGTAAAATAAGACCACTCCTCCGACGTCCTGTAGCAAAACCCCGAGGACTGTGAGACAGCTACTATGGTGAGTGCCGTGACTCGGGTCACGCACGCCCAAAGTCCTGGTCATGTCTGCTTCCAGAACTACTCCTTACTCGAGATCTTAACGAACAGAAGATCTGGACCTGTGCTTTTCCCCTGACTCACTGTGTTGTGCTTGCAGTATTTGCTCAGATGCTTTCACCAAACTGGTTTTCGAGTAGCTGAGCACCTCCCATTTGCTGGTACCTCACCGAGAGACTTATTTTTAGATCCCATTCAGTAGCTCTGCCTGTTCCCTGTCAACAGTATGAAATGAATTCTGCTGGGCTAAGCTGTCCAAGAGCTGTAAACACAGGTATATAAGCTGCTTTACAGGAGCCATTTTAAATGTACAGCTGGTTTACAGAGAGACTAACGCTTTAAACCTGATCAGTATTTAGGGCCGGCTGAGAATATTGTTTTACTAGTCTGCTTGACTTCCGTGACACATAAAATAATGGAAACTGTTGTGAAGGGCGAAAGCTGTTGTGAAATGAAAAGCAATGATATAATTTGAGGTCACTGAAATAAGAGGAAGAATATAAATAACTAATCACCTTGAAGTTTTTAGGAGGTTACAGGTAAGAGTGATAATGGAAGTTCACCTGATGCAATTTATGGGAATTGTCACAAAGCCATTAATAATGTTTCACGTGGCAGGAGCCAGCTTACCTTGATAATAAATCTCAGCGACCATGGCAGTTCACAGGGATGGATAAAGACCCACTCTGAAAAATTGAGAAAATGGAGCAGTGCTCGGACAGGACTGCACCAGAGCAGACTTTCTGTTTTCATTTAGTAGCTCATTTTCATCAAAGGCAGTTGCACCATTGACTGAAAACAGTTTTATAAGCACTTGGGTTTTTTTTACAAAATAAAAAATAACAAAATGCAAAATAAAACAAAACAAATAAAAATATTTTTATATTTTTATAAACAAAATAAAAACCAACGTCTCTAATGATTATTAACAATACAGTGGCAAGAAGAATGTCTCTTTTTACTCTAGTAGATTTGGTGTAAATACCCACACCTTAACTCCTTTTTCCCTTCAGTAAACTCCTGACTTTAAGAACCCTTCTAAAAAAATAAATTGTACCCCACCAAATTTGTCAAAATACCGAGATGCCTTTTAATGACACTACTATGGCAGAGTCTGTCACCCAACTTTTTGTGTGCATGCACAATAAAGGGAGGGGAAAGGGTTTCTCTCCCTCTTTGGTGTAAATGATGTGCTGCCCCTTAGAGTAGAGGGACCAGAAAATTCTGCCTTGACACTTGTCTGTAGCAACCAGAAGGGGAACATGTAAAATGTGAATGCAAAATGCCCGCTGCTCTGCTGCTCTCGCTGTCCCGTCCCATGGGAGAAAACACGTTGAGAGCGTTTGCAAATGCATGAGGAGTCATACCTTTTGGAAAAATAAAAGTCACCAAATAAATCTACTTCAATATGAATCAAATTTATCTTTATATGTTAAACAGACATTTGTAACTACTTCATCCAAGTCCTGGTCAAAATTGACAGAGAAATCCAGTTTTTCTCCTTGCTAACATGACAAATAATGCAGTGCTTTAGTCTAAAGCCCTTTGTCCCCCCAGAGTCGCGTTGCCCCTTGACCACCCACACTCACTGGTATTCGGCTACTTAACCACCATTTGGATTTGAAATCTGAACATTTCCACATTCCTGCCAGAAGAACAAAGCTGAGGCTGGCTCCACAGAGAACATCCGCACTGTGAGCAAATCTAGTGGAAATAACTTAAAACAGTCCCTAGGCAGATGCAAACATGTGCTGACAACATTGAATTTTTTTTTTTTTTAAATGTAATCATTGATACTTACCTATTACTTGTTAAAACGTGCATTCAGACAGCTCCCCCCCGCCCTCCGCCCATGCTTGCCTGCTCCCTCCCACCTCTCCCAGTTAGATGCAGCTTTCCCAGCAGCATCACACATTATCACAATAGCAACCGTGGTCTCACACAATGCAAAAAAGCTTCTCACTTGTGAGATTTTTCTTTCCAGTAACAACAGAAACAGCAACGGTCAAAAGCCTGCAGCTTCTGTACAGCTCATGTTTGCTCTCAGATCAATTTTCCGAGCTATTCTCAAGGCAACCTTCTGGAGGAATGGACGGGTAGGGTGATCAGCACAGGACATGGTGTTATTAAACAACTCACAGATGTGCTGTTTAATACAGAAACAACCAATTTCAACCATCCCTCTCCTACCTACCCTCCGTATCATGCCTATAAGGAGTTTATTCAGTATTTTTACGACCCCAGAAGCAGGGGCAGGTGACTGCAGTGCTCCTCCGTGAAAGCCTTGTGGGACCCTGCCGACTCCACTCTCACGGACCCACGTCCTTCCACACCCCAGGAATGCACTGGGAGATGATGCTTTCCAGAGGAGCACCCTGGGCACAGCCTGCCAAAACATGGTATGTGGTAGAAGAGAGGAGATTTATTTGGCTTGAGGGGTTTCAAGTTGGATAAAGCCCTCAGCAACCTGCTCTGGGCCCCCTGAAGCTCCACGTGTGCATGTACTATCACCCGATGTCTTCTGCCTTCAGCAATGACTATCGAATTTTTTTTACGTGTCTGTATTTCTGATCATTCTCCAACAGTAAGAATAGAAAGTGTGTAACAAATTTCACACCGAATCCACTTCAAAAGTTTGAGAGCAGTGCTAGAATGAATTGTAATGCAGACTACATTGATCTGAGACCCACCGCTGGGTAACCAGCACTTGTAACCTCCGAGCTGTGGCTTTCCACCCTTTCAGACAACAGCAGCTTCGACAAGAAACAAACCCCCACCTCGCAAAGGATCTAAAAGCTTCGTTACTGAAATGGTCACTTAACGGAGCCCTATGACGAGTTTTGTGCAACCAAAGAAAGGCAAAATGCTTGCGACACTAGGCAACACGTCTAAAGTGCCGTCCTTTACTTTAGGGTTAACATTATTGAGAAAAAATGGATATTTACAGAACATCTAGGTATATACCAATGCCAGCCAAGGCTTTGGAAGGGTTATAGCAACTGCTGCATTGCAGGGCTCACAAACTATGCTAGGTTTGCCCTGGTCTTTCTTTTCAACCTACCGTGGTATTTTAATGTCTTGTTCTGAAATTTCAGGGGCTGGCTTAGGCCAATAAACTCAACAGGCTGTGCTAGGAGCGGATATATCGCTCACAGGGATCAGCCTCCCAGCACGCTTGTGAAGGCAGCCCAGCAGCAAGGGGCTCGCCTTCAGTGGAGGGGGGGGAAATGGAGCCAATAGGGAGGCTGCAGCCCTTTCTCTGCCACCCAGTAAACCCCAACCTGCAATTTTTATTTAATATATCAACCCCTGTGCTGGTACAAGACCTAAAATGCATATGCACAGCAAATACACGTGCACAGCAAAACCATAACCATGTCTGGGAACAGGCTCAGGCAGAAATGCATGGCTTTTATAGGATCAATGATTTAAAAAAAAAACCAAACAACAAAAAAACCAAACACCACACTGATGAAAAAAGATGGCATTATCACTGAAGTATTCATATTCAATTTAAAATGGATTAGAGAGCACTCTGAGTGTAAGTGCTGCACTTCAAGTAGCAATGATATTTCAACTATGTATACAGCATATTACATTTCATCTCTCTACTTCTTATGAAGGCTTCAGTGCAGCTTCTGGTATCTACACTGTTATTAAAGCTTCTTGTTGTAATACATTAAAGAGTATAAATGCTCTTTTATATTAATCCTTCACATGCTGTCCCTCTCTTTGCCTCTTCAGCAACCTTCAAGTGTGCAGATGTAACTAGAGACAGAAGAGTGCTCCAGCAAAGAAACCAAAAAGGATGCAGCTAGAGTGGGTATCTACAAAAAAAAAAAAAAAAAAAAAGTAGAAGACTCGGGCAAACCAATTTATTTGGCAACTCGGAGAAGCAAAACTCGTCTTGCAGATCTTTTTGCTAGAGGACGTGGGCTGGAAGCCTGCGTGACACCACTGCAAGCAGCACCAGCCACAGGATGCCCACAGCACCCATCCTGTGCGATGTGCATGGGATGTGCTCGCTCACGCTACAATTATTGCAGTTTTAGTGCTCGACCGTTAAAAGAAATCTTTGTGTGCAATAAACCCAGCAAATGGCTTTGCTCAAGTCACAAAACACACACTCTAGTCGTTGTTGTCCAGATTGTACTAATCTCTCTAAACCAATTGTACAACAAATTCCCGTGAAACCTGCATATTGCGTATTGATTTTCCTATTCATATTTTATTACAGCAAGTTCTTTCTGAAGCCATACCACAGCTATTTGCTCCTTACATTGTAATAGTTTGCGAAGCTGTAGGCTGTAATTTAGTTTTCCTTCTCATAATCATGTGTATATACACATATTCAGACACATTTCTTACATAAAATGTCATCGATTCAAAATGGAGAAAATAGATATCCAAATTTCCACAGTTCACAGATTACAATAGAGCAGGCTCTTTCACCGAGCAAATCTCATTAATCCTCTCAAAGGCAGCGATACTGGCTTCCCTATCTAATGCATGTGGTTCCTTAATTCCTCCTCTCCATCGTATGTAATTCCATAAATCGCAGAGCATGTGGGTACCCTTGAACTAAGGAGATCATGTTAGATCTGGAACTGATAAGCCACCATAAGGCTGGACTGTGTTATTTTACTGCTATTTTGTTGCCACTGGGACAATAAAGTTGTCTTTATACACTTATTTTTACCATATGGACATACCAAGGTGACCAGCACTAGCTCGCAAACCACCCTCCATTTCCCCGTATGAGAGTGCACCTCTAATCGTAACCGGGCCACATCTGCCTTACCCAGAGACAGTGAAAACTGAAGTTTCATTAATTTTCCAGATTATTATACTATATAAATGCCCTATGAAATAACAAATGTACAAAAAGAGAATAAACCAAGCTTTGGTCCGTTCCCCATGATTTTTTGTTCTATGTTTATTGAATATTAGAAAGTATGATCTCTTCAGTAGGTCTCCATCTATTCAGTTCAAAAATACAAAAGCCAATTAGTAACTGATACTCTATTGCAGACCAATTATCAAAAGAAAGAAACATAAAAGTTTGAAAATAGCAAGTGAGGAAAATAAATGGAAAACTAAACTATATGCTGAAAATAGGCCTGTGAGATTTAGTTTTACTTTAAATTGTCAAACTGGGATTGATAACATAAAATACATATATTTTAATGACTTCTGACTGACAGTTTTCAGGTGGGTAAGCTCCAAGCACCTTAAGAAGTAATTCAATGATACAGTCGACTGACTACTCCAGTCAAGACATCCCTTTACCAGAGAAAATTGTATGTTAAGTTCTAAAAAGATTGCATAGCAAAAAGGAAAGTATCATTCTCATAACAGATTTGTTTCAGGCATCCTTAATCTTTTCTGCCCTAGGGACAAAACCATTTTTCTCTTTGGATGTTACACTGATCAAGTCTAAAGAATGGTGTCTTCCCAGAAAGCCTCAGATATTTGAAATTACTGTGGTTTTGTTTGAAAACATTTGGTGCAAAATGGTAGCTGGCCTCCAATTGCTTTTTTTTTTTTTTTTTAATAAAAAGAAAAATCAAAAAGCCAGAAGTGGTTTCTTTTGTTCCTTTTTTCCCCCTTCAATTTTTATAATTGTAATAAAGAATACTTTTACCTCCCATATTAAGCAATTTAAACATGATTGCTCATCCATTTCTCAGTTGTGTTTTGTAAAATGTTTCATTACAGTTAGGCAATTACAGCAACTGAAACAATTTTTTCAAGGAAAGGGTATTTTCTGCTTTTCTGTGTTAGAACAGCAAATACCTTAAGGAACAGTGAAAACTGCAGTGAACATCACAGCAATCGAATCCTGGTATGGGGAGTGCATGCAGCAAGGTTTTGCATGTAAAGCTGGCTTAAAAGGAAGGTATATCATTAGGAAATGGAAGAATCATTTTACTGAACAGAATTGCCATGGCTTTGGCTGCTCATTTTGGTTCCTTACACCCTGTTCTTGGCCACGGTGGTGAAATAAACTGCCCTGAAGAGCATCTGCCAGCGCACGATAAAGGCGCATTTGGGGAGGTCACGTACACTAAAACACCCGTAAGAGGTGTGCTTCCCTCGCTAAGCAGATTTGTTGAGAAAATAATTTGCTTGCTACAAGAACCACAAATACCACCCATTAGCATGTAAATCACAACTACCAGCATCAGCAATAATGTCCTTACATCAATGCAATTTTTTTTTCCCACACCCCTCTGTCTTCCACACAACAATCTACAATACTGACAGCTCCAATCTTTCATTTAATTTGTTCCTGACCTTGCAGATAATGCTGCCTGTTATCTGCCTGTATTTGTTCCTTGACTATAACAGCGACATTGTCCTGGAAAAATTGCATTTGACCCTCTTGGAGGTGTGAATATTGAATTCAGACAAAACTCCTTCAAGGTATTTTCCTAGAAAAGATTAGGCTACATACATCTAGTTACATATTTCTGCATTAAACTCGGAAGCATGATTTTCATCCAAAAAAATCCAGACTTAACAGCAGGTAAGAATTCATTTTTCTAGGAAATACTTCCCAAGAGTTCTCTTTTTAGCTTCATAATTCCTGTCAAGACATCTTGGTTTTCCCTGATACTAACTCCGCCAGCTTAATGGTACAGAATGACATGAACTTCAATTATTTCCTTCTGCAAGTCTTTCTTTGCATCTATACCAACAAATTTGCCATTAATTTCAAGGTGACTAAAAATCAAATATGAGGGGTTTTTTATATTATTATTATTCCTACAAGTAAATATAGCTATTTCAGTTTTTAAAATATTTGAAAAATTCCAGTTAAAATTTTGAAAAGTCATTAGCCTAGCATGGACAGAGGGTGAGGAAAGGATATTTTAACATGATCAGAGGAGATGGAAAGAATGGCAGACTACAAAAAAAAAAAAATTAAAAAAAGCATCGTTCCCATAACACATTTAAATCATCCATTTTTCATTGGCTGCTTGTAAGATTTCTGCCATTGTTTTCAAGTGTTGTAAGGATCAAATCTAAAGAACAGCACCTAAATGAAGTCTTCTGGGCAGAATAGGGATGAAGAAGAAATGAAAATCTACCTAGAAACACCTCAAGTATGTACTTAAGAAAAGGACTGATTTTATTCCTAGATGGAGAAAAACAGAACAGTTTTGAGATGTTCAAAACTTACTGTGAATTCTTCAATTTATTTCTGTTTTGACAGAATAGTTTTTGCCCATTTAGAAGCCCCTTAAATACTGCATCACAGTATATCCTATAAAACCCACTTAAGAAAAAAAAACCAAACCATTGCACAATTTTTTTCCATAAAACTATCATTACAGGTCATGAATCTTAGAAATAATTAACAACAGATGGGAAATTTAAATGCTCTTAAACCTAGTTGTAAATACATTAGTTTGTTTGCTTGTTTGGGTTTTGGGGAGTTTTATCTGTTTGTTTTAACAAAACAAAACCCCCACCAGAACAAAAAGAGTAAGTTCTTCAAATTCATTATTTTTTTCCCATTATTTATTTATTTATTTTAACAGGCCTGTAAAACATGCCCCATTTCAGGAAGTATATATTAAATCTTAAACTAAAATTTTCATAATGGTCTCTAAAAACTATAGGTATCAGGGAAAAATAAAAATCTCAACTACGTAATAGTTCTATAGCTTTTATAGCCATTTTTACTGTTATTTATAATGAATATATTTTACAGCTTGCCCAATGTACCAGGATATTGATACTCATATTTAAGTCCTTATATCATATTTAAGTGTTTTCTGCATATTTAGATGTCATACAAATGCTTATATGCTCCAAAATGCAGTAAAAAAGCGAGAACAAAGTTTTCAGTGCAGTGAAGTAGCTTTCATGATGAAGAACCTGGCTTAGAACACTGTACTTAAAATTTCAATATTAAAAAAAAAAATCTTTATATTTTACGGGTGTATGATCTCTAATTTCTTCTTTCACTGTGTAGCTGACATATCCTGTGTTACATTAACACAGAATTTATGACCAGAATTTATGTTTGAAACACCTGATGAAACACCAGTTAATAACCTGCACAGGATTCTTCAGTAGCAGGGATTTCTGCTAATGTTATACCAATTATGCAACAAATGAATTAACCGGAAGAAGGCTAAGTTGAGAATATTTCTTAATTAATTATGCCTGGATTAAGTATGGTAATAGTGTACTGCATATTCACAATAAGGCAGGAGAAAGAATTCCTTCTGGCAACACAAGGAATGTACCTGTGGAAATCCTTTTGTAAGCATTGTATTTAGGCTCTCTCTTTTGAAATCATTTTTCATACAGTGTAATGAACATACAAGTTTAAAAGACTAGTTACTGAGGTTTTTCATGTTAAAAATCAAGCCTCAGAAAGAAATGAGCTCTATTAAAATAGAAATATTTTCAACATCCACGCTTTTGACTAAAACCACCCGGTAACAACGATAGGCATAAAGTGTGATTTTCATCCCATTTAAGTGCAGAAGGGAGACTTCAGAAAAACAGCTACCTGCTATAGCAGCTTGTAGATTTTTGCCAAACCGATTTGTCTTTCCCTGCTTGTACATGAGCCCCTCGCTTTTGTGTTAAGTGCAACACTTTGGGGCGAGATTTTATGAATTAGGTACCATCTCAAATATAATAAAGTAAAAACTCACACTGATTATTAGGTTTGGGTTTTTTTCCTGCCTCTTCCAGTTGATCCCAGCTTCTGAAATATTTTATAACTGATTATTTTCTTCACCTAATAGTCTAGACTTAAAATATTTGGGGGTTTTACTAAAAAAAAAAAAAAAGTTGCTCCTCTTTTTTTTTTAAACCTAAGATTTATACATGATTGTGAGCAGAGTCTATGTAACTTGAAAATTTTGTTTGCTAGCTTGTTTTAAGATTGCTTGAAGTCAGAGAGGACAAAAGGGCTCAGAGTACAGGATCTCTTTGAATAAGGCTATACTTAAAATCAGACTAGATAATTAAATTTGTCCTTTTACCGCTATATCTTTAATACTGTTAAATAATGGGGTCTTCCAAAGAAGATGCTACCTATTGCACCGGATTTTTCTTGTGGGATACACCAGCCTCACGTGATCGGCTGTTTCTCCAAAACTGCTTCTTAATAACCCCATCTCAGTGTTCGGCAGGACTGCAGATCGCAGTATGATAGATCTGCATTATACATAGCGGTCCATACATTATATGGCGAGGTAAACCACCTTTTGATAGAACTTAATAGTTGAATTTTCTTTCCAAAGGGAAGAAAATAAGTTAAGACAAGTATTTAGTAGCGAGAGAAGATGTTCAAACAAAAAGTTATTTCTGTTCATTAAAAAGTAAATAGATTATATTTCCCAAGCCATTCAAAATAGTGATTTAGTCTTTTTACTTGTCATTTATAGTTCAGAGGATAATTCTGAGGTTATGTTCCCTTGGTCATACTTCATGGGCCAGCACTCTGCACCACGCACATTAAACAGGGAGAATTTTATTTCACTTGTTAGCAGTCATCAGAACATAAGACTCTCCTGGGTTGAGTAAAGGTAACATTTTTTAAATTTTTTTTTCTTTTTTTTTTATGGTCTCTAGAGAATAAGTGACCTTTATTGCTGCTCTACAACTCTGGTTTATTGCATATTGCAAAGTGTTGTTTACTCTCATCAGTCATTATTGCTTTCATTTACAGTATTTAGCTGGAAAGCAAATAAGCAAGACGGACAGGGGTTTAGGGAAATGTAAAACTCAAATCATTGTATTAACAACTATACATTTTTAATATCCTTCATTAGCTTGTATAGAGTGGGTAAAAATGACACCTCATTATATTTTACTGCAGATTGCACTCAGGAGTGAAACATTACATAGAAAATTTTGGACTCAGAAGTATTACATCTGCCAGACTTCATCCTTGATTACATTTGGTCTAAATTATCTTCATAGTCTTACGCCTGGCTGCGGTTTTAGTCCAAGTGCAGAGTTTGGTTCAGAGCACTGAAAAAGGGAGGTACATCTTTAAATCTGACAACGAGTCAGTGCCTTTGATTTGCAATTTAGCATGCAGCATAGGAAAACAATTTTAAGTCTGAAAAAGTTCCCAGCTGGAGGCATCAAACTATTTGTGTACAAGCATATGGGAAAATTATTTACTTACTATGGACTGCAACTCCAATTAATTTGTGAGTATTACAGTACTTGCACAGATGATTGACAAAACCTGACACTGTTTCTATCTAATATTGTTATATCAAAAGCTACACATCTGATTTTATAAGTCACAACGGTAGGATTTAGTACAAAGCAGCACTGTCAAGACTAAGACTGCTCACGCATTTCTCAGCAAGCAATTAGAAATTTGCTGTTTCTTAAACCCGGAATTGCAGCTGTCTTGCTCTGAAGCTGGATACCTGGGAGTCCCAAATTCGAGGCTTTCAGAGTCTGGGGGCTGAGACATGGTAGCAAAGAGCCCCACGACTGTCACCAAGCAGGGACTTTGTTAATTTTACCACTGGCATGGTTGGATCGGTGTTTGCAGTTCTAATATCACTGAACACTCTTGAGTAGTGTCACAGCCAGTGTTTATTGCAGGTTTCCTTCCTCTTGCTCAGCACTTCTTACCGCCTACGTAGGATGCCTGGCATTCTCAGACTAGAAAACGAGAGAAGAAAATCAGAGTCCCACACAGTCATACACGCAGCAGCACTGACACTTTGCTTCGGCTGTTCGGATTGAGAAGTCAGCAGCAGAAGCCCCGACGCAGTTTGTTTGCTCAAAATTACATAAAGCACCAATTTAAAAAAGCTGACTCCTCTTTCTGGCTTCTGACATTGGAAGAAAGCGTTTTCCCCCACATTAAGTAAGTAAAGGGAACTCTTAAGGAGGGTAGAAAGATAGCTATGTCTTGGCCCCCTTAATAGTTGTCCAGAGGTCCACGATGAGTATTACTATTGCAGAAAACAAACAAACAAACAACAAATCCAAACACTCTATTAAAAAAAAAAAAAAAAAAAAGGAAACAAAAAAACAAAAACAACCAACCAACAAAACCCAAACCCCCCCAAACAAAAAACATCTGTCCTGGTCCCTGTGTGTCAAGTGTTAAGTACATCCTAAGAGCAGAGCTTCCTGCCTGCTTTTATAATTAGTGCTGAAGAGCCAAGATGCACCAGTCCCAGCAGTAGAGATGAGTTTAGCACTTTTTACCTTTGGACTCATTCTCACTGGTGTCTGTGCAGAGCTGGCGGGTAACATTTGTGCTACCACTGCCTGCAGAGATTTACGTGACAGTGATAAATGATGGCTAAATGAAATGCCTGCTCAAAAGTGATCTCCAATAGGACTAACTCTTGCTTTCCCAGCAAAAAGTGAGAAGGGGCACCACATGCTGGCAGATCCTGAAGCCTCTCGGCCCAGGAGTCAGCATTTGTGTGCCTGCGGGCATTTTTCTGGGGTTTAATTGCAGTTACCTACCTCAGCTGTGTGACCCTGCCGTGTGAGTACGGATCAAAGGATAAACCGACTACAGGACAGCTCCCAACCCCACTTTCATGGTGCTCCCTCAAAAAAGGAGTAAAAACAAATAGTTTGTTCTTTGAACAACAGGATTTTTCTTTCTTGCATGGACACTTTCCTCCTGTTTCCCCCAAACACTTCTCACACCTCGAAACTTTTCCTAGGCTGCACTACCCGGAAAATCTGATGCATCTGAAACCAGGACTGAATGATTGTCACCATGATACCTCTTCCGTACCAAAAAGGTAATTTATCACTTCCTTGAATAATATCAACTCCTACAAATCTTGACTCCCCACAAAACACTGAAGATCTCGCAGTCCGATGTCTGAAAGCATTAGTCATATATTTGCTCCAATATTTGCATTAAAAATGGATTGAAAACATATAAGCCAGCTAAATCAGTAAGTATCTACAAATTAAACTAAGAATATCTTTAAGATGCAAGTACCTGCAAAGAATGATTTCAGCCTCTTACAGCTGGATTGCTGCAATTCACGCTTCCCTCAGGTGCTCAACAAATCCTTCTCCGTTGGCAGCCACGCACGCTCTGCGCGACGTACAACGCTCTGACACATTCATGCTCATCTGAACCATTCTCCCCAGAGTGAATGCAACAGTAGACTTCCTACAGATTTTAGAGTTTTCAATTTTCTTGCATAAGTCCTCAATAATCTCGCTCTCTCTTGCTTCCTATATTTCAATACATGCCACCTGTAAATCAATTCCCCTTTCTTCAAAAATTGCTGGCGTCTTCTTAAACGCCAGTATCTCTGCAACTGCTCGAAATTTCAGCTCAATTTTTGTGTCATTTTAAGCTTACAATTTTACCTTTGAAGTGATGCCAAACTTCAGCCAAAATATGCATTACTTGCCACTCTTACCACTTTTACAAGTCTTTTTTTTTTTGCCTTTTTTTAAAGCTTTTTATTTCAAATACAGTGAGAAAACAGAATCAAAGGAACATAAATTACCCTGTCCACAGCTGAATGTGTGAACCGCATTACCTAGAAGAAAAGATCTTTAAATGCATACATACATGTCTCTTAATGACAGAATTGGTGCTATAGCAGTAATAACGGTAGAATTTTAAGAAGTGCAGTGACTGTGGACATAGAGCAGGAAAGAAAAAATCTTGCCAACCACGTGTCACATTTTAATGTCTATACTGCCTACAATACCCATACTATTCCTTTACAAGACGGCTCGTGGGTCAACCCACAAAGGTGAGGATACTGCCCTTCCTATTTTCTTTGGTCTTGCTCAGAGAGCAGAGATAGAATAGAGAATCATGAACAAAGGCAGAAGTTTTGCTTCCAGGAAACCCTCACCAGCTGCTTCTTTCTTGAATAACGGTCCTTACCCTGGCCAGCTTTAATTAAAATCTACAGACACAAAAGAAGGGTCAGGATTTACTCAAGAAAGCAGAAATATTCACCTGAAAGGGACTTCAGAATGAAAAATGTATTAAAAAGTCAGGCATGAAACGGACTTCTTCACTCCTTTCATTCCCCCTCATTCTCCTTAAAGTATATTATAGAAGTTTTGTCCAGATTATTTTTTATAGCTTTCTTCAGAAGAGTATTTCACTGAAAAGTCTGACCAGCCAGACTTTTCTGATAGAAAACTAAGTTATTTTCACTTATACTGCTTTCTAAGGCTAGTCTTTTATTTTTTTATTAGAAATATTTGAGAAAGAATCAAAAAACTCATTAAAACAATTAAAAGTTTTCAGAACTGTTTTCCACTGAACTTGTTCAAACAATAAGTAAATTATCTAGATAACGATTTATTTTTTTATTTTTTTTTTAAACTCTGCTTTTTCTGTCCACCCATTACATATTTAGGGTCCTTTGGACTGGTGGTTTACCACGGAGGGTGGGATGAGAAGGTTGGTGGTTGGTTTGTGCCTGATTGATGGTGAAGGCTTTCTGCCAAAACCTTCATCCCTTTGCTGCATCAGCTCCTTCCAACCAACACGGCCTGAATCCCTCCCTCCGGTGCGCTCCGCAGCACCGCACAGTTAGTGCGACGAGTAAATGACACCAAAGAGTACGTACCTACATACACACTCCCTTTTTTCAACCCAAGTAAACTGCAGCTTTGCTTTTCTAAACTTTCAGGAATCGTGACCTGGTAACAGCTTGACGTATCCAGTAAGAAGACTATCAGTATTGAGTTTGGCTTGCAGAGTTCATTTATTTTGTAGTAATTGTATACCACCAGTATTGTTCAGTGAAAAAGGGCTGAGACTTAACCTTGCCATTGTACGTTTCAGAAATACATGCCAGAAAGAAAGAAAATGCAGATATATATATACATACACACACATATATGATGCGGCTTAAATGTAAAGCTCAAAAACTCCAAAAACTTTGAAAACCAGCTTCCTCTCGCTCCAGCTTAAATGTTTGCTCCACCAAGACACACAGAAATCTCCAGGATACCAGCTCTCATTAGTGGGATCACCAAAAAGAAACTTTATGGAGGATGAAGTTACAGATCAATGAAACCATGGATTTAGAAAAGAAAATTAAACAATTTGAAAAGGATTACCACAAGGGACCAGCTAACAAAGGCCTAAGACAGCTCTGAAAAGTAAAAATGTGCCTGATTTACATTTATATTGTTGTGCTTTTTTGCAATTGTTTTTGTATTCCTCCT
>JAVJGG010000085.1:39850322-39901466 GCA_035590195.1 Aviceda cuculoides
TCCTCAGTTATTCCAAAGCTGTGTTTTATTACTCTAAATAAAGAAATAATAAAATATGGTGACTATCCTATATTTAAAAGTAATGAGAAAGATGCAGGGTCTGACAACAAAGTCTGTTTGCTTAAAGATCTGAAGAACTAAATAAAATTTTGAAACTGAAAAAAAAGATCCCCTAAGTTTTCTGGAAAGATATATCAACTTAAGCCTTAAATTTTACTCTTGATTTTTTTGTTTGTTTGTTTTCCAGAGTCCAATAGGTCAAATAAGGTTTCTGGTAAAATGGGAAAAACAGATCCACCTCTGTGACCCAGCTGCAATTTGGTATTTATATTGGATTCAAGTGAGCTCTGCTATTGAATAGCTCATGCAGCCTCATGGTAACTTCTGTTTTAATACCAAAAGCATTGCTAAGAATGCCTTGAAATAAACCTCATGTGTTTATGCTTTGAATTTAATATTTCATGGCTAGTTTTCAAGGTACCAGTATTTACCTACAAGACGGAAAAAATAAGCTTTTCAACCTTGTTTTCTTCTGTCACACTTAAGGACTTTGGTGGTTTTAACTATTACAAGGGGTTACCCCCCCCCCCCCCCAAAAAAAAAAACAAAAAACAAAACCCAAAACTCTCCTGCTGCCAGCAACACATTAAGTGTTCAGTAAAGCTGGAATTTACTATGCTGCTTTGGTATATGTGTATATAAAAAAATAAAATTGTAAAAATGGCTTTCAATGTTTAGTAAAAGCAGCTTATGTCATAACACAAGAAATATATACAGGCTGAAATCCTTTGAGAAAAAAAAAATACATATGTATGAGTCCTCTTGTGACCTTGCTAATTATCTACATAATCTCTTTAATTTTTTTTAAATTAAAAAAAAAAAATTCCACCAAACCTGAGGTAAAGCAGCAGTTACAAGCTGGAGACTGAATTTTGTTATTTCATCACTTATAAGACAGAAAATTGTACATACAAGGAGTTGGGTGTCAAAGCAAAGTAGCCCATCGTAATTTCTGGTGTATACACACATATATGTTTATAAATATATTAAAGAGAAAAATTGGACATTTTAGCTAACCTAACTAGAGCCAACGCTTAGCCACATCCTTCTGTGGGGATGAAATCAGCTACTCCGGGGTGGTTTTGTACTTCAGTGACTTCAATTTATTTCACTCTCTCACAGTAGGAAGTCTTTCACTGCACTTCGCTCCTTCCACGCCGAAGTATGTCCAGCCTTCGCCGTCCATCCCCATCTCACAAGGCTGCTCACACGCCCGCGGAGATGCTGCTCCCGCTCGGAAACGAGACGGGACCACAGCGAGGTACAACGTGCTGTCGCCTTCAGTTTACAAGCCGCTCTATGAACGGTAATATTTAACCCTGCATGAAATGAGAGAAAGTTAACAAACCTACACAGGTTGAAAGAAAGACGGAATAAGCTGTCTATAACCCAAACCGAATTCCAAAGAGCAGGGTGGAGGAACAGGAAGAGCTCTCCCATTGCCTTCCTTGCTCCAGACTGGGGGATGCCGCTTGGCAGAGCCAAAGCCCAGCACATGAGGTCTTGTACCTGGAAAACGTGGTTGGGTTCCCATTCACTGGCACTTACAGCAGATCACTTCTATTTTGTAATATAAATGACTTCGACAGTATCTAAAAATATTATTTCTAAATTACCAAAGGAGGCTTCTGTTACTTTAAACATAAGGCAAGGGAGCCCAGATTATGGTTTTATTATTATTATTATTTAATGAGCATGAACAGTGCTTGAGCTCCTCGGAGTATGTTCCATAAAAAGTTGGAATACTCATGGTGACCAAGTTTTTCAAGGGAAGTTTTCCAAATGCCATTAAAAAAAACCCCAAAAAAACAGAAGCCTTAATATCTTCACACAATTCCATTTCGCTATTTGAGTTCTCAAAATTCAGAGAAAAAAGTAATTTCAGGTACACTAATACATGATTCTGAAGTGAAATTATCCTCTTCAGTTTCACAGTTGCTCAGTAAGATGTTTGTCACCTTCACTAAGACCAGGGCTCTGATTCACCGAAAAAAAAAAAAAAATCAGAGCATCATGTACTTTGCACAGAAATACATTTTAGAACAAAACCCCTGCAGGATCCTGCAAAAGTTTAGCTGAAAGCCTTCTGACTACTTTCTTGATGATAAGTGTTGTAAATTACAGCAAAATACATTCAACAGCTCTTGCAAGCATATCAACTAACCAGTTTTATAAACCCGGAAAATTCAGAAAAATATAATAAGAATCCAGACATGCTAATAATGTAAAAGGAGGAGGTAGGAAGGCCATAAATTTAATGACCTGTTGAGGTGACATATGCAATAAGCACATGAGCACAAGGTGTTTGTAATTCCAGATTGCGTTCTTGTATCATTAGCACACTGTTCTGAGCACGTGTAGCTGTCCTAACCTTAAAATACATTTATTCGTAGCAGTGCATGCATGATCTACTTTCACATCCCAGTATGGAATTTTTGTGCCATATATTAAAGATTGTGTATGTCAAGTCCGGTTTAGAAAACCATGTATTCATAAAATCATGATCACATCTTTCTGCCTAGAAGGAAATCAAACACAAAGTTAATTTGGAGCCATTGTCATGCTTTTAGTCTTTTCCTGGCCCCTGAGGACTTCAAAGTTCTGATCACCAGCAGACTTCTCCAGGTAGTGAGGGCCCGGAAGGAAAGCATTTCAGTGACAAAGATGACAAATCTGCCTATTTTTAGGCATAAAGATGACATTTGTAGCAGAAGCATGTCAACAGAGTCAGAGATTGAATCTAAACGATGGCATTTTCTGCATTCATATTGAAGCAGATTGTTTTGCAACACTAATGAAATTTATAGAGCGGGGTATTTCATGTTCTCCTATCAATGATAACTTAATTATTGCCTATACAAAAAAAAAAAGTGCTCTTGTTGTCAGATTGTCCTTGATGTTCCACTCACATCCCCCCAAAAGAAAAAAAGAAATTCTCAGGTCTGTAATACTGAGTTTAAGAAACAGATTTTGGCCAGCTATTGGACAACACATACCACTAAGGGCCTTCCAGCTAGCTAAAAGTATCAGCCCAGCACACAGCAGTGTCTCCGTGTCACCTGGGTGGTTCGGGCATACACAATATAGCGAGAAGGGACTTGGTCTCGTTATACCGAAGTGAGAAAGAAAACCCTGCCATCCTCGTTCAAGTCTCACGTCCCTGTCTGCTCTGCTTAACTTCTGAATACATCAGAGACCTGGAGCAGACTGTGTTTAAAGGTGAGGAAAAAAGCAGAAGCTGATTAGGAAAATTAGTGAACACCATTAACATAGGGCTTTGATATCAACGTGCGCTACGGATCTGCAACCATAGCCCAAGCACCACGTGGAATTAGAAAAATAACACTAAAAGTAATTTTCTGTAGATTTGCTCTTTCTGCCTGCAAGCTGCAGTATACTCAGATGACCAAGCTGAGCTGAATAACCTCGTGTTGAAGTCATTTTTAGTAAACGGCTAATTGCTGCTATCGTTCTTCCAGCTGTACAGCTGTCCTCAGCACTGCACCCAGTGGAAGAGGTGGGCTTTGTCTCGGGGAACACACAGGCTAAAGACAAGGCACAAAAATTCCATTAACGCCCATGTGCACAGCAGTGGTTTTAATTAAAGTCTTCCTATTAGCTATGTTTCGACAGCAGCCGACAGCATCGCCAGCTCTTTGAACAACAGTCATCCAAAGTTAATACAAGCAAACTTCAGGTACACCAAAACATTTCGCTTGAAGGCGTTGCAAAGCGTGTGACATCGCAAATCCCAGGGACAGGTAAGAGTCGTAGTCAGGTGTTTGAAGTCACTCTTATGGAACTGCCTGACCTTCAGAAGCTGAAGACAATGTAAGGTTTCTGCAATGTTTATAAATTAGCAAGTCTGCTACAGGTCAGGATTTTCTATTTAAAATTTTCTATAATAATTTTCTCTGAAAGATATGTAGTGATAGAGATTCAGCAAGATATATTATTTACCAAGTCAGAACTAAAAGAGAAAAGGTCAAAGCTTGGCCGAAGCTCAGACTTACTGGCATTTTCTAGTGTAAGCACGCAGAAGAGATGGCAAACCCTTTCTCGTGAGAATTCGCTATGATAGAGCTCAGCTCACAAAATTTCAGGTGAATCTAACCAGAGCCTGACCTGTCATAGTTTTATTACAGAACCACACATCAGTGGCTTTGTGTAAGGCTCACAATTATTAAGCTGCAATAATGACCACTTGTTATTTATACTGCAAAAGAGTTTGAAGAGCGCGCTCTGCCAGGGGCTGTGCGAAGGGGTAGGAAAATGCCGCGGCAGCAAGGAGATCTCGCAATGTAATTACTGCTGTTAGAACACCTCACGCACAGTATTGTTCACAAATTAGCTTGATAGCCTCAACTTTTAATGACCTTTTAACTTGTGTGGGAATAATTTCTGCAGCAGCCCTTTCTAGTTGCTGTAATTAAAGTAATTTAAAAGTTTTAACTAGAAAGTACACTCAAGGCACATAAACTGATAAAGGGAAATGTAGCTTCAAGAGCCCTTTTTTTTCCCCCTATGCAGAGCTCCCACTGCGTCAGAAAATTACAGAATGTCCATCTTTCAATTTGGCTCAACAACAAAGGATTTCCACCTACTCATTCCATGCTTTTCGTATTTTTAAATCTGGATGCTTTAATGGAGAAAAAAGAAAAAAAAAAAAATTGCTGCTATGAATATGTGTCAGTATTAAATGGGAAGAGAGAACTGGAAGAAATTTGTTGTACAAGGAAGCCAAGAAACCATACAGGGCCATTCCCCTGGTTCCAGCACTGAAGTATTTGCATGCTCCAACTTTTTTTTTTTTTTTAGTATTACATTTCTCCAATTAGTTTATAAGGATGCTATATTTGTTATGCTTATTTTTTAAATTGATTTGGGTATTGATTGCTTTCCACATAAAGAACCATATGCAAGTTTAACTGCAAATTTTTCTTTTGAAATGTCCAATGGAAATGTGTGAAGGACCAGGTTTTAAAGATACTGAAGCAATGAAGAAGAAAGGCAGGTGTCAGGGTGATTTTCAAAGTCTCATTCTTTACACACACTATGGGAGTTAGATACTCTTGTATCATGACATTGGTACAGAAGTCATTCAGCCTAAATATCTTTACAGAAGTGAGCAAAGATTTGATTTTTATATGATGCTCACTGTAGATGCTGACCAACCTCCAAGTGATGTAGATCAATTCCAATCAGCAACCATTCTGCAATATTTTTAAGCCACTAATTTAACCTAGTAAACAGTAAAAGCTCCTATATTCAAAAGCATTTTTTGCACTTGGTATAACAATTGAAACATATAAATTCAGACTCATAAAAATATTTATAGTATAAATCACGATAAAATAATAAATCCATGACATTTTACTGCAAACCATCTAAAATGTACAGACAGTTATAGTTCCCAAGGAGGGCAGGAGGTGAGACTGGGCTTACTTTTTGACTTTTAAAACTGTGTCCACGAATACTCCCTCCACTCTCAATATTCTGCAAGTGAAAAACTACCAGGAGTGTTGTTTATAATAAAACATTATATTGCAAATCAAGGAATATTCATATACAGAGTACGAAAAAAAAAAAAGTGTTTCAAAAGCCAGAAAGGCCATAAAAACTGTTCTTTATTGCGTGTGTTTGACCCATGGTTCACTGAACCAAAGTTTAATATGCTATGTAAAGGCGCTGTATTGGGAAATGCTGTTTCAGAAGGTGGCTGAAGTATGCTCGTCCTGCTATGTCTTGGGCTTTCCAACTTCAGAAATTATTCTGCACTTTAAATAACAATTACACAGCCCACCATATATATAATTAAACTGCATTCATTATGAGGTTATTAGCCTGTTAAAGCCATCAACCTCTCACTGACAAATAATCAGTATAACTGTACACTTGCCTTGCGGTTATAATTAAATAACGATAGATAGTTTATGACTTCACGCCAACATCTTCGCAGTTGGTGGCAACCATTAACAGGGTTAATGATGACATCCTTTCACTGGTTTGAGGCAATAACCTACAATAACAAATATCAGGCAGGAGGGTACTCGGCCCTACACTCAGAATTTTGGCCATTTCACCTTTCATTTTAAAAAATTCAATACTAAGACTTTCCCTAGGTTGGCAGAGACATAACTGTGTGAAAGGTTGCCTTATGGAGGGCACAGAAGCAGGCTCGGTATTGGGAGGAGTGTACCAAACGCTTCGGAAATGAGATGAAGGTAGGACCTTGGAAGAATGTGCTACCTAAAAAAAATGTTATTTACTTACATGCCAGTACTATGCAAGAAATTCTCCATGGTCTATGTCAGATTTTGCAGGACTGTCACAGGCCACCCTCTAAAGCTCTGCTATTAAAAATTTCAGGTGGGATTCTCACAAGCCCATTCATGCACATGCAGCAAAGGAAGCGATTACACTGTCACCCGGCTTGCACATGGCAGAGAGCTGTGGCTGGGAAAAGCAGAGTCGAGTTCCATGAAGAAGAGAGACATGGTTTTCACATTTGTTCACTTCAGCAAAAATAAAGCCTTTCATTATTTCTTCAAAAATCTTAAGTAAAAAAAAACAGGCTGCAAAATAACAATTTGCAGCAGTCGTTCGATCAGGAACTGAACTGTCTTCTCTGGTTTCAAGCACCTTCTGCTTCTACTAGAGATGTTAATTTTTTATAAACAATGATGTATCCATAGAAAGTTTTGCTTTTAAATAGAGAAAAGAAAAAAGCAGACCAAAAAAATGCAGCACTCCATTTGAAGGTTTAAACCAACATAACTTATCAATCAACAAAAAATGCTATACCAATTCATTGTCTGTCCTCTAAATCACTTCACATAAAATCATACAATAGAAAACACCTTATCTTCATGTTGTTCTCAGCTTCTAAAATTCCTATTTTATGTGCTAAAAGTAAATCATAAATGTAAAGGTAACCTCAGGGTATATTTAATTCCAGGTGTGTATTCTACCTTCTCTTTTTTCTGTATGCCCTGGGCATTATGAACTTTGGCTGAAAAGGAGCACAGGAAACATAGCTCGGGGACTTTCAAAAAGATGAGTCTGATCCCTCAGAAACATTTCTGACTCAGGCTTTCAGGTGAAATTAATTTCCATGCAGATGCCCAACGTGCCACTTAATCGTACTTAAGCCTTGCTTTGCTGCCATAGCGGGATTTAAGTGGATCCCAAGCTGTGTGGGTTTTCCCCCTTGGACAACACTGGAACCTAATCATGCCAAGACGACGCTTGGAGCATCTCCAAGGGATCGTATTGACCAGACATTAAGGAAAAAAAAAAAAAAAACCTTAAATTTGATATTCACATTCCCTAAGAAGGTCCCATGGAGGTCTGAGCGCTGGAAAAGTCTCGGTGCCGACCCGCGGGGCAGCCACGGGGCACAGCGGGGCTGCCCAGCTCTGCATGTGTCCCCCTGGCAATAAGGATGGAACCGTAACGGCTACGGCCCGGGAGCTCGCCACAGCCCCCATCCCACGTTCAAAAAGACTATTCTCCTTTGATCAATTCCAAAAGATGTTGTGTCAGATTTTTTCTGCCATCCATCAACAGAAAATTAGAAAAATTCCTACAGAATGGGGAAAGTCCATTTAAGCACAGTGATTAAACTGGACAGTGCCAGTCTATTAGTTAAACTGAACAAAAAGATACAGAACTAGAATATTAATTCCACCCCAACTGTTTCTAATCACTGATTTTTAAACCTCATATTCATTTACTTTGAGTACCTAAGCAGCTTTCAGGTAAGACAGTAATTCTTGGTCAAATGAAAGAAACAAAAGTCACACATATTTGTTACTTTGCCATGTTAATCTCCTTTGTTTCATTCCTGTTTCACCATGGTAACATTTCAGCCAATTGTCGGGTTTTAGGAATACAGACAGACACATTAAATCGTTCATGCAGGGGTATAAGTCTGGTGTACTGGTTTTAGAGCTTACACAGAAATAAACATATCATTTGTAAACAGGAGTTACATGCTGCTTTTCTTCTGAAGCACCGGAAAGCTACATGAAGTCCTAAGCAATGACACCAGTTTTCTGAACTTAGAAATAATTGTCAGGTTTTCTGTCACATTATAAATACACACCAGAGTTGGAAATCTATAAAATGTTTCCTAACCTCTTTTTATAATAAAATATTGTGGCCAGATAAAGTGAAGGAAACCATGGCACGATCAGGTAAAAGCTAAAAATGATGTTCCATCACTAATATTCAACCATGCATGCTGATCAAACTGGAAAGAGTTAAATTACCCATTTTACATTACATAACAAATTGAACATTTTGGTCTAACAAATGATAGAAAACAATAATCACAATGCACTTAAAACAGGTTTTCTGTATCTGTGACAAGAGGTTTGTTTTAGATGATGGGATGTTGTAAAAACTTTACAAGGTTTATTTAGTGACTCAGAGACCACATGCCTACTTGAAAACTAAAAATAGATTTTCAGGGTTACGTCTCAGGTTTTCAAATACAGGATGTAGGCAGGCCCCCACATCCCACACTAGCTAGCTATCAAGCTCAACATTCTTCCCACTCACTGGCTGTGGGATTTTTGTTATGTCCAGGGAACACCTCCCTATATATCTACCAAATCTACAATTCAACTTTTTCCTTAAACACCTGTTAAAAGAACAAACATGTCAAAAGAAAGTACCTGCACACAAGAAATATAGATTAGTCTGCCAAAAAGACAGCCTTAAAATCCTATTTCTCTTTGATTGAATAGTTTTTCAAGCTGAACAAAACACACCATTTCTTTTGAGTGATATCTCTGTGCTGGCCAATTTTGCCTTTTGATCATCCATAATATTGATAGAGCCATAGCACAGAAGGAAAGCTAAGAAGAGGTCCCGAAAGCTTTTAATCGCTCCCCTTCTGAGCCATCATGTACTAATCTCCCCATACCATGCCAGACCCAAAGCTTTTCTGTTCTTCCAGGACACAGTTTATGAGACTTGTCATATTTATTGTTTGAATCATCCCACCCAGCAAATGGAGATGATGCAGAAACTCTGCAAGAAATTCAAATAAAACTTATTGACAAGTTTAACTCCTTCCGAGTTGCCCCCTCCGTTTTTAAAGTAGTTCTGCTGTCACCATCTATGGAGGTTCTTTAGGTGGCAGAATGGGTATTCTCACACACGCTTTTGGTATGAGCCATCACATCAGTCAACATCCAAGGAAAGGAAAACACAGAGCATTAAATATTTATAGTTCTTGAAAGGCCACTGTCAGGTTTTTATTTCTTAACTTGATGCATGTTAGAGAAAATAATAAGCAAGAGAGAAAAGCAATAAACAAAAGGAGACATTAAAGTGCTCGGAGAGATTAATTCTCAAAGCAAGACAATGGAGTAGCTGGAACACAGAGCTAAACTACTGGCAAACCTCTGAGATTATAAAAGAGCCTAGCGGACAGATGGATTGGGCAATCATTTGATACGAATCAGTTTATAACAAAGATAAAACAGAAAAGGAGAAAGGGAAAGAGATGTTTCATGTCCAAAACCAGCAGGTTTAGGAACAGGGAGTTACCAGCTGACTTGGCTAAAACAACTGCTATCAAATTAATACGAGAGAGTGATGTGCTTGAACAGGCAGGACGAGTACCATAAGAAATGAAATTCAGAAGATGCAAGAGAGACCAATGCCCCGCTCCGTGGCAAGCCATTTAAAAGGCAAACAAGGTGCAAGGAAGAGCAAGTGGTGGAAGAGTTGATGCACAGATAGGGGAACCGACAGAATAATGGGAAATAAAAAAAAGTGATAGACTTTATTCCTAGACAAGCAAAACTGACAGAGCTCGCCTGCAATTAAAAGCAGCCTCTATGCTGTACAGCTTTGCCATGTTCTGGCAAATCTGGCGAATCACCATCACTTCACTCATTTGGTATCAGCTGAGAATCTGGGACCGGGGTTGTGAAGTGTCCTTTTAAAACAACCAACCAGCCCCACCACCTAAACCCTTTGGAACATTTGACAGCCTGATCTACATGTCTGCTTTGATTTTATCTTTGTAATACCCACGCAGGAAGTCCAAGGTTTTGTAATTTCATTGCTGGATGGAACCAAATATTGTAGTTTTATGCCTGCCAGCGATGGCTGTATGCAAATAGCTTTTCCCCATGTAGGGCAACCAAATCAGTCCAATAAACGTGCTGCAGTTTTCATGGTTCCTTATCAAACAACATTTGGAAATGAAAATAAGGATGTTAGGTGCAGGAAAATACATTAATATTGGACAACTGATACTTCAAGCATTCAAGGAATTTTAGTGTTCCCACTACCATGCCAACTGACAACATTTACTTTGCAAGAGAAGCTGTGATTTTAGAAAACTGACCCAAATCAGGAAAACCTAAGCAGTGCATGGGGACAAGTTATTTGGAATGACCCTCCTGCTCCACTGGGATACAGGATGGCTGGATGCGCAGCAATGCCTCTAAGCCCAGTAAGTCCTATTAAGCACAACAATTTATATTTTGCCCCAAACTGTTTTCTTACTGTATGCTCTGAGCACAAACAATTGAAATGCTTCCTTCAGTACTGGCATCAGCTTTATCATCATCATTCGTACACAATAATCGCACAGCAATTCTTACCCAAATGCCAAGCAGATGATCTGCTGACTTTAAAATTTTTCTCCTAGACTTTAATGTATGGAGTGCACAACACTAAACTCTCATATTGTACAAATATGCAAAAAAAGATACAGTTACTTAGGGAGATTTTGCTGATAGTTAACTAGTACTCCTGTACACATACCTACCTATATTTATTTCTCTATGTGTGAGCAACCTTATACCAAAAAAACCTCCCCAAACCCAAAAAACTGAAAACACATGGGCTGTAACTTCACTCTCTGAGACTGCAGTACTTAATTGTTAGGAAGCTTGTTTGTAAAACTGTGACACAGATGGTCCATTAGTGTCTCTGAAAGAGATATAAAGCTAAGATAGTAATAAGGTTTTTTTCAAAATCTCCCTGTAATTTAGTAACCTTTTTTCCATCTACTGACTTCTTCTCAAGTGGGAGTATGTTTGTATTAAACTGTTGTTCCATTACAGGAAACCAAGGTGGGTTTTTTTTCCCCCACTTTTTATTACAGAGATCACCTGGAAGGACCATGAGAATTTGTTTAGGAATTAATGGACTGGGATTTGAACAGCGGCAGCTGCCACCCACACTGTCTGGGCACCTTTAGATGCTCTTTATGTTGGAAAAACTACCTGAGACCGTGGATTCTTTAGAACAACTACAAATGGGCCAGACCTTCCCATGGGTTTAAATTACCGTTTCCAAAGACTTCAGAATTACTTTTTATATACATATATAGATACAGACGCACACACACAACTATTCTGCTTCTAACAACTGGTTATTGAACTCAGGGAAAAAAATTCCTAAGAATCAAGCGAACTCTTAGCCTCCAAGACAGAAGCCAACTACATGTCTAACTGAGATGACTTAAAGACAGGCATTTCTCCAGCAAGTGACAGACTTTAAGAAAAATGAAAGCAAGTTACTCTTACTGGCATTAAGGTTGACTTAAGTATCTGACAGACTTGAAAACAAAGAGGTGTTACAGGAACTCTCGACTAGCTACTTGCCAGGAGAAACGTGTTTGTGAATATTAGCAGAACCGTCCTGTAACTTAGAAATTTTCAATCATTTGGCTGCCCTCTTCCCTACTCCAAGCTTATCATTTGCAGGCAATGGTTTGCTACAGGTTTGGAGCCAAGTATTTTAATACCATACATTAACATTTTCAGAAGCAAGCAGATAAGGATAATATTCAATTTGCAGTTGAAAAACAGGGGCATGTTTTCTCCATTTCACTTGCTATGCAGTATTTGACTCCACAGCTATTCCCACAGAGCAGAGTATTCCAGGTGCAAATTCATATTAGAATTTGTTCCTTTCTAAGTAGGCACATTATCAATCTCAATCAGTAGTTAATGCATTGACCTTTTTGGTTATTATATTTATAAAAACATTTCCTGACTTTCATTCACTGGAAACTAATGACAAAATGCCAAAGCCATCTCTCTACTTTTACTGCTCTTGACTTCAATGTAGAGAGTCTCTGCCATATCATCTAAATACATACATCATTCCTCTGCAAGCCTCCATAATCCCTTACCAATAACATCCCCATGTCTCTTATTTCATTTTGTATATCCTTTCAGTAAACTCTTGATGTTTTAAATCCCCAATCACTTTTCTCATTCAGCCATGTCTCACTTATTCCAATAATTTCATACTTACGCTAAAGCATTTGTAACTCCCATTCAGCAGTCTTATTATATAAGATATGCAGCTTTTCTCTCTTAGCTCTCCTTTGATTTACATTCTTACTAGAGGTATCTTCCACTGAACATTGTTAACCAGTGGATAAATTACCTTGGGATTTAGGTAGTACCATCTAAATCCCTCTCCACCCTCATTACTTCAGCTAATAAAATATGGATAGTAATTTTCCAGTTCAGAATTCAGATGATTTTCTCCCAAGCTTGCGAAAGACAGCCCCCTTCCAAATATTATTCTGCTTTTTTAGTGGGTGGGGTTTTTTTTTTTCCTTGTTTTATTTTGGAGGGGCTTTTTGTTGGTTTGTTTTTTTTAATAAAACCTTCATTACCTTAAAATATCTTCCTGACCCAACCCAGCGAGGGCAAAAGCAACCTTACACAACTGTGCCTTCCTTTGAAAAAAACCCAGATGGTTGAAGCATCCAGTTTTAGACACCCAGACATTAAAATCCCAGTTAAAAGTTTTGTGTCTGCTGTCAAGAACAGTCAGGAGAGAACAGCCGCCATGGGAAGGACGCCAGCAGCAGCCTTCTGCTCGCCCACCGCTGCCTGAGCAACGGCGACAGTACATGGATGCAGGGCTCTCCGCCACATCGCACCGAGCGCAGAGGTTACGGGGCTGCTCCAGGGAACCTTCAGGTCAGCCCTCCCTAAAAAACACACCCTGCCCAGGGCTGGGGAGACATCGACAGCATCTCCTCGGTGCTTCCACGCAGGAACGTGGCGGTTAACCGGCTCAGAGGAAGGCCCTCCGGGGAAAAGCTCAGGTTCTTTTTGGCTGAGCTGAAATTGGAGAAAGTACTCAGGAACCTGAGAGCATTTTCCAGCTCTGCTCTTATTGTGCATCCACTACTCCATGTATAAATCACACAAAGCCTCTAACAGGAATTTCCATCTGTACTCCCTAAAAGCATTGCTAAGCACATCCTGCTTACACAACCATTTCACCCAACGATGCGACGTTTAACAGATTTAATAAACACCTTATTTTAAAACTGGCTACCTTGCAATATTATAACAAATTCAATTAAAAATAAAAGCTTGCAAGCATGTTTCAGGACATGATTAGTAAACAAATAACCTTACCTAATGTAGGGTTTCAAGTGAAAAACGTTGATGGGTGATATCTTGCATGAACGTTCCTTGTTTGATTTATTTCCACTGTAGCTATACCCTTTTCTCCAAAGCCCTGAAAGAGCTGTTCTCTGAAAAGGAACCATTAAATATCCATTCACTAAAAAAAAAAAGAAAAAAAAAAAGTCTAAGGCTTAACACAGTTATCCACTTACAAAAAATAAAGCCAGGCTAAGAGGAACCCTTTTGTATGCCTTCCTAGGTCACTCTTTCCTAAGCTTTTGGCAATGCTCAAGCCCCTTTTCCTCAGGTGAACAAGATCAGCAGGGATTTTCTTGATTGCAGATTAGTTCAAACCTGAGAGTCAGGCTGTTACTCACACTGAGCAGTGATTTACGTTATGAGTAACCCTATCACCCTGCAGTTAACAGAGCAGTTTGGGAGAACACAGCTCCTGTTGGGTGCACAGGACTTCTTACTTTCCCAATGGTGTATTTAATGTCCACAGAGAAGACAGAACGAGCTGTGTAATGGGCAAACCAAAGAAGCCATGCTTTTCCAAACAAGGTGCAGAAAACTATTCATGAAATTTAAATTCTGATTTCAACTGCAAATATAGAGAAGCTCAAGCAGCTAATTTGGAAGTTACCATGTGATTTGAATAAGGAAACTATGGCAGCTAACCCATCAGGAATGGTAGTTCACCTATAATGAATGAGATTTTAAATTGAATTTTAAAATAATGTCAAAGATATTGTGATCCAATGTGCCTGACCACTGTAGGGTTAAGGCTAAAAATAATGTTGGTTCAAAGAAATACAGTAATTATATTCATTTCTTTAATACTTACAGTAATAATTATGTCATTATAAAAGTTATCAATTTTATCCTGCTGGATTAAAATTCCCACTGCACATTTGAAGATGGCACTGTCATAGGCACATAAAATTGGTTTAAGTGCAGGCAAGCAAAACACTTCTGGCAGTAGTAATGGAAAACACTCTGGTCGCACCGCTTCAATTAGCTACACGCACAAGCAAAAAATTCTGATTTTCGAGAAAGGACTCTACGCTCTAATGTGGCTTTCTCTAAAATGTGACATCTCAAATCGTGTAGTAAAGTACGGAATGAAAACACTGTACAAGTATTTCTCTGGCCCCTCTGACCTTTCTCAAATCATTTGGACACCTAAAAATTCCCTGCCATTAGAGTGGCACAGCAAAGCAACGATGCCCTTCGTCTCCCCGGAACATCTCCTGTGGATTTTGGCCTTTTGTACCGCAGCAGCAGAACTTTTGGAGAACATTTTCTGACCTGCGTGATCTTTAACTGTAAATAGTGGATATGCTGTGGACCTTTCACGGACTCAGCATATATTACCCGGTTGCTGCAAGTTTCGAGCATGCCGTAACTTGATGTGCAACTGGTCCCGAATCCTTTTTTACCTGTTGGGAATCCCACAGAGCTGGGATGGTGCAGCAGCAAAACTGGCCAAAAAGAGTCACAAATACCTCTATCATTTATTTCGACCCACCGTGAAAGCAGAATAGTTAAAAGTAACGCTGGAAGATTTCAAATGAGTGGTCAAAATGCTGGAAGTATTTGAAGACAGAGATGAGCAAACATTTACTCTTCTGCGAGCTAACACCAAAATCCTGCTGGGGGTTTTGAACTGCCTGTTTGGAGCCAGGGAAAATCTATTTCTCTAACACATAAGACACACAGGTTTTTTGTTAATTCACATTTCTCATTCTATTCCAATTCTTCTCACCTAAGTTTTGACACAATAATAAAATACAGAGATCCCAACAGAGACTGTAGTTCCTGATTTAGAGTAGATTGAAATGGTTCAAATGTCTCGTTTGCTTGTGCCTTTCACAGAAAATTGAAGTGTTCATGGAAAAAAATAAACCTCAACAGATTTTGTGACTATTTTAGGTTTTTTTCTTTCCTGATCGTGCAGCTAATTGAAATGTTCTGATACTATCAGAGCATATAGAGATTTTTCCATATTGAGTGAGTTTGACTTGAGTGGCTGGAGATTTCATGACTTAGCTGCTAAGGGAGAAGCATGAAGAAATAAGAGAAGGAAATCTCATTAATGTTAATGGAGTTGCAGGTACATTCAACGTGACCAGTTTCAGCACCATTATTTCTGTAAGGTAAACATGATTTTTTTCCCAATATGGGAAACTTTAAAAAACACTCATGGTTGTTAAAATTCATCTGATTACAAAAACTCCGAGCTGTGGAAACTGCTTAAACAGCTTTTGAACTTCTCTGTAGAACTACTTCATGAATGAGTGTATAAGTTTCGAAAGATAAGCATAATAAAGATCTTAGTGCTGTAGCTGATAAAGGGAGGGAATGCCTGTAAATATTCCATCATTGTCCATTATAGCACCAAATACAGCTTCGGGGTGCTGTATTTTGATAGCATAACGCAGCTTTTCTTAGAGCTAATGCTGCTCTCAGAAGTAACTTCCTGCAATGTTTGCTAGAGCTGCTCATCCGTCTGAAGCAAATTGCAAAGAGTCCTCTCCAAACTGACCCTCTTGATCCCACTGGTTATGCTCAGCGACAAGTCTAACTTCTTAACAGTAGCTGTGAAGTGCACAAGTGACTTTGTCAAGAAAAGCAAAGCAAATTTCTGCAGTATTTACTTTCCAAAAATTGGGTTTGTGGGGTTTTTTTCCTCTTTAATGTGATTGGAATCAATGGCTTTTCACATACCTACTAGTTTGAAAGCCTCAATGGTTCTTTCAGCTGCTTGGGCTCATTGGAGCTCTGCTGTGGCATTCTTCACGTGGAAGCCCATAACATTGCCCCCTTCACAATGTAAGGTCTTATCACCATCTAATACTGATCAGATTTGGGCTCCATATTTCATAAAACACTTCCAGAGAACTCCTCAAGACAACAACATACTTTTGAGGGACGATGTTAGGATCATCCTTCAGGAGGTAGTACTCTTCATTACCAGCACCAGTAATGACAAAGAGGCCCATTTTCCAAGACAACACCATGCCACACAAACCTAACGTACCCCTCTGAGAGGAGTGTGTGTCACGTGCCAGGGACACGTATTTCAGGAAATAAATATGACAGTTGATTGAGATGACGATGGCCATCCTAAACTTCAGTGCTTCATCTTTCACCCTGCTGTCACAGCTCACGTTGGCCACATACCATCAGGCGTAGAGGCTTATACAAATTCTATGCGAAAGCCTCAATCAGGGAGGCTAAGTGAATACAAATGCTGACTCAGCAAGCAGGCTTGTCAAAGACACCCAGCAACTAAAGACTGAAAATTAATTGCCTAAGTCCTGGTTTTGTGTACGTGATTTTAAATACTTGGAATTTTGCCCGCACATGCTGTGATTGGCCTTGGAAGGCTTCAGAACTCTATTTTATTGCAGCATATATGAAACAGATTAAATGGTCTTGAACGTATTGCTATAAAACGAAGAGCTCCAGATATATCCTGAGGCTATTTTTGATGGGTTAGTTAAGAACCATGATGCTTAGATTTTGTTCTTTGATCAAACATCATTCATCTAGCTGTTAAAATAAGGAAACTTGGCATTTCTTGCCTTCTGGTCATTGAAACTGGCTGTCAGGATACGTGTATCATTTGCTTTATTGTCATGTAGCTGCTGACATGGCAGAAAAACACTGTTATGAAGGATTTAGCAAGGGAGCATTGGCAATTGCCTGTGAGATACATCTTGTCTGGTCCTGGGGTTATATAAGCCTTTTTATCTTTATGTATGTAAATACACGCACCGAGACCCTCTTATCCCATTAGACGGGTTCTGATAAGATGTGTTTGAAGAGAGGGATAGAGATGATCCAGTTAATGAACTGACTGTTTCCAGGAGGTAGTTAGGTTAGGTTGGGGAGACCCAAACTCTTGAAAGAAAGGCTTAATCTGCCTTTTACCCACAAACTCAGTGTATGTGGGATGATTTTGCCCGGATAAGTGCTTCCTTTGCTTGAGCTTTGCTTTTACCATCTAAAATGATACTGACTTTCTTTGTAAAAAGTTTGAGCTCTAGGGCAAACCAACAATGAAATACAAACCGAGAACCCCTCCTTTCACATGGCATCATTGATAGCTACAGGAAAGACAGTTTTCATTCTCTGATCATGGATGATGAAATTGCTCCAGTTATTTTAAGCATGAATCTACCCTAAACGTAAAACTATTGTCTGTAATATCAGTTCATCACTTCTGAGACTGCCTTTCTCATACTACCGTTTAGCCTGTATTAGATTATGGAAAGAGTGATTGTTGCAGGGACGTGACTGATGAGCTGTATCAGCACTTACTGGGTAATATTTAACCTATTTCAGAACATCTGTCCAGTTAATGTGGTTTGCAAGAGAGCTTTCTGTCTTCTCAAGAATGCAATGACTCCCCAATTAATAAAAGGGAACTAATTTTAGCATGGCTGAAATGAACAATTAGAAGACCCATAAAGGCGTTTCTGTATGTGGCATTAAATATAGCAGGAATTAATTTGCTGGAGTGGTTAAACTGTACGTGACAGGATTTTAGTGGGGAAAAAATTAATGTAATGCAAATAAAAATCTAATCAGAAGAGTGGGAATAAAGCACAATTTATGGTTAGGGACTGTGTTTGCCACACACATTTTTGCAAACTGTGTACTTGCAAAAGGAATCTCAATTAAATACACTATATAAAATTAGACCAGCAGAGGGATTACTGTTAGTCACATAAAAACACATTTAAATGAATCAAAACTCATTAAAAAGCTGTATAATTACAGTTAACTAGCAGAAAAAAGAAAAAAAAAAAGAAAGAAAAAAAGAAGAGTCTGGACATAAAGAATAGGATGTTAAAAAAAAGAGATACAGTGTCTGTGACTGGACAGAAAGATAAAAATAGGTCATGAGAGCAGAAAAATGAGCCCATAGAGGATCAGGATGATGAAGTGTAGCAGCAAGAAGGCACTACTGAACATCTCATTAGTGGGAAGTGTGCCCGAACAGGCGGGTTACATCTGGGATTTTTCTTAAGGTATCACTATTTTATTCTGCATGCATTTCGTGTATTATTTATCTCCCTGGGCACATAACAGTGAAGGGTAACATCCTGACCTTTAGCAATGGAGAGCATATAGCACTGGACAGGAGGCTGTGCTCAATGACCTCCTCAGGTCCCTTCCAGCCTCAATTATTTTATGATCTTGTACATACCAGCAGTGTCTCTTTCCCCAGTTGACTTATCTGAACTGAGCTGGGGGGAACACGTGCTCAGAGAAGCTCAGCTACCCCATGCTGATGGGACACAGGCCACCTTTAGTCCAGGACACGGTCATGCTTGCCCATGGAGGAAGGATGCCTTCAGCTTAACACCAAAAGCAGAAGACCTTTATGCCAAGTAGTAGAGGAAGCAAGCATCATAGCATAGAAGTAACCTATGCACATAGCAATTCAGAGATCCTACTGCTGTTACTGCTGTTTTTTCTCAGCTCCTCCAACCTTTAAGATATCACCAACGACCAAGGCCCTATGTTTGTAAGCACTGTAAAAACATATCTAAAGAGAGACCCTCACCAAGTAAGCCACAGTCTAAATGACGTGTCCAGTTGCCCTCCACGATGCACCGTGAAGAGACCGGAGCTACTTCAGATACTAGAAACACATTGGCCTCAGGAGCCCAGGGTGCCATGCCAGTTAGTTTACCCCGTTTCTCAGCAGACCAGAATATAGACTTCAGATAAATTGCAACACATGGTACATGGCAGCTCCGCGTCAAATGCACCAAGATAAAAATAATAGCTGCCTTTTGCAAAGGTTTCTCTCACGCCGCTGTAGGACTTGCACGTGAATGGCACTTACAACAGCTCTCAAGGTCACAATAAGCCTCCTGCCTCTCTGGCAAAGATGAATTTGAGTTCTGTTCATGCTTCAAACTCATTTTTCCCTTAGTTAACTTCATGCTTTTACTTAACTCTATCTTTCTGGTCTAGCAGACAATTACAAAGTTAATAAAACTTCTCATGTAGATCTCATTTTCTTCTATTTATCTACATTACCGAATTTTGCTGCCTCTTCTTCTTCCCTTTTTCCTGAGACCTGGCACCAGGTCTCAATATTATTAGTATACAACCTGCTTGAAATTCATGCCTTCAGGCAAAATAGTTCTCAATATTGCGAAAAACATTCTGGAGAGCATTACCAAGACAAACTGTCACATTTCCTCTGATCTGCAGCACAGAATCAAACATCTTCAGCAATCTTTACTTTGAAGTTTCAAGACACTTGATTTTCCTGGAGACTCCAACTGACAATGGCAATTCCTGGGTTAAACAGACCTTCTCATAGTTCTGCCTCAACGCTTGGCTCGCTCTCTGCTCTCATCCTGCAACCCAGCTCTCATATTTCTCAATCAATATTTTCCACAGCGCTGCACACGTCCTGCCAGGGATCTAACGAGAAGTGCTGTGTGGGACTACTTATCTTCCCATTTGATTGTAGAGATGGCAAGACTTCTGCCATTCGTTTGGGGGGATCTCAGGTCTGAACCATGAGCAGTTCTCTACCCGCAGTGATTTTTCCCTCCTTGCTGCCAGCCTGCCCGTTATTATTAAGTAACCCCAGAGCAATCTGTGCAGTCTCCCCTGGAGGATGGACTCTGAGCCGCGTGGCACTTCAGCAGAGGACATCAATTGAGGTAGATACACCAGTACTTACGCTGAATTTATGAAACTGGGAGTCTATTTCTCATTACAGCTCACAGTAACTCATCCTCATCTTGCTTTTGCTTGGAAATTGCTTCAGCTGCTGCCTTTATTTCCATTCTTTTATATAGATAAAATCTGTACAAGTTAAAAAAAAAATGAGCTGTACTTTTAAAAATAAAAAAAATATTTGCAAGACACTGTAGAAACTTTGCATGTAGACCACAAGACACAGCTCCCCCCCAGTATTTTCCCAAAGAATCTCAAACTTATTTTATTTATTTCTTTTTACAAAGCTGGTAACTTAGTTTGGACAGGCTGGTGGCTGTGATGGGTCTATTAAAAGGATAGTTTCACAGTTGAGAAAAAATGACCTCTCTGACCTAGCACAGCTTGTAATCATGCTTCACTGTTAGCACAGCTGGTCTGAGAGTGGCTCATTGAGAGGGAAACTGGGGTAATGGGAGCATTGGGCAATGCACGTCATTCCTGCCTAGGCTAGCAGTGGCCTGTTATTACGGCGAACATAAGGGAAGCCACTTGCTCTGCAGAACAGCTTATCAGACTGATTTTTAACACTTTTGGACAACCTGGAAGCAGAAACCAATATAACTGAGATAATCAAAATATCATTGAATCGTAACAGTTGCTTTAATTTCCTTTTAAAAAAGGGAAACTTAAGGGGAAATGTGTTCAGGCAAGTATAGCTCGCTCCTCTTTACCTGCTGTGTATTCCTTGTCACTGCTGGGCAGAAAATCTGGAACTTTCCAGGTTTACTGCTTTTCTGCACCAAAAGGAACATACTCATCAGTTAGTAAAGACTGGCAACTAATTTCCATAGGATGGATCGATATTTGTTTCTCTCCATACTGTGTAGTTTTGTGAAGCAAAAGCAGTTGTACAAGCCCATGTACCCATCCCCTTTTTGCTCGTAGCAAACACACATGTAAAAGGGCATCTGAACACTTGTTATTTTATGTACGTGCAGGTCCTACAGAAACGACATTATACTTGCATGGGAACTGTTATCTAGAGACCTAGTTATCAAAGCACACTGATATTAACCTTATTTTGCATGCACAATTGAACTTCTAAATGATTTCCCAAGCATCACTTTGCACAGAGATCTTGCCCTCTACTTTAAAAGCTGTTTTGTTCTACATGACAAGGGAAGTACCTGGTTACCTCAAAAGTCCTTCCTTTCCAACAGCCAACATACAATTCACCACTTGAATTCGGAACAAGGCTTTTAATAGCTCTCCATTTTCAGCCTTGCTTTCACTTTGGATGGGAAAAGCATGCTGTCTATAAAAGAAATCGTTCTAGTCACACCAGCACGAACCTTTGTAGAAATAGTGCTAAGAGGGAAGGAAATTGGAAAAGTAAGGCTTGAGAGTATAATCCTATTTAAAAATGATTTTAGAATCAATATGGGTCACAAAAAAAAAAAAAAAAAGAAAAAAGAAAAGAAAAAGAGAAAGAGAAAGAAAAAACTTCTTCACAGGCTCTTTCTACTTTATGTGAAAAAATCTTATTAGTTTTCATCTCAATTCTGTCTGTGTCTTTAAAACACTCCTGCTTTAAAGAGATAATAATTTGTTCATATCCTGAAGACTGTTCCTTGGCTCTTTCCAACTGCCTGTCCTCTATTTCTTCTCTAGGCAATGGAGAGTGACCTTTTGCCCCAAAGGAGTGTCACCTTTACAAAAGGACTACAGCTTCAGCAGAGACTTTTCCAACAGCGATGGTGTTATTTAAAACCTCAGCACTGGTCAGTAAATGTGTCTTACCTGCCCTCACTCTGTGAAGGCTGCATGTGATCAAGGTCCCACAAACTCAGGTTGCCACCAGGTAACAAACCGTCATCCTTCACGTCCCATGAGGCTGGAGAAGCTGTTGTGCAGTTTTCAACCTGTAACCGAGATGCAAAGCGAATGGTGAAGAGAATAAGGACTCAGGGTAAGTGGTAATATATAGAGATGAACCAAGGTGGACCCAAGACAGAGAAGGAATAAATCCCTACCATGAACGTCACTGAAAGACCCCCCCCATCGCTCTTCACAAAAACTGAAGCTGTTGACATTTGGATCCAGAAGGATGTTGGAGGAGTATGATGCCAAAGAAAAGAAACTTTTCTTATATAACAACTTTAAGTGTATTATTGATAAGGCCTTCCTCTATTAATTTTAAGTGTTAGCATTATTGTAACTGGACTAAGTCACTATTGTATCTTAAAACACAGGATGGACATAACGTATTGCTAAAGTCAACACTGGTTCCCTCCAACCACCTCTGCAAACGACAACAGAAGGCACAAAGAGGTGAAAAATATTGTCTGAGTTTATTTAGCTCTGGGCAGTAAACATCTACTGTGTTGAATAACCTCCACAGTAGACCAAGTAAGGGGAAATGTTAACATAAGACAATGACAGTAAGAAAATTATATTGGACACAAAACAAGTAAATTGTTTGGCCTATCCTACAGACTATGAGCTTTCAAACGATGATGGCTGGTTAGCCACAGGATATCGACATATCCTTGACAGGTGCTGTCTTTTATTAGATGTGATAAAATTAGAGGTTACGGGTGAAGAGTGATACAATGAGCTATTCACTGGTCGTACAGAAAGTTGACAGAAAGATTTTTCATGTATCAATTGTAGAATGGGATACTTAACATTTTGAGTGTCATTTGATGACATTCATGAGATGATAATAACTTTGTGCCAGTAATGACCTAGACTGGATTTGGAGTAGTGACCTAGAGCTAAAAAACTTTATAAGGCATTACTGTCACCTAAGACATTGCCATTAAGCTTCACTGCCACTTAAGGTCCTTCCTTTAGACATTTATCCAGATTATTAGGAGTCCTGCACTCTGCACAGTGTTTGCAAAAGAGGCCAGAATTAGTCTCACTATATTAAAACTACCTTTGATTTAAACAGGAGCAGATCTAAGCCAATGATGAGCATATCTATTATTACCTTCTCCTCACCCTCCTCTGTGCTGTCCATTTTCTGTAACCTTGCTCCATGCCCTGCAGAGCAGAGCTGATGAAATAACCCCTCAAGGCAACATATTTTATGATCTGCTCTACTTGCACCTTTCGTTGCTGACAGTGTGGGAAATAAAATAAAGAATGTGGTTTAATTAAATCTCTGCATTATTATATCAATAAAGAGGGAAAATCTCTGGCAAGAGCAAATCAAGAACAATCTCCAGTGATCTGCTGGCTAGAATGGAAGAGGTATATGATGAGATGAGCCCTCTTGCTGCAGAAGAACCTCTTTTTACCCAGTTTTCTCCTTGGGACTCAGCAGCATTTCTTTGTACCACAAAATTAAAGCTGGTAGTTTGGAAGTAAATGAACATATGTTGTGACACCCCAAGCTACCCAAAAGCCGCCATCACTTGGGTTTACTCCTCTTTGGGATATCCTTAGTCCTAATTCTAGTTCCAGTTTAGTTGGGGACTGCCTGGTCACTTACAGTTCTGCTTTACTAGCCTAATTTTTTCCCCTGAAGCTGGAGCTGCTTTCCTGATGGTAGTACTTGTAAACATGTTAGAGCGAAAAGGCTGTAAAACCACAGGTTCACGGAGCTTTTCCTGCACCTTTGACATGGGACAGAACTGTCAAGCACAGACCTAACCCCTTCAACCCGACATACAAAGCCAATAGTAAAATATGCATTACTAGTGAATTGAACAGCTGATGATATTTATATTTCTATATTGTATAGATACACACAAAATACTCCCCCCCCCCCTCCCTGCCCCCGGCTGATAGCAAACAAAAGCCATAGGCACATCTCAGGAGGATGTACAACCTGACGTGCCATGGACTGCAGTTGCTGGGAAGCAAGAGCTACCAGCCTTATGGAGGAAGAAATTAAATGATACTTTGGCTGTTGTTTTGTTTTTCCATATACCATTTGCACGTTTTGATTTCCTTATAAAAGAACCAAAAAGCATCAAGACAGATGCAGAACCAAAGCAAGGTCTTTAGCAAAGAGCTGCCCCTTTGTCTCACTGTGGTGGTTGCAGGACTTCTGCGGGGTCCATGGATATGGCCCATAAAAACCATCAAAGATTTTTTTGAAGCAAACCCATAAACCCTTTCCTCTATCACATAACACATCAGTTTCCATGTTCCTTCTGTTTAAAACCACGAATGCAATTGGAAGTAATAGCCAAAGCATATTTTGGGTAACCAAGCTCCCTTTCCTGGCTTTTGAAAATGCTTGCAGAATTATTGTCAGAGATTGTATTTGGTTTTGTGTAAGTATGTAGATGAGACTGCTACTTTATTTACATGCTATACATTAATTGGCCATCTGGTCTCTCCCAGAATAACATAAGAACAGGTTTTTAAATCATTGGAAATATTAAAACTATAAAAGCAATAACATTTATTTATTATTATCAAGGACAAGTCTGAGTCATTCTTACTCTCCTTCATGATTTTTTTGTACTATATTAAAAATTAAAACCAGTTTTTACTAAAGATATTATTGGATGTACAATTTTAAGTAAATGTAAGAATTTTGATACATGAAAGAAAAGGTAATAATCACCTTATCTAACAAAAACTAATTAAAAATAAATCACTGAAAAGTGCTGCCATATCACCTTTTTGACCAGTTCTATTTTTTAGGATTAAAAATATCACGTAATTATCACATCATGCTTTATGTAACCTTCTGTGTTAAGCATTAGCTGAAACGGTAGCTGCAAGCAAATGTCTGTTGGTAATAATACCCCTGTAAGATCACTGAATTGCACAGACTGTAGCTACCACCACACACACTCCTTCAGGGCAGGTGTGAATTGAGTCGTGCTATTGTGATAAACATGTTGAGAGTAAAATCACTTGTGAAAGAAGAAAACTTCATATTTTTTTGAAGCGAACCAAAACAGAGAGATTTTTCTCATCTCCCAAATGGTAACTTCTTACACAATTGCTACGGCAGCAGCATTATTTCTCATTTAGTAGACTGGGAAGGTCTTGTCTTCATTTACAGTAAGTATTTAAGAGTTCTCTTTAAACAACAATTACACCCTATATTTTTTTAATAAATTGTGACTTTTCTGAAATCAGGGAGATTTCACTTGCTGAAGAAAATCAATACAGAGACCCATTCGATGATATTCAAAAGGTGCATGTTTATACCTTTTCTTGATAAAAAGGGAACTGGCTTTTCCCATAAGCATCAGAAGATGCTCAGTTATAAGCACAAAATTCTTCCAGCCATAGCTTGATAAGTAAAGCATTATTTCTGTGAGGATGATAGAGTTATATTCATCTAAGAATTCCACAGAGGGAAGAGAAAATCAGGACTTTTGGTACTCTTCAGCGATTACATTGCAGCATTCTGTGCTCAGTCATCTGGAGAAGTTAAGCTCATCAGGCCATGACTCTCCATCATCCACTTATTCTCCCTTTGAGCATGCATGTAACACGTTTTCCTCTCCTTCCTTCACACAGCTGAATTTCATATCGTTTTTCTTTTGAATGTCATAGCAAGAGAGAGGTCTAATTTCAGTATCAATTCAGAATCCATTCAGATACATGTCCACAAGAGTGTCATTTTCCTGGAAATACAGACAAAATGGAAAGAGGTCTGGACACCGGGATGTGTCAGTCTTGCTCTAGGATTGTGTTTCCAAGGCTGAACGAAATCAGGCTCTCGGTGACATTTCTCACTGCGAACACCCCTATCTCTCATCACATGCTTTAAGAACCTCACTGACTAGAAACCAGGAATTTTTGTTCAAATCTGAAAATCTAATCAAGAACTGTTTCTAAAAAAGCTGTCTCCTCAACATGATAAACATGTCCAATAATCCCTGCAGAACACATCAGTTTTGTGTCCCATTGCTAGGCTCCAAAAATGTTCATCTCATCTTGATAATTTCCAGCCAAGGCACAAAATCAACAAAATTAAGATAACAGATATATTTTGCTGTTGTGTATGGAGTATGAAACAAAAATAATGAGGTGTCCGGATCTGGGCGTTAATGGGCAAGTGTCCCATTGAAGAGATGCATAGGAGATATAGCTGAGATGTCAGATCTCCCAGTAATATTTCTATTCATTTTATTTTAAATACTAAATCAATTATTGATTTTTCTTTAGCAATTATAATTACATAAAAAATAACCAATTTATTTTTGGAAGTATGCGGTTGTCTAATAACATGTTATGTAAACATTTCTTCAAATAAGGGGGTTTTGAGTTCAATTAGAGAAGAAAGTAAGAATTAGAGGCTGTGTGTATCTTCTTATATCCTGTTTAAGTACAGGCAGCCTAGAACAGCGGTGGACAACATAACACAATGAAAAAAAGTCAGTGCTGGAGTACCTGGCAGGCACCATTCAGTTGGTACACAACCCACACTCCAGGTAAATTCCTAACCATTAAAACGCCTCGCACGTGCCCATGCACATCAATTACTGTTTCTAAAGATGACAGTTTGTGTTAAACTGTGAAGTAGCACCCATCCACCCTGAAACCTCATTTTCTGTAGGAATATCAGTTGCTAAAATTAAGCCATTTTTTAAATTATGCATGACTGTGAAAAGTGTTCTGTATAATTAAAGACAGTTTGGTGGCAAGAAATTTTGTTTGCTCTTAATCCACAGTGTCAGGAAATTAACTGTACGTGCTCCTATGAAAAGCTGCTTCCATGTAAGGACAGTGCACAGATCGGACATTGGAGAGCCACTGCAGAAAACTCCTAGAAAACAGGGTTTATGGGAGAAGCACAACCAACTTGCTAACTATTGCACAGATATAGCTGCTGGGCATACCTGCAAGAAAACTTTCCAAAACCAGTTTTGTGTGCTGTCTCTTCAACTCTTCCAACACAGTGAAGACTAGGTTGTCTTTGTATTGACTCGTTTTGCCTCACAGAAGACCCTCCTGCAATCATTTCAGTCCCAACCTAATGATACTTTGATAGGAAAAAAAATGAAAATGTTTCACCTTACATTTCTGAACTGACCCTTAAATTTAATATTTCTCAAGGGAGAGAAGCTTGTTGTGAAACAGTGACTTCTGAATGTTTAATTTTCGATACATGGTCCAAAAGAATTTTTCTGAAACTAGTTTTGGTTTAGATTTTATTTTTTAATACTTAAAATTCTAACAGAAGTCTACTAGAGGAGGTCTAAAATCTTAGAAGTAAAAAGATTTTAGAGGGGTCATTGGAAATTACTGATTTTCTTCTAAAAATGTTTCCAAGAAAGTCCCATATTTTTTACAAAAAGTACATGGGGGAAATTTTTGAAAAGTCCTATTTGATTAAAAGTTGATAGACGATCTTCACCAATACTCCATCCTTTTACTTAGACTAGCTCTTTTAACTAAGAACTGCAAGTGAAATGAAACCAGTGGATGAATAAACTAATCCCAGAAATACCAACATTAACTCTGGGGAAAGCTGACTTCTGATTAAATTTGACTCCTCATTACCAACCCCTCCAGCTCTATAAGGTCTTTTAGTGGCAACAGCTTCTTTTTGGTTAAACCCCAGGCAATGGTGGGACAGCACACTGCCAACTACACAGTCACAATAGTAATTATTTAATTAGTTATTTTGTTACTAAGTGAATTCAGAGTTTTAACTCCTTGATATTACTCCAGAATGTTGAGGGACCTCCAGACTTAAGAGAAGAATTAGTTACCAAACATAGGATAATGAACTATCCTTTGTATTAGGTTCATTTTTTCTGAAGATGTCAGCATATAGCTACTCTCATTTTTTCTCTCGCTTGAAATCTCTATTAGTGGAAACAGATATTTCTGCATTCAACAGTGCTAAACAGCTATTAAATTAATATTAATTTTATTAAATTAATGTTTGTTTAACCCGAGTTGCTAGTAAAGAAGAAATGGCTATGAGGAGCTCTTCTCAAGTGAGCTGAACAGTTAGTGACAAAACTGCAGGAATGATACACCCGTAGAAAGAACCATGAAATTCTTGTTTGGCAATTAAAGGGAAAATGTAGATTAATGAAACCATTCCAACATACGACAATGAATAAGCGTAAATTAAAATACTACCTCACATTTCAACATGGCTCAACTTTCAACGCGTCCTCAGTGAAAATGGAACCTTCTGTGAGTCTTACCTGTTATTCTCCCATCAGGCACTTGTAGGGGAAATATTTTGTTTGAGTCATATTGCAGAAAGATAAGAAGAAAAACAGTCCACTTTAATTTCTTATGCACTGGAAGGAATGTGTGCAGCTGAAGAGGCTTACTCTCTAATCCACTTGGCACTCGATGATACACACCACGGCTGACACTGATACCCTCCTAGATCCTGAGTGAGATCAGCCAGCTTAATAAAAATCCCCAGCTGGCCTCAGGTTGGCTGCCCACAGTCCTGAAGCTGTCAACCTTCCTCCGGCAAGAAATTGAATTGCCACTTGTGGCAGCCAGAGCTCTTCCAATCTCCTTTCTGTCCCACCTGTCACCACTGGCCGTCCTCTCATTACTGTCCTTACCCGCCTCCAAATGATGATAGACAGCCTGAACCGCACAGCGAGCGATGGAGGGGTTCCGTCGGGCAGATGCTGTATCGAAAGCCGGTGACGTTCTCTGCAGGGACTATGCGAAGCTAAGCACAGGTCGGGGAGTATATACTTACTTTTGCCATTTATCACTGTGTTATTGTTAGTTTGCAACGATTAACCTCTTGCCCGCCTCCAGACTACTAATTTTAGAGAAGGATTAGAAGAGGTCATTGCTTCTAATTGGCCTTTACTGCTGGAAAGGCTATAGCCCCAGGTCTTGGTAAGTTTTCTAGAAACAAAGTTGAGCCCTCAGCTAGCCCAGACATAGCCTTGTTGCCCTTGTTGGTGGTATGCTGCATTACACCAGATGAGCATCTCTCCCAGACGTCAAACTTCAAGACATTACCTGGAAAAATGATCTCTCTTGTACTGCTGTAAGATGGACTGACCCTGCTGAGATGTGAACTTTGAAACCATGCAACGCTGCAGAAGGCAAATGGAGCATGAAACCCTGCGTGAGAGGTGCTGGTAGGAAAGTTCCTGCAGGATAACACTGATCCCTATCAGTCTTTTAACCTTTTTAATGCTGAGACTGTAATCCCTTTGCAAGCGTCTCTCCTGTGTAGACAACCAACCTTTGTCTGCCAGACGCTGCAGAGACACGGAGAAGACAAGTCGTGGTTCGGACAGGAAAAGCAGCAGGCACAGGGCAGGGAAGTAGCAGCTTTCCCTCACGTACATCCACTGAACAGTGGGATCCCTTAGCTTCCCCCACTCTGCTAAAACAGAGGACTAACCTCTTCATTCTCAGTCTTCCCTCCCTACCACAGACTTCCTATTGAAGGAAAAATTGTCCTGCACACTATAGAGAACAATTTCATCAACTCATTTGCTTTTATTGCTTTCCAAGGTGCCCTAGCTGGCTGTTTTCTCTCCAAGGCAGGCACAGGGAAAGCTGACTGTTCTCATTACCACCTTTCCCACTGCTGAAGTTAAGTGTCTGCCTGCAATATTCTGTTTAAATGATAATAGTTTTGACTATTCCCCATGTTCAATGGGAAACTAATTTAATCTAGAAACCATCTTTACCCACCATCACGCAATTGCTGATGGCTCCTGAAGCCAGCGCATGTCTGCCACTGGATGCTGCATAGGTGAGGGGGCCCTGCTGCGCACTTGTGGTGGGAAATTCCAAGCAGCAGCTTGGAATAAAAGTTTGCTACAGCGTAGGGGCAGAGAGCACTCATCAGACAAGCCAGGCTAAAAGTTCACCAGAGATGGAGGCAGTCAGCCTGTACCATTTTAATATCATGGCTTTCTAAAGGTTGCCTTTTTAAATCACTTTTCACGGTAAGGGAAATAGGAACTGAGTTTGGGACAAGTTTGCTGGAAAGCAAAGGACATGCTGAAGGAGTTGAAGATGATGCCATCAGCACGGAGGTGAATACGGCCCCTCCAGCAGTGTCCTCACCTCAGTGCTGCCCCGCCAAGGGGTTGTCCTCTGCCTTACGCGACCAAGACAAAGCCAGTTTTGTTTCCAAATCCAAGCGGATAAACCATTCATGGAAAACAGATCAATGGATGTAACTTTCTTCTGAGAATCATTCACAAACTTCCAGAAACCAAGCCTCAGTTAAACCAAATGCATTCCTTTTTTTTGAAAACGCTGAGTTGTTTATGGAAATGACCTCCAGCTTGTGCCTGACAGCATCTCAGCAATTTGGTTTTATGGTTCATTACTGTTAGCATTTGACTGTCCATCTAAATCCCAGAGCAGTCTGCCTACTCCCTCATGGTGCAGCTGAACACTTCAAGAGAGGAAGGCAGAGACGGAATAACCTACAACAAGCCGTGGAACTCTACCAAAAATTTTTGGAGAAAAATCTCATTTGAGAAAATATTCTAGGAGGTTTAGAAGAAATGGGCTGGACCTGTTATTAAGTCACTGTAACTGAAAAAATCTTCCGATACTTACAAAAAAATAAAGAGGTGAATCCTCAGTTGTTTTAAATAGGAACAGCTATTTGCCTTCAGTGTCATGGTCTGCCAGCTGGCTGTCTTTCCTAAAGGAATGGCTGGTCCCAGTATTAGCAAAATGGCACCGGTGGCCTTTCAACTGGAGCCCAACAAACTGTTCCATGTTAACATGATCGCTCAGCTGTCATGCTGGAAGAAGCAAGCAGTTGCCCTGCTTCTTCTCTTTTCATTCTGCTTTGTTTGCTCTTCCAAAGAAAATTCATGTCCTTCAGTGTTCCGGTGCACTGAAGTGTTTCTTCCAAGCAACAGTTTATCAGACTGTGGGATTGTTCAGGATAAAATGTGATATAATTTAAAACTAGAAGATGTCATTATTGTTAAAGATGCTCTATTTTATTAAAAAAAAAAAAAAATCACCCCCCAAAAACCCTACCCAAACAAGTCCAAAACCCTACCTAGTCATAGCAATGATAGAGAAGAGAGGAGAAGAATGAACATATTGCTGCCGTAGCCATCCAGTAAAATCAACTAACATTTGGGTGGCTAGATAGTAATTATTTCCCTAAGCAATCCAACATATTTTCTTATACAGACAGAGGCAGGGAATGGGTCAGGTGCCGTTTATGGGTGCAGAGCACTCCTCTGGTCTCCCTCCACCTGGACCATCTCCCCATGACCTGCAGATCAGCAGCAGAACAGCCACCAAAGCGGCTGTTCCAGCAGAGACCCTCGTGCCCCCAGTTAATACTTCGCACTGCAGCCACCTGAGGCTGGCAGTGCTCTTGCTTCTCCCCTTTTCACCTACAGCTCTCCAGTTAAATTAGTTGTTGCATGTGGAAAAATAGAACAGAAGGCTTAGTAGCAATGAAACAAAGACAAAATGCTGTATTTTGTGCTTTAGAGATCGGAACTATAATCTGAAACCTGAGGATATGACCTACTTTTCTGCAGACCTTTAGGAGCAACGTGTTGCTAGGGCGGTTTAGTTTTATTTATCATTGGCTATTCCAAACTACAGGTCTATGAGGCATTTGAAAAGCAACATCCAGCATGATCACTATAATTGCAGCTTCCAGTTACTGGGGAAGAATCACAGTTCTACACTTAGAAAAATTATCTCATCTCCCTTCATTACAGATTGATCTTCGCCCTCTATTATGGATGCAGCTGACAAGGCAATCACATTAAGATGGCTCTGAAGAAGCTGACACAATGAAGCTTTCAGATATAAATTTATAAGTGTCCTGACTTGTCAGTTTTCCCATTACAAATCTTCTTTGGCAGGGGATGAGGGGAAACAGCTAGTTATAATTTAGCCATGAAATTGCATAATTATTGGTTAATATTTGCTGAATTTAGAAATGAGGTTTGGTCATAAAATTGCACGTGAGAGAGACTGAAACCAGAAGATACTTAACATCTAAGAGGCATTGGTTTTGCTTGTTAATAAAACAAGTAATTATTGGATTATAAAATTTAACACTTCTTTGCTGTAAGGGTAAGAAATGCAGAAAGAACATCTGAGATACGTCAGCAAGGTTTCACTTCTTCCATACCCACATAAATTACTGATGTTTGGTTTATGGTTAATCAAACCAAGAAATTATAGGCAAAGCGTTTCCCACCTTTTTTATTGTCACTTGTGCAAAGGTCAAGCAAGTCCTGCTGAAATCAATGAAGAGATTTACTCTGCTGCGAAGAGCAGCTTCCTTTATTTCACACTGTCCACTGGGCACGTACAGCTACACACAAGAAGCCAGGCTTGCAATCCGGGTGCCTGAATCAACCCCTTCCCTTGGGAATTCAGGACCTTCCTCTCAACTATACTCTTTCAAGACCTTCATATTAAATTCAGACTACTAGGAAAACAGAAAAGGCAGACGATGCGGTAAAGTCAGACCCTTCAAACTACCAAGCAGCCCTGTGTGACTATGTTAGATGTAATTAAGTTCTTCTAAGCAGAGGATATAGAAGCATTTTGTGTTACAGATTCTGAGTAATTTGAAGCCAGGATTAAAGCGATATTACAGGCCACAGATCATTAATGCGAATGCCCGAGTTAGCAATTCTGGACACAGCCCTGGGCGCAGGCATTAGTATTCACAGCAAGGACTTCACAAACAGAGCAGCACACTAAAAAAAAAGAAAGAAAGAAAGAAAGAAAAAAAAAAAGCACACTGCAGCTGCTCAATATAGGTCATCTTTCAATTTTCATTTGAATCATCGTCTTTCCAAGTCAAATTGACTAATAGTAGGGTACCTTATCCAAGAGCCGTGTGGTCCAATCAAAGATCAATTTAAAATGTGTTCAAAAAGATTGATTCTTCTAATTCATGGACATAAGAAGCTTTAAGCTCTGCTAGCATTGCCAAGACATGACCAAAGCATCATTCCAGTCACAAAGACACACAGACAATACTCAACAGATGCAGATTAAGTGAAACGAGTTTTTAACTCACCTGGAAACGTAAGCCAGAAATAAATCAGAGCTCATCCTTCCTTGAGTATTTCACTGTGTCAGCCAACTTTCCTGACCCGTTGGGGCCTCCCCAACTTCCTTTAGGTAAGGTCACCCAGGCCTGTAGACGCCTCCTCATAAACACACCTGCAGTTCTGGTTTATCGCCCCAGTTTGTGGGTGCTCACAGCTGTCACCAAGCCACCAGAGAAGACGTTGGTCATTTGTGCCCTGCTCAGCCCCATGGCCTCAGCTTGGAGCCACCAAGTCACCGCTTCCCACCCAGCACAAAAACAGACCCTCGGTGGTTAGGAGCACAAACTCAGGGGCATAAAGTACCGGCATATTTTCCAACCAGTTGCATAAAAATTTAATCACCTCCTGGTTACTAAACCAGCTAACTTTTCTCGACCTTGACAGCCTGACAGCATCCCATAATGTTCTTTGCTGGAATACATGGGACTGAATTATACTTAATTCCTCAGGAAAGGTTATGGATCTACAGCCTGCAAAGTCAAGGAGCACTTAGGTTTGGGGCAGTCATGTTTCTCTCTCATTTATGGTCTCCAAAAAGAATAGAAACCTGTCTTTTAAAATTTATGTGTAGAGATGATTTATCACACTTAAGATATGCTCTCAGCAAATAGTGGCCGAGACCTGAAAGGAGAGGGATGCAACAGCAGAATAAGCAAACACGCCACTGACAACGCCACTTGCTTAGCTATGGTCAGAGCACACTAAAGTGCTAAAAAATGCCTCTGTTCCATAAGCCTCATGCAAAGACAGATGTTTTAAGAATTAAATATGTTGAAAGACATGTGGATGCTTATCCTCCACCTTCATAACCTGTAGATGTCTGCAGCTACAGCGTCTCTGTAAGAGTTGCCATCCTTCTTTTTCCTTCTGGTATCTCTTGTTTAGCTTCTCCACAGAAAACAACCAAGAATAAAAGTTCGAACAGTAGATATATGAATTTCCAGTTTGCTTGGATTGGGAATTGCAGCACAGCAAAACCAGCACACAGATTGCATTTGAGTTCCTGAGCCATCCAATATCCTTAGGTACCTCTCAGATGATGATTCTTAGTCCCACTTTCTGGATTTTATGCTGAAATATAACCTTTTTCAAAAATGGAACTGTTCTTGACTTTCTTTAGGGTGGGGTTTTTTTCTGAGTTTGTATTTTTCAAGTATTTCATGCAAAGAACAACTCAGCATAATCATTCTGCTAAATTATACATTCGGATTTGGGAAGCTGGACAGACCTTTTCCTTTTTATTGTTGGCTTTACCACACCATTAGTTTTAATTGGTGATGGTAGTAGCACAGCGTGCAACACAGCACTCGCTGCTCCCCCTTTGCTCCCTCTGATGTCAATACCAGAGTTCCTCTGCATCAAGTTGGTCTTTCTATTTACAGCTCACCCCTTTCCAAACAATGAAAATTCTTAGAAGAGTACTTTTAAAACCTCAAAACGTCATTTCAGATTTTTTTTCCAGCTCCCTAATGAAAAAAACTGCTTCCAGAGAAAAAACTATTAAAAAATGGAAAACAAAACATTAAGCCCCTAGATACTCTAGGAGAATACTGTGAGATTCTTCTGCCAGTCCTCCCACATGGCACTGGTCATCTATTTTTTGATTTTTCATAATTTAACACCAGCAAGTTTGTACATTCTCCAGTCTGCAGTAATGCATACACAGCTGCCTGGGGATTCCGAAGTCAATTAATTCTGTTATGCACAAAAGGTAAGATGTCATCGCCTATATAAGTACTTCCCCATTTACAGGAAGGAAAAAAACCCGCAAGATAAACCACAAATATATTGTTTAATGTCTTTCTTGAAGAAGAATTTTATGTTCTGTGCAGTAGAAGGTTATATTGTACTTCCAAACTGTTCAAAAGGATCTACTGCCTCTACAAGAAATTGCTCTGTATATGAAACCCCAGCTACCATGCATGTCTAAACACTGTTATAATAACTAAAGGAATAACACCTCTTCAGCTTGTAAGCATGAAGCATTTCAGGAGGACACTTAGTTAGGGATGTCTAGGAAAAACTCCCAAACTGGGTGAGGACGTAGTTATATGTAGTACTATGCACTAAAGAGCTGTAAAAGTTGATGTATAGTTGCAAAACTGCCCGAGAGGGGCCCTGTGGGTGCAGAGCAAATCCTTGCACAAACACCACGCTGGATCTGAAGGATGTCGAGCACCTTCTGCAAACAGCATCCTGCATCGGGGCTCTGGAAAAGCCAGCTGCTGACCACGGGCTACAGTGGCACGGGCTGAGAAATGTCACCTCTGAATTACAACATTTCTTAAGGTTTTTAGGTTCTTACTCTTGATTTAGTTGGTCTATTGCGAATGAAACAAACTCATGTTTTCAAGCATTTTCATTCCTTCCCCTTGGGATCAGAATGGTAATTGCCTATTTTTTTGACACATATTTTTTAATGAGTTAGGTACATTGCCTTGGCTGAAAAGCTTATTTAAAAATCCAAAATAGTTAATGTTTGATAACGAAATCAATAATATGTCTTTTTGGTAATGTATTTATCTGAGATTTTTCTTTTTACTTTGTTTATTTTTCTGCTTCGATACCTTTTGCAAATTACTTATTATTATAATTAAGATAAAGCAATGATTGCAAAAATGCCACAGAACAAAGCATTTCCATGAATTTGGGCAACGCAAATCAGATTACACAAAGCACAATGTTTCAGCAGAGCAGTTAAGTAGCCTAGCTGGTAGTGCCACGAGAGGCGGCGTTATTTCAAAACTGCAAAAGCTTTAAAGCAGCCTGAGCATTTGAAACAGAAGTTAAAGACTAAAGCAAAACTTTGTTATACCTGCAAAGTGGCAGAGGAATTCTATTATCTAGAAAAGTGGCTTTGTTGCAGCTGTGAAATGAAGAAAGAAGCTGAGGAATTTATCACCGGAAGACAAATTTTTTTTCACTTGTTGGCAACATATCAAACATCATTTATCCAAACACGGTTTTCATCTAAATAATTCAGCCAGGATTGCTGCCGTCACAACAACCACAATATTGAGATACAGTCTGAAGGAAGCTATTACGAGGTGAAACGCTAGAGCGGTTGTTAAAATAATCTCCTTTTCTGCAACAGAAGATGCCCCCGTTGAGCCCTGTGCACATGTAGGGTCTCAGTCCCACATGAGGGTTGTCTGCAGGGTGACGGCAGCTAATGCTCTCCAGGGCCCGGCAGCAGGAGTTCCGTATCCTGCACTCGTCCCACACGCAAATATGTGGATATACTGATGTAAACAACCAGCAAAATCACCAAACTCTTAAATCAGCCTCTGCAGGAAGCAAGTGTCTGAAGGGAAACACATTTTAATTTAGCGACTCTTCGTCTTTCGTGTTTGACTACATCTTATTACATTCAGAGATCTAAATATTTTGTGTGCAATCTGTATTTAAAATTTCATAGAAAATTCAGACTTCTTTGCATCTAAAAATATATAGTGTGATTGAATAAAACAGTCTAATTGCCCAAATCCTTCTCTGAGATTGCACATCTCTTGTTTCGGTTAAATGAGGGAAGATAAATACAGTCACTGAAGAAAGTATGCCGGTACATACAGAAACGTATTAGATTTTCTCAATGTGGACGGCATACTTCTGTGTTTATAATGAACGTGAAGATGTAATAGTCCCTACAAAACACCTTCCTCAGCACTTCCTCCTGGTTATTGTACCCCCCCAACCTACCTCTTGGCCAGGACTCCAACCTCCTACCTCCAGTTTCCTGAGCTGGAGGTGGCTTTCTAAGAAAGCTTCTCTTTTGCAAGTGAGCCTTACCTTCATTTTGTGGCATTCCTTCACTAATAACGGTGATGTCCCTCTTGTGAATATTTCACTACAGTGAGGATTTTCCTCTTGGATTAATGGTAAAACCAGACATAGGAGAGGTCCAAGCGGGAGCAGGCTATTGAGCAAACAGAAAGAGCTCTCTGTAAGCTGAAAAGAGGAAAAAAAATAGACAAGCATTATGCAGTGATGGAAACAGATTTGTGCAGCGACTACGCTGTTTTCAGTAGGTTTTGCTTTATGAAGCGTTTATTTATACAATATATATCAAAATGTTTAAAACAAATCTACAGCAAACTGAGGCAAAATTGGCTTTCTAATGGCTGATATTCTACACCCTGAGAAAGTAAAATATTACCCAGCAAAACAAACAAGACAACCATTTTATGAAATAGAGCAGAGCAGTTTCCTCTAATGCAGGAATCATGGATTAAATTTCCTGGCTTGCAATACACAGGAGGTCAGAAAAGATGTTTATAATGGCACTTTCTAGCTTAAAAATCTATGAAAACAACTGATTGGTCTGTCAGGTTCAGGCTATATTCTGCTCTGTTACTTTCCAGTTTGACCTCTTAAACCCATCCATCTCCAAAACAAAGTTAATATCTTCCTAAATTCACTTAAGTTCTCCTTCAAAGGGTCTGAAATCAGCAAGAATTTTTCCATCGGGTGCAAGCTGGACCCAAGGCTTGTTTTTTTCTAAAAATATATATGGATGTATAGAATATATATAGTCCAAATACATACTAATCTTTATGTAAAGTACTTCAGTTCAAGTTCCCCACACGCTTCCAGTAAATAAGATGAATTGCATTGGCATTCATCTTTTTTTGTCTTGTAATACTGACAGTAAGTATAACCAACGGTCAAAACCAAATTAATATCCAAAATGCAGCAAATTAACTAATGCACATAGCATCTAATACCATGACCACAAACCCAACATCAAAGGGACTGGGATGCAGAATTCCCTGTGGTGGGACAAGGTGCTCTGCCCATCTGGATCTGTCCTTTTATTTTGGCTTTCTTGGCTTTGTTCACATCTCCAAAACTAAATTTCATTGGTGGTTTTGGAAAAGGGAAAGACTTTGTTGTCTCCATCTCATAGTGAAAGATATTTCTCTTCAAGCACAAGCTTTCTGAGCTGGCTTGGTCCCCACGCCTGGACCAGGAGGACACCCTTGTGCGGGAGAATGCTGAAAGCAAAGGCGAACCCTACTGAAAAGGTGAAGTTACTGGAAGTAAATACACTTAAGGGCTTTGCTCTAGGTTAGAAACAGTCAGAAAACATTGCTGAGTATCACAAGTCCTAAATCTAAAATTGGAAGGTAAATATTGCCCTGCTTAAATTTTAAAATATTTATCTCAGTTATTGTTTTCCGCAAAAATGAAAGCGCCAATAAGTACTATGAGGAACAGTGTATCTGAAACCTAATCATTAGTGGGTTGTAAGCAGATAACATTAATTGTATATACTCTTTGTGAATTTCTAATTACCTTGTAACATTTTCCCTAATGATAGTAAGCATATTAGAATGTGCCATACTTTCTAATAATCTGCGTTATTTATTTATGCTATATTTATGCTCTTAAATGTGTTGAGACATTTTAAGCAATTCAGAATATTTGCAAAGTCTAATCAAATGGCATAAGCCCTGGTTCAGGAAAGCATTTAAACATTTATTTTGCTGTGTTGTCAAAAGGGCCTATAACACATTTAAAAAGACCAAAAACCCCGAATTATTTTTCTAGGTATGTTACATCTATTCAGAATTCTACATGTTAGGCTCTGTTAAAAGAAGTAAAAATAGACACCTTGGCAGAATTTAAGCAAGTAATAACGAAGAACAGGAATGCTGTTCAATTACGCTGATTACATCCTGGGCAGTTGTACTATTGTACTTATAAAATTAGAACCACATGAAATGTTTATTTAGCATAAACTCTATGCTGTAGGCTCTGAAGGAGATGGACTTCTACACAGTAACTAACAGTCTTCCTTAAATTAATGTTAGCGTATGATGACTTAGGAATTTTTAGTGGTCAACACTAACAGTTTTGAGACAACTGCAGAGGAATAGTTATGTTTTGAGAGGAAGACGAAAGCCCAAGTCCAAAGGTCAGGTTCAGTTTCCTGCTCAACAAGAGGTTTCCTTTTAAGGCCCAGATCTTTGGTTTTAGGACATCTAATGTCTCATGAAGTCCGTAGCTTCCCTGTCCTCTTCGTTTGAAAAAATAAAGGGTGGACTAAAAGTACTACCTGCCTGATAAGGAAGTTGAACAGAAAGGTGTTGTAATGAATAACCCAAATACTCTGGTAAGGATGATTATCGTTAGAAATGTGACTTCCAACAGTCTGAAACGGGCACACGCTTTGGCAAAGAGTTTTCCATGAGACTGGAGGCAAAGGCCAGGTTCACTGTCTGTCCTGTGCATTTATCCTTCTGATTTTCAATATATCATGTCTGAGATAGAGCAAGGGTACAGGTTTTCATGAGAATAAGTAATTTTAAAATTTCACATTTAAACACAAGATATAGAAGAAGGCCTTTCTATGGGCTTAATCGCAATTGACCAAAGTAAAACAAACAATATTGTTCTATGAGTACTAAGACATTATTTGCTGCACATCGTTAGGAACTTGACCATGAAGTCAGTCAATTAATACTTAATTTGAATGTCTTATTACAGCACATCAACCGAAACCCACTTTAGATGTGAAGGATGTGGCACACAGAGCAGGTACACGCTGTCCTGGTTCAAAGACAACACGTGTTTTAAGGCCAGCAAATAGTCTGCCAGCAACGCATTCAGAATTTAACCTCTCTTACCTCTCCCACATCGTCTGCTTTGAGACCACCCGCAACTCCTGAGCCGTAACATGGTTGTCTCTGCACTCAAGCATCTACACGCAGTACATGCACAACTCGACCCTCTGCATTTAGGTATTTTCATTGCTCCATAAAGCCTCACTCCATCTGATTTATTCTGTATGGATGGGGCTCCGCATGCACAGAGCTCCCCCTCTACCCTGTAAATAGGAGTCATTACAGAGCAGCACTAACACCCACCCTTTGCCAGAAGCTACTGGAAATTCCTCTCTCTTTTTCCAGCCAGAGAAATCAGTATTCACTGACAGGGCAACAATCCCTCTTGTTTCAAACAACTTGAGCACTCACAAGATCACAGTCAAAACCACTAGTGACAGCCAACATTAGAGAAGAGGTCATCTGCGGAACATAACACACAGAGTGGCAAGCCCCTGGAAATACTCCTGATAAGCCTGGGCAGGCAAGCCTGAATTAATTTATTTGCTCTCACGCAGTCACACCATAGCAGATTGGTTCAGACAACCCTCCGTGGAGAAGCAGTGCCTCTATCCCCAGAACGGTCCTTCCAACCAAGGATGGAGGCAGAGACAAAACACGTCCTGCTCCCACTCTTCCCTCCACCCAGACAACCTCCCACTTGGGGCAAACAGCACAAGGCTTTCAGAGAGAAAGGGTTGCTGGTTCACAATTTGGTATTTTAGGCCTAGACTCTGAAATCTTGGTTAAATGCATTCGCTGTTTCTCTCTACTAGGATTCATTAATTTTGACAGGGAAAAGTGTGTTTTGTAATATTATTATAAATCATACTTGTTACTCTATCAGTCGTGCTCAGCAACTGCGCTGAGATAGAAGCCGAGATTGCTAATTATGTGCCACAATAAAGATTATAATGTATGCTATCATTAACTATTCCTTTATGTTTGATGAACTAATAAATAATTTCTTCCTCAGCCATTATAAAATCATTTTGCATAAAGACCCCTGATGCTCTCCTGCTAGGGCCTCCACTTACAAGCCCCTCCAGGTAAGTATTTATTATGTATTTTTAATCACCTCTGGAACGTGATGTACCTTTCTCAACTCAAATACATGTTTGCTTTTTTTTCTATTGCCAATAACATTATGCACCAAGGGCTGCAGCTGGCAACTGGTTTATTTGTATTTTGTTGCCAGGCTTAGCGGCGCTCATCGCCTTTCTCTCCCAGATGCCTCCCGGGGGGGTTCGATCCCCTCTCCCCCGCCAGGCTGAAGAGATTTTCCAGAGTCATGTGACCAGACCGACGGTGGACACCAGGCGCAGAAGATGGCCCGTTGTCCGATGGGCTCGTTGTCTTGCTGCAACACCTGAAGGCTAAAACCAGAAGCTACTGGCCGACGGGCAATACGCATCCACGTCGCAGGGTGCGAGTACGCGGGGCTGGGCTCGGGCTTCCCCCTACAGCAGCTCCCTTCTCCGGGCATCCCATCAGAGGTCCGTGTTGGCCGGAGCTGCGGAGCAAAGCTGCCCCACTCTGGCTGTACGCGGGTGTCCCGGAGCCCTGACCCCACTCCGCTCCACGCACGAAGCTGCAGCTCGGAGCCCGTAAACTGCAGTGATTTCGCCTGCAGTTCAAAGAAAGACAAAGAGGTTTCCCATCTCATCGTTGAGCTTCCCATTCCACTTGCTTTTCTTCTTAAATTGAAACTAATGTAACAAATCCCCTGTAAGGGAACAACAGTATCTGCTGTCATTAAAATGCTTTTTTCTCCCTGCAAGAGTGAAGATAGCGCAGCTAAAGCACCGAGTCCAGCATGAAATCAATTCTATCCGCTGTGTACAAGTAAAATGTGAAATATAAATATGAATGTTCTTGTGCTATTATAAACATTGGGGGTTTTTTTGTATGAGGAGTGTTAGCTTATCTGCATTATTTCCACAAAGCTTTTTGGAGTTAGGCATATAACAGCAGCCGTAACAACTCGTTCCTTCAAAGAAATGGTGTGATGCAGCACAAGTAGAGCAACTTAAACAGCAATATTACAAATGAATTGCATCTGCAGCCCTAAGAGTCACTTTTCATATTTGTTACATGAGCCATTTAGGTCCGAGCATATTTTGGAACTGAGGACTAGGTAAGCTAAGCGGAAAATCTGTGATGATAGCGACGATGTTTATATTTATTTGCACTTGGGTAGTGGGCAAGAGCCCTGGTCATGCACCAGGAAACAGGAATGCGAAGCACTGCTTGACCTGTGGATATTTAAAAAGGTTTTATCCCTAGAGCTTGCACAATAAATGAAACATCTTAACAGCAGCTCCTTTGCTATTCATTAGCATCATGCACAAGTATCCTGGTTTAGCAGGTACTCCGTTATTATGGTTTTTAATGCTGCAGCTAAGTCATGGCAATCTAGATCTGTGCTCCAGACCAGAAATCAGTCACGAAATGATAAATAACAGAGCTCTGGCTCTGAACGGACTAACTGTAGAGAAGCTTGTCCAATATAATGGAATAAGGATCTACCACTTGTGTTTCTAGGAGTTCCACCTGTTACTTGCAGTGCTATCTCAGGAGAGTTTTGGGGTTTTGTCCTGGTTTCAGCTGGGGGGGGGAGTGAGTGAGCGACTGCGTGGTGCTTAGTTGCTGGCTGGGGTTAAACCACGACAGGTTTAATTGCATGACTTTCATTAACCCAAACATAACCTGAGCAATGCTTACATCATTGTCAGTACGCAGCCAGATATATGGCCTAAGAGGAGGAGGGAAGATCCTTGAGTTTAATTTGTCATTTTAGCTATTTTAGCTAAAATAAATGCACCATGGGCTTTATCCAAATCCTACTGAAGTCACTGACAACCAGTCCATTGACCTCCCTGGATTTTGGATGAGCTTTTGATCAACAGCTGCTGCAAAGCTTTCACTGGCAAACAGTCCCACCAAAGTTTTACTGCCTTTTGCCCAGAAGTACCAATTCTCTTTGCGAATTTGAACCCCGGAATTAAACATCCATAAGTAACAGCAATTCCTGAATGCAAACCAATATGATCAGGGAGACCTGAGCAGGCTATTCAAATGAGAGAGACCGCTGCCATGAACGCGACTCTCGGCATGCGTGGAGCGAGTGTCCCTATCTATAACGTCAACCTGAATTGGGCTGGCGTGTTATACAGCCACTGAGTAAATAGGAAAGCTCATCATCACAACCCAGTGCTTTTATCACTTCCAAAAATGCTACCAGAACATTTCAGAGAGGAAAAGAATAAGTAAAATTACCGAAAGAAAGGGGAAGAGAGGGAAAGAACTGCTGAGTTGAGACTGTCTTTTAGCAATGCAATATTCATACAATAAGCCTCACAAATAAAACCAATCTAACAGCTATTTTTTTTAACCGCATTTCAATCCCTACACTGTATTGCTGTGTGCCTATATTTTGTTCCTTGCCTTTCAATAATTTAATGGTGCTCACTCTTGCCTTGGGCTCATGGACCTACAGAGCTTGAAGATACCTTTTATTAGAGATTCTTTGCCAGGGGCCTTACTTAAATTTGCAAAGGTCACACGTCCCACTAGCCAGTTTCCTTCATTATGCAGAATGCACGCTCAAACCTGTAACTATGAACCAAATGCTAAAGCTGAAAAGTATATAAAATGTCATGAGCTAACCCATAAATACAGAAACCGCACTATTAGAGGATGGCAATGTGGCTGTTAGGGAAGGCAAGTGGAATGATGCTGGAGCACAGACCTACTGATGTTATTTCAGCAATGTCCCAAAGAAAAATATTTCTGTTATAGCAACTAGTAGCCAAGAAAAAAAGAATCCATACCAGATTATAGCGGAATTGACCAATACTTAAAAAACAATCCCCCAAACCCATTAAAATCTCAGCCCAGAGCTTTCAGAACGTGCTGCCCTTAATTTCTTCTCTGTCCATGAGTTTTCTCCCTCCTTCATGGTGGTGTTCTATGTTTATCCTCTTTCCGTAGAACAGTATCTGCTGGCCTAACAGAAGTTGTTACAAGAAACAAAAATGTGTAATTGGCATATGACACAGACGTGAACATGGATGAGCTTGTGCATATATATACACACACACAAATACCAAAAGAGGCTGATGCTAGGAAGAAAACACTCCTCACCTTTGCACTCCAGCTGCCCCAGCCATGAGACAAGTCCGGACCCCTCTCAGAAGCTGCATTTCAATCCCGACCATTCAGAACCACTGCCTTTCTTATGATATTCTGCAGTCTTGTCAAGCTATTTGCCTTACATCCAATGGTGATATATTGAACTAAACATACAAATCACACACTTGAATACCAGGTACTCTCATAGTCAAACTTCAAGATCCATTAGTGCCCATTTCAAGGACTGGAGGCTTCTTTAAGTTTGTTTAGTGTCCTCAGCCTTATTGAATATTTCTCTTTCTCACATAGGAGAGCCAGTGACTGAAAGTAAAAAGCTGTGTATTTGTGAAGACTAAAGTCTCCTTCACAAATTGAGTGTATTAAGCATCTGTGCTACTTGGCAGACTTGCGCATCAATTTCAAAACAAAATAGTGTTAACAGCTCTACAAGATTTTTCTCTCTCGTAGCTTCCTGCACTATGGGTGAATCACATGGGTGAAAAACAGAGTTAACCTTTTAGACAGTGAGCTAAACAGCTCTTAAATCGGACAAGCGTGATGCCCATGCAAGGCAATTTACCTTTTTTATGCCATTTTGAGCAACAAACATTCTTTTGCTCTTCGGGGAATGCCTCTGAATCTGGACATCATGTATCTGATCATAGTTTCCATCACACTACCATAATACTTTGGATATATATTTACACTATTTTCATATTTGTGCCATGCTAGCTCATTACCACATAGTGAAGCTGAACTATGATCCCTGCAGTAGCGCTGACATTTATTACAGGGTGGAGCATAGCAACTCGCACTGCAAATGAACTCTGCTTCAGGAAACTTCTCTCTAACTGTGCTAAAATACTTGGGGTTTTGGATTCTCACAATTTATTAGCAACAACCACTTTTCTTTTACAGCTACATCACCACAAATTTGCCCATTTCTTGTAAACATAAATGTAGGTCAAGCCTAATGAATGACCTGCTATGGTGCACATATTGTACTATAGTCATATATATTGATATGGGCTCAAAGGTAAAACTGAATTTACAACTCATTGAAGACTAAGTCTGTTAGTAAGATAACTAAACATAATCATGGGCAAGTGCTTAGCTTTAGGAAAATGTTTTGGGGGGTTTTGCCCATGCATGACTGAGCACTCAGAAAACCTTTTTGCTCTACTTGGCCTTATTCTGTGGATCCTTTTTTTCAGGAAACTACAAAATCATTAAAATTAAAATGCTAATATTCAGTTTTTTACAGCTTAAATTAGTCACTTCATATGTGCCTCTTTAAATAGGATAACCACATTCAGAAAGTCAAAGATCATCAAGCCTTATTAGTGGAGCACCAAAAAAAGAAAAATAATTAAAACCAACTTTTTCAACAGGAAAGCAGTTTTGTTTATCACTTTCCTATTTTAATGAGTAGGAAAGCGTCATGAACAAAGTTGTTCTTAAAAATGGTAAACATTTAGGTAAACCAATAATTGAGACCATAGCTTGTTGACAGGGCAATAACGAAGGTATGCACGCGTTACTTTGGAGAAAACTTTCTGCTGGGTAGAGTCTTCCCAGCTGCTGTCGGGCAGCTCCAGCGGCAGGAGCCAGGGGAGCCATCGGGAGGAGGACAGGACCCCCCCGAGGACACCACCAGCAGCCGGGCGCTACGAGTTCCTGACGCCACGACTCCAACCCCTCACATCACAGAAGAGGGAGGAAAAGCCAGGAAAAGTGGAGTTTTCCCTTCCCTGGTGACTTTCAAAGGGTTTTTCATGAGACAATGAGCGTGACTTTCTTTTAATACCACATCATCTGTTCTTTACAAGACCAGATTTTTAAATGCTTTTAATGATGCAAATAAACGCTGGTAAGAATTGCTGAGGCCCCACTGAAGTCAATGGGGCTCTGCCAATTACACTAGTGGAGCAGCAGCCTCTTTAAGAGTAAAATACCATGAAATCAGTAGAGCCTACCAGCTAAGAGAGCTATTGGGGAAATTACAGGAACATCTTGTCTGTGAATTATTAATAAACAACATGCAGTTGAATTATTCACCCAAACAAGTCATGGATATATTAAGAAATATTTTCTGCAACAAGATTTAAATAGAATGTTTTGTGATTAAATGGAGTTTAATTAACGGGTACAATTACCTAATCGAAAGCAAGTACTTTCCTGTTATTAGATAGTACCTGCAGTAGAACAATCCTGTTGTGAACATCTGCTATATGTTGAGGAACCACAGAACCAAATTATTTACAGAAAGGCTAATAATTACTGAATTTACCTACATACAGTGATTATGGTAATTTCAAATTTCAATTTAAAATGTTTTCATTCCATTGAAAAATAAAAATAGGATACAATATGTGACATGGGAATAGAGGTAATGGTGATTAAAGTGCTCTACAAACAAATTATTGAAAAAGCCCAGTTACTTAGAAAAGTGGCTCAGGTAAACAAAAGATATAAACTTACGTGATTTGCATCATCACCACATACTGGAAAAGAGTTGCTGAATGGATGGGGAAATGTTAATAATTATTAATAATAAAACAAATACTTTGTCTAAAAGAGCTATTAGCCATAACATATTTCTCTAGACAAGTATATTGCTGCCACTCATTTAAGATTTTCATCTTGTATCAGAACGCTTCTGTCTTCTGTAAATGGAAACAGTAAGACAATGCTCCAGTATTTCAGTACTGTACCATAACGAACTCCACTATACTAAATTCTAGTATTACCCACTGGACAGTCAAGTAGATTAATTTTTTTTCAAACCATGGAAACGGCTCCTGCTGTTTTATCCTTTTGCTTCATGTTTTTAATGAAAGCCACTGCTTTGCAAGGTGAGGCTGTTGAGTGCATCTGACACTGGAGACGAAATTCTCACTGCCCTTGAAGCAACCCTGTTATTGTGCTGTTACTATTGCAGTAACTCAGAGGAACCCGCATCCCCACCACATGAACTAAAATATAAATAAGGAACACAGCTTTCGTTGCAAAGTATTAGTCATCTAAGGAAATACTTGTTCTACATCTAAATTAATAGTAAGAAAATGAAAAAATTCGGCGTGGGTGTCTCTTAAAAAGGAAATCTCCATTAACCTCCAGAAGCTATGTACTACCCAAAGGATGGGTTCCACCATTCCCTGCCCAAGAATCTGCTCCTGCTCCCGTGGCCAATGTGCCTCCAAAAAAGGGTTTGCATGCCAGTCTTTCAATCTATGGTTTCTTGAGCTCTACATCATGTAGTTAATCTACTATGTTTGTCATTCTAGCAGTCTTCCCAAATATTTGGTGACCCTCAGTTATTTTACTGTTTGCCTAGTTTCTTGTGTTATTGTACTTCCATTTTATTTTATGACTCGCCATTAGATCTATTCAGCACTTTATAGCCCTAAGGTTCACTATATATAATTAGAAAATGACCTTTCATTTCAGTAGGTATTCCCCATTCCATATACTCACCTGCTTCCAGCTGCCTTCTCAAACCTTCCTTTCTTACTGCTTGTCTGCACATCTCTATCACTCTTAATAGAATGATAATCATCTGTTTTATAACCTTGCTTCAGCCAAAGCTTTATTTACAGCACATTTTACTTAAACTTAGGTATTCGCAATTCCACCGGGAAAAGAAGTTTACTTAGTATGATAGCAACATGTTTTCCCATTTATTATGATGCAAGTAAAAATCAGAGTCAACAAAATATATTTATCCTAGGCTTCACAACTCAAGAATTAGAGGAAAAGAGGTCACACCTTTGCAACATGGAACATTTCCAAATCAAACAGGTAAAAAAGCTGAAGTTATGATCACATCTGACAATGTGACAAGACCTAGAGAACTTCAAAATTAAACTTTTATTCATAATGCTGCTTTTATTCATGCTGCATGAATGGCAGGACGTGATCTCTCACTCTCTTCCACGTAGTCATGCAGGAGCACGGGGAGCTCTGTGTTTTCACCAGGATGTGACTAAATAAGTAAGTACAGAATGGAGCAGAACAACAGGAGGGCCATCCAGATTCCTGTCTTCAGTTGGGTACTCACCCACGTAGAGTGAAGAAATCGGGTGTAATGCCCTCGTCCACCCTCCACCGCGCAGGCAGCTCCTCCGAGGAGAGGGTGACGTGGGACGGGTCGCACACTCAGCGTCCTGGCACACAGGGACCAGCGCGGTGTGGCAGGAGCTTAAGTGTGGTACGTGTTCACACGGAGGTGTCACTCTGCATTCATATACCCGTTTCCACAAAACATGCAGGCACCATACCCACTGCTCAATATACGGAGAAGGAGGGTTTTCTATGAAACTTCTTAGGTCACTGTGTGGGTAAGAGGAGCAATCAAATTCATGTATAACAATAGCAAAGTAGCTGAATAATGTGGGGTTTAGGTCACTGTAGGCATATTTGATAATATATCTGTCTGAATATCAACTCAAATCTTCTTCAGTCCCATCTCTAACCACTGGGATTTCAACTTTTGCAAATTCAGTCAAATACACATATAAAAAAAAGGACCCAAGAAATTAACTTTATGCATGGACACAGAAAGACATCTTCCAATTACTTTTACCATGTAATGTGGGAAATACATATAATTAGGTTTTCTTTCTTTTTATCCATGCCTCTTACAGAGTTACAGCTTTGTGGGATTAAACAAATGACAGGCTTTGTTTAGAGTTTACATTGCTATAAAAGATTTTTTAATGCTATGGAGAAAATGAAGATTAGTACTGCCACACTCTACTTTTGTTCCAAACATATTTTGAGTGCACAGGGGAGGAGGAAGCGCTCTAAGGCACCTACAGGAAGGCTTAGCCCCATTTCACACCACTTAATCACAGATTACAAATAGCAGGGGACAAGAAATCAACAATTTTCCATTCCTAAACATTGTGGAGTTTGTTTCTAAGCATGTTTTTTCTTTGGAGGAAATAGCTAATTTAACATGCTTATTAAGACAAAAGGATGAGTTTTATAGTATTTTTAATTGGGTTATATCAAACCTTGATGGAAGGAACATGTTTGTGGGTTTTTATTACAGAGCAATTAATTTCATTTACCATTCACATTCTGTTTATTATTAAATTCACTAAGAATTAGTACCTAAATAAATACCTAAACAACCACATATATAAAAGTAAAATGTTCATGAACTTAAAGAGTAAATACCAAGGATGCATACTTCCGGTATTCATTGAATTCTTGTAGTATTTGCTCGTTTTCAAGTGCAAGAGTTCGGAAACAGAACATACGGACTATATAGTGCTGCACACTCTGGCGTAGAGCTCCGCAGAGCAGGTGACTCGTTCTGAAAGAGGAGCGTAACCCTCCAGAGTCAGCTCCTCTAACCACCGCCCCTCAGAAAGGGGTCACCACTTGTTGTGAAGCTACTTTTAATTTTCTGCTAATGCTGCACATCCAGATGCATAAAAATTGAGTCATACATCATGAATAATAAATCCTAAATTTTTTATACGGATGCCGTTAGGTTTGAACACAGGCAATGAAATTTAGTTCTTTGCCTTCTGAAGCTTCTGCCACTCAGTAAAATGCATAACTTTGAAGAAAAGGTATTTGAACAATTCTGTATATGGAGAGAGGTTCAAAAGCTTTATTATAGGTCAGGGTAGGATTGCTGCCTCACAAAAGATCCATTCACCAGAAAAAGAGCCTGAGAAATGGCTTGTGTGAGATGAATACATTTCTCCCATCAATTAACAAAAAGATAATGACTCTTTAAAAATAGCAATGGTTTGACATTAATATTATTTTTTTTTCAGTCTCACATTGGAGTATGTGGGAAAAGAGAAAAATACTTATCAAGTCAGATTACTGAATACATATATTGAATAAATATTCAATTAATATTAACTAACCAACTGTATGTATGAAAAAGTCCATTGAGACTAAGAATAAACACCTGGAATATCCTCTTCTGCTATTCATTTTGGATACATGAGAAATCATCACATTTGAGGTAAACTAATGAGTTGCAGTAGCTTTTCTGTAGAGTTGAAATGTTTTAAGCACTTTATGGATTTTATGGTGCCTTAATACTAAATTTTCAAATGCGTGCAACACATTTAGCATTTGGAAAAGATTTTAAATGCTATCATTTAAGTTTAGTTGAGAAGTTTTAGGAACACATACAATATCGTGTGAATGCCAGTAAACAAATTTTAGAGCAGAATAAATAAGGGTTTTGAAAATTAACTTCCTGTTTTAGAAAAGATTAATATTATAAGCACTGGTTTTGTTCTTTTGGGATGTACACCTGTTTGGAATAGCCTGCCTGATTTATTTTTGACCTAAACTTGATTTGTTTGCATTTTCTATAAATAAAATGCTATGGCCACATCTGCTACCAGATATATGGTCGCAGAGCTACCACGTGGCAGTGGCACTTCCAAAAATGTTCCCACCTCCCGCAAGTTCTACCGGTGTGCCACAGCGGAAGGTTAAAAGTACTATTAAATAATGACTCCAGAATAATCATAACAGCCAAAACTCATAATTTCTGCCTGATGAAACCATAATTTATTGCAAAACTACTCTCATAACCAAAGCAAGCCACGCTCCTTTGTTCGGGCTATTTTTTCTTTTCACAGAGCCTACTTCTCTCCTGTTCCCTCTTGCAGCTTTGTCTCGCTCTCGCTCAGGCACAGTCCTGCTGAATACTTGGTTTAACGCCAAGCAGCCCGATTTCATGGCACTCTTCTTGGCAGCCAACTTCTATCTGCCTGTTTTCCCAGGCAGCAACATGTCGGGTTATTAGATTACATGTGAATATATCGCTGGCAGACGCGGTTATTCCAGCGCTCTGGATATTTACCCCTTTGCTTCATATTGTTTGCTACAATCACAACCAAAAGCTCACACAATAAAAACTCATCAGTGTAACTTATCCACCAGCCATTCAAACTACCAGCTTAGCTAGCAATGCTCTAGCAGCCTTTTGCTTTGATGTTTTTCCCACCTTCAGGAGCACAGATGTGGCAAGAAAAAATAGGGTCCGTTTCCCAAACTGCCTGCAGAAGGGGTCGGTGATGACTTCTGGGCTGGCTGCTGCGGACTGTCCTGTCTTTTTATTCCTCTGGATCAGAAAAAGTAAGTGTCGTGGTTTAACCCCAGCCAGCAACTGAGCACCACGCAGCCGCTCACTCACTCCCCCCCCCCCCAGTGGGATGGGGGAGGAAATCAGGAAAAGAAGTAAAACTC
>JAVJGG010000085.1:39901566-39913255 GCA_035590195.1 Aviceda cuculoides
CTGAACTCAAAACACAGCACTGTACCAGCTACTAGGAAGACAATTAACTCTATCCCAGCTGAAACCAGGACAGTAAGACACCCTCCCGAGCAAATGATGGTGCACGCTATTAAATCAAGTTATCTTTAATTATCTCATATATATTTTTTTTTTCTTTTTCCCCAGGAAGTAAACAAACTCCCTTTAGAGCCAGAGGAAATTTTCCTATTGATTTCAAAGTGAGTTTTAAAAAGTCTTAAAGTAACAATTAGACTGAATCTTCTGCTTTCCTAATATGAATTGCCTGCTACTCTTGTAGACCTTCCAGCTAATAAGCAAAAATTGCACAAGTTTTTACATTATACGCATTTCTATTATACAAATATTTGCAATCTTAACATTCAGGAATCTGGGAAAACAAAAAAAAGTGTTTTACTAACCATAATTAGCAAACACACAACAGCAGTTTAAGATTATACTGCAAAGAAAACAGCAGCTTCACATTTTCTGGATTGAATTATAATGTTCCTTCACACTGCTATATTTTATAATAAAGGCACAAAATATTATTTCCTGTAGAAATAAGAATACAGATAAGAAGTAAGTATTTAAAGAAATAGAAGGATGCAAACATCATGTTAATTTTCATTTGAATGGGGATAATTCCTACTTGTTTAAAGAAAATGATATAAATGTCACTCCACTGAGAAATTATTTCTGATCTCTGGTATAATCTAACTATAAGTCTTAATCAAGGAGGATTATTACTGCAAATGGAACGGGCCGGGGTTTGTGACATATCCAACCTTCAATATTTAATGCCAGGTCTAAAAATATGATTAGATTTGAAAGCATAAAAACTCATAAGCCACCTCTTTCAGTGTCTCTGTTTTTCAAAATATGCACAAACTTGAACAGAGACAATTTTGTAATCAAGACTGATATTCTTTTTTAAATGCCGTATTGATCAGCCCAGTGAAGGGATGCTAAACGACACATTTCCAAGTACATGTAACATGTTGTATTTTAACAAACAGCGGTGGAAAAAAGCTAAACATGGGGTCACTTCAAAGTAGATCCTACAGTAACTCACAATAATGAATGGGCTTAATATGATAATAATAGGATGAAATAACTTCAGGAATATATTGCAGATAAATATCTTTCTTGACAAGGGCTCAAAGCTATGATTAATCATTAATATTTCAAGACTTAGAAAATCCCAAGTATTTTCTTGCCGTCACAGCAGGATATCTGCATCTTGGAAAAAGTTTAGATGTTGTAAACTAACCTTCCCAGGCAGCTTCTCTGCCTGGGCAGAGTGCGGAGCGCTCACTCCTCGCACGTGGGGATTCATGTGGGCCATGTAACCAGTGTGACTTGAACGTCAAGGTGGGCATCAATCAGTTCTGAAATTAAAAATGTTGAAAAGGATGAGTTCTCACCAAAATTCATTAACTACCCTTTAAAGATTTTTTCTTCTCTACCTTCTTCTACAGTTTGCCTTGCCTTTTATTTATTTTTTATTTTCTGTGTAAATTTTAATTCTCTGCTTGTTCTAGAAATATGGCATGAAAAAGCTAATTGGCAGTTCATCAGGATTTTATATAAACTGGCTACATGATATCTTTCTATGCAAAGAATTGCTTTATCTAGAACTTTGCGGTGGCTCTTAAAATCAGCATGACAGATCTACAAGTATGGGCTTTCAAAAGTTACTTGCCAGCTCATCTAAAAAGATGTATCTGCCCTATTTTAAAGTGTAATAAAGTTGTATGTGGTATTTAATCATTCAGATTAAAGTATAAAAATGGGGTGTTCATAGTTTATGAACAGTAACATTTGCTTTCAGATTTCTGTTCTTAACTGCTCAGGAACCTTAGAAAATCTGAGGCTATTCAGATTTAATTTTTTTAATGTTACGTAATTAGACATTAAGTTCTAATTAACCAAGAATATTAAATCCCAGCTTATGAATTATTATAGGAAAGCCAAGCAGCTTTCACCAATTAAACAGTGAGAAACAGACATAAGACTAAGCAATGTACCTAAAATCTAAGGAAAGCATGGAAGTTTCAGGTAAAAAAGTAACATTCAGAATGAAAAACAGTCACGTATAGCTCAAGGAATTTAATTATTTCCTTTGCTACAAAGAATGACATGTTCATGAACAGTTGTTATATTTCAACATTTTTTTTTTTTTCATGCTTTACCTAGCTCACTTTTCCTTTAGGATAGATTTTTCAGTATACATACAATAAAAAAAAAAATTCCCTTATTTAATAGAGATTATAATATGTATGATAAACATGATATAGAAATCCCTCGTTAGTATCTGCGAAATCTAGCATGAAAAGACACTTGAGCTTTTAGCAATTTAAGCCACAGGCTTATGAGTGATATTGGTCCTCAGTATCAGATCAGTCCATACAACTAAGAGACCAATGTCCACAATCTGGCTGTTGTGTGCTCATGGGCAGAGAGACTGGGTGCTATGGGTTGTAGGCAGAGAAGGAGAAGACACAGCAACACCACTAAATCAACAAATAGTTGCCCTGCTAATGAGCTACTTCTTGCCTTACCTCTCAGAACAGCTTGAACCATCCTGAAGCTCTGTGCCAAGGTGTTTTACAGTTATTTATCCCCTCTCCTCCAGCCAACCCTTTGACTAAGAACAAATCAAGCAAGTGGACAACCAACCTGACTGCCTGCAAAGGCTGGATGAAGATCCCAACAGTAACTGAGGTACGGGTGAGGCAGTAACAACCGACCGCTTATTCAGTAACTATACCATTTTATGTAAGCTGATCGAAATTTTGATGAAAAACAAGAGCCTGAAATGCAGACCAGCTCGTAAATATCTTCTGTACCTGCACCTCCTTCCAGCAGAGTGGAGAAGCAGCTGGAAAAGCTAACCTTCCTGCTGCAGTTGCTCAGGTTTCTTTGACATGGCGCCCGTGTGGCTGACATGGTCCGGAGGAGTCGGTGGCCATGCCCAAGGCCTTGGCTCTAGAGCCATTTCTGGATTTCACCGCTGGGATACAAATGAGGGTGATCATATGAAATCTCTCGTGCTTCTGATACTCAGCAGAGTCAGTGGTCACCACGGGTTGCAGCACCACTAAACCTCCTGAACGTAGGTGCTGTGGCTTAAGGACCTGTGCGTATTGGGGTAAGGACATCATATTTTTCCCCCTTTCCCCTCCTGAACTACATCTTGTCAAGCAGATGGAATCTCACTGGGAGGAGGAGGGGGAAGTTGGGGGTCTGTCCCTGAGCTATCCCAGCACAAATACCAGGATAACTGGCCACCAGGCAATTTTGATAGCATTAGTATAGAACAGATTTAGCACTGAGTTATGAAGGTAACATTAGTAATTCAACATATTTCAAGCTGTTACTTAATGTTCAGCTTACTTTTTTCTTATTTTTTTCCCCCACCTCACCTGCAGTTACTTAAATACAATACATACAACTTACAAAACACTAGGAGCTACCTGTTAGCAGACACAACTAAAATGTGAGTTACGCATTCTGCGGGAATTGAGATAATTCAAAGCAATGAAAGACAACTCAACTTTCAGCCTTTCAAGTTCACGATTGGTTTGGGAAGGAAGGCTCTTCCAGCTGACAGGTTACTTCTGTTTTTAAAACACTGAACCATCAAACTCAAATTTAACTCCAATGACAAAATAACGAGTGGGGGTGCGGGACAGAACGCTCTGAGATATAACTCCAAAGCAGCAGCAGCTTTGTAGATGGGATAAAATGAAATTGAGTCCACAGCTGAGTGCATAATGTTGTGCCGTGCTTCACAAAGCAAAATCATGGGCGTTCTTTCTGTTGGAGTAAAAAAGAGAAGAAAGAGCCTTTTTTCCTCTCAATTAAATTATTTCCAGAAAATATTTCCTTGCTGACAAAGTGCATGTCCTTCTAAAGAGAGGAAAAAAAAGTGTGACGGTAACAAATGAGAATCTATACAGAATTTCTGGGACATAACAAATTCTCTTAACCTGGAGCAAGATGGATTTAGAAGAGACAATCAGCATATTTGTAAAGAAGGAACTGGTGTACTTTTACAATAACCTTAAATGTCAACAAAACACATAGCAGAAGTGCTGTATGTTAAAATAAAAAGTCTTAGTGAAAGTCTCTTTTGTGGAACTGATATTAATTGGGAGTACTTTTTCTTCCTGACAGTTATGATGTAGACTTTGGAAATGCAGCAATTGAACATTTGTGTAATCCTTAAAACTCCACAGTAATTCTTGAGGAACTTTACCCCTGTTCTAGAGGGCTTTAGACTAATGCCTTCATTACAGGACTATCTGGTTAATAGGATAGGCTCAGAGTACATAAATACCAACAAAATCAGCATCATGTAGGAACAAACCCATTAATATGAAAAACAAAAATCAATCCATTCATGCGACACATCAGTCTTGTGCCTGCCGCAAATGAAAATGTGTGACTAAATTAAAGATTAGGTCAGAAGAGTCAGAGTCCTGACAAATCCTCGAACATTAACTCTTGCTACAAATGCAGCTGTCATGCTTGACAGCCATTTAACCAGCCAGAAATTCCCAAATAAATTGCTACGCACACTGTATGCTGCTCAACCTCTCCGACAGCTAATGGCTGACCTTCGAAGCACACCACAAATTACCAGGAATATTCAACAGTCATGTTTACAATGCTGTTACTAACAGACCTTCTCCAATAAAGATTTATGTCCTACACACAAGAAACTGTATAAAGTTTACCTGTAAAAAATTGAAGTTCCTCAAGGAGTACAGCTCTTCAGCAATCGATAACAACCCACCTTCTGCTGATGTTGTTCCACATGAGACGTTCATCAAAAGTACCATATGGTTCAATAATTATAAAAGAGAAATTTCATTCATACTAATATACACATTTTAATTAGAGGTCATAATCTATTTTTTGCTGTATTCATGCCTTACATTTTGGTCACCGATATTAATTATTTCCTTACAAAAATAGCAGCACAAGCTTTGAAGGCAATGAGATATAGATTCAAAGGTGGAGTGTGGATCAGTATCCACAAATCATCAAAAACTGAATAAACTAATCTGTAAAAATCATGGCATCCAGTACACACCACTTGTTAGACCTTAAAACGTATTTTTAAATTGCTTCATTATTGAAAAAACGCTGCCTAATTAATCAGAAACACACCAAACCAAGACTACTAGTGAAGTCAGAGAGAGTAATTGGTGCTGTTATTAGGAAATCAGCATGTTATTTTCTGGAATTTATTCAGTCATTAGGCGCTCGGCCAAAGACACATCCCTTTGCTTACAATGTGAAAAACAGTGACATACCACAAAAAAAGAAATGAAGAAAATGCAATACATGGACATGGTTTCTGTCTTTGACTGTTAATTGAAATTGGAAAGAGCCCTTAGGCAGGAGAACTGGAGAGGACAGAAATTATGAGCTCTTCAGTCTCTAAGCAGAGGCAGGCGTATGAACCAACAATACTGGTCCTACTTCATAGTTTTCATAGCTAATTTCTCTTCAGGTTCACAGAGGACCCAATAAGGAGCTTTTTCACACAGCACTGCTATCTGTGCAGTGGAATATTTGGACCAGTACTCTGCTTTGCAATTTAGTGGTTAACATGGTTAATATTATTTCTATAGGGTGTTATCCCATGTTCTCCTTTAAATGGGAAACTGGAGAAAGGAAATTTTCTAGCAGGATTGGGTTTTTTTCCCAGTATTTATATGTTCAAATGAGCAAGTAACAAATGGAGGTCCCTTAGGATACATTTGGCACTATTCAATGGAGAATTATGTAGGAACAACACATACGGAGTTCTTTAACTATGCTTTTGGTACACAAATCCTACACCTTATCGTTAATTATCTGAATTGCAGATGAGCCAAACATGAAACTTCACACCATTTGTGTACAGAAAGTTCATGGAAAAGTCATTTTTCTCTGCTTACCTATTACTCGTAAGAAACTTCCAATGTTGGGACCCACCGAGCTGCCTCACGCTGCGGTGTGGGCAGTGCCATGGTTTACTGATCGGCCACCCAGTTGGTCTGATGTACTCAAGTTCAAGCAAACAAGCAGAATTCTGGTTTTGCAGATTTAAGTCTTTGAGTAATGCCTGTGGCTTGCTGAAAATCCTTTTTTATTGAAAATTGAATATGTCAGCTCAGTCATGACTTTAATTTGTTTTAAAGGATTTATTAGAGTTTGACGGGTTTTCTCTTGCTTGATTTTCATGTATTTTCCTGATAAAATTAAAATCATTGAAGCTTCCACTAGAGAAGAACTTCATCAATGTGTCAGCAGGAGCATGATTTTAATAAAACACGTTGCAAAAGTTTCTTACCAAAACATTTTTTAAACTTTGTAGGATGCATGAAGAATTCATGGGTATAGAGAGATGGGAAGTGCTAACAACGCAGCAGAGCTGATCTTTAGTATTTTTTATTTACTAGACTACTCCTCTGAATTTGTCTGCTTTGCCTTAATACCACAGAAACACAGCTCTCTCCTCTGTTTCTTATGCACATACAGGCACTCAGGCAAAATCTTTATATTAACGACTTCTCTTGACAGCATTCGAGAGAGTATTTTAATACCCACTATAAGCCTGAAACATTCAGACACCTGGAGTAAACTAGTAATTTATCATTCACAAGGCCATTAAAAGGCAGAAGGTGAATTCAAAACAGCCTTCACCTGCACCATTCTCTGGAGACTGGGAAGCCCTTTCCAGCGACTCAGCTGCTGCAGCCACGACCTGATGCCGAACACAACCTGTGCCGGACATGAGTGTGTGCCAGAGCGTGACATTTGGGTCCCTGTACCGCTCTTGAATTTTGTGCAGCTCAGTGGAAGACCCTCTGTTCCAGGTTGTTTATGAGTCACTGCAGTGTGTCCTTTATCTTTCAAATGCACCCACCATCATCATGGCACACCACAGCCGTAACGTAGATTTTCTCGACAATGCAGCTCTCATCTCCCAGCAGAGCGGAGAATTACCTAAGTCCCCTGGAATAGCACAGGGAACATCAAGAATATCAATCAAGCCTAAGGCACAATAGAGAAATACTTCTTTCTGCTGACAGACCCTGAGGATTTGCATGTGGGACAATAATTAGACAAACAGGGTTCCATTAATTACCCCACTGAATTTTGGGAATCTCACAGACTGCAAATCATCCTCTCATAGGCTGGCAACCTATATAACGTGCTTCAAATGTCCCTTTACCTTGGCCCTCGATCCACACCGTGTCCATTTTCAAAAGGCGACCGGCCTCCACCAAGTGCACGTTATCAGCAGCGGCCAGCCCCAGACAGCAGTGAAAGCCCCGTGCTTCTGGCAGCGAGGAAACTTCATACGGGGTGCTCACGTTGAGGTTCTACGATAAGATCTATTCATTCCTCCCTTTGATCATCTTCATTGTCCTGAAACCCCAGAGGTACTTTTGCCATCCTTGCAGTTACCTGCCAGCTCTGCAGAGCCCTAAATCTTTCCTGAACTCTGGAGCAGCATCGTACCAAAGGAGGCTGATCCAAGAGAAGCTCTTCCAAAATTAAGTAGTTGGTATGATCACCTTTTGCTTCCACAGTTTGCCTTCAGTGTAGCCACAAACAGACTGGCTACTTGTGGGGCTACTACCACTGCTTTAACCATGATTGCGGGTATCAAAAAAAGGCACAGCATGGGAGGAGAAGGTTCACACTACGGATCGTGAGGCAGTGACAAATGCAACAGGAAAATGTGCCAAAGAGGCCAGGGCTCAGGAAATGCAGATCCAGATTTGCACGTATCCTACCAGAGCTATACGTATGGCAGGAGTGGCATGGGATAGATAAAATACAATGCAGAGTACTTAAAGGGGAGAAGTCTCTGCAAAGCAGGAGCAATAATTCCTAGTGTACACATTGCCTTCATGGCCACAATTGCACCGTGTCAGGTAAAGTATATTCCAGCTCAAAACAAACTCACCTCCCCTCCCTTCCAACAAGTCAGACTTCATCCTGACAAGAAATAGTCCTTCAATATATTTTTCACTGAGATGCGAAACTCATTATGTTTGATCCTTATAGGTACAAAAAATACTTTGAAATATAATTTTCAAAAATGTAAATGGATAACAGCTAAATATGTATATATAAATTAAAAGTATTGTAATAATAAAAAAAAATCAAAGCTTAAAATCTTATTTCATGAAGCTTGAAATAAAATATACCCTATTTATGTATGTTTCAAAGTGTTATACTTTTGGTACTCAACTGTAATAAGATATAACTTCGTGCACTCTCTAGGTATTAGGGGAAATGTAATATGTACCTGCATAGGAATTCCACTTTGATTTAGAAAATTGTCTGCCTCCCACAAATTATGCTATGCCAGCAGAAATGTTTAAAAATAAACTTAAAATATCCTGCTAGGCAGTTAAAATTACTTAAAATGAACATTTGGGATAAGCTGTATGATAGACATATGAAAACACTAGGAGTGAGCCACATCCAACGTGGAAATGAAACACTATTACCAAAATGCAAATGCTGTCAGGTCTGCGTTCCTGAGCTCCCCCACAAAGATCTAGCTTAAATTAATATCCAGCAAGCCAGTAAAAGAAACCGAATACTAAGAAATACAAAGTAATGCATACAGGAGAGGAAAGTCTGAACCCAGATCCCTTATGAGTTTCAAAACTAATTGTAGCAACTCAGGAATATGATGGGCATCATTTCCAGCAGCTAAGAGCAGATCTCTCTTCCACATGGAGCATCAGCTGAAACAGCAAAAAAAACCATTAGGATGCATAAGTGGGATGCAGAATAATATAGAAAAGATTATAATGTCATTATATAAATCCCCAGTTCACTCTTGCCATCTGAAACACTGTGCTCAGTACCTGTCATTGTCTCAGAAAACATCTTACTGGACTAAATGGCTCTCAGAAAGAGGCAATAAGAATCATTATTGACATGGAAAAGTTTTCCAGCAAAATAAAATCGTTTACCTTAGAGAGGAGGCAAATGCAAGAAGACATGATTAAAATACACAGATTTACTAACAACAGGGGGAGGATGGAATCCTGTTCTGTGAGTCTCATGATATCAGAATTTGGGGGCACTGCTTGAAGTTGAGAGGTTACAAACTGGGAGAAGTTTTTCTTCCAATACAAGACTTAATTAGCTGAAATCCTCACAACAAGGAAATCACTGAGGCCGAGAACTTAGTCAGACGGTAAGAACTGTGTATTTTTTTTTTACAGATAATGAGGGCAGCCAAAGTTACAATATTAATTTAGAAAAAGTAATTCAGATATTGGAATTAACTAATTTCTAACCAGTTAGGATCAGATATTTTCTAGAGTACAAGCTATTTGGTCTTGCTGAATACCTGAAATTGCTTGAAAGGAATTTAGCTGCTTTCTCTGTGTCAAGTCAGATGGAGGGGACAGTCTGAAACTAAACACTGGGTGGGCTGAAGCTCAAATCAATCCTCTCTACCAACACCTACATTTAAACAGGTCTTCACTTCTGTTTGGTGATTTGGAAGCTTCTGGTTACATTTCTGATTCAATGTTTAGTTTCTGTGTGCAATCAGAAATACATATCTACTCGTCTGTGGCTACCCTAAGGCGAGTTGTGAGAATTAATGCTGGTGGCAGCAGTAGCTGTAGGAGAGACAATATTCAGTGCAAAACATCCATAGAGCAACACTGGGAACCCAACTCTCAAAATTTAAACTCCCCAAATTTAAACTAGGGGTCCTGGAAAGGAAGAGAGAGCAGCCACCATCACCAGGGCTGAGGTGGGCAGGAGAATAGGAACAGTCACTGGGACAAGGTCTTTTAAAAGACCTTTACACCCTTTGGTTATACTATGGACGCTACAGGTTTTGCCCTATTTCTCTTTCCAAAGGGGATTTAACTGATCTTAAATCTATCCCAAACACTGATGGAAAAAAAATTACTCACTAAGCTGTATCTAAAGGCTATCAGCAGCACCTGCATCTCTCCATCGTGGGAACTATCAGCAAGATCCCATAACATGCTGACATCTTTAACTCTTCTTCCTCTCTTTCCAGTTCATTCATTCTTCTGTGCATCTCTGCAGTCTTCATGTTATCAGTGCTCTGGCTAGCCTCTGCCTCTACATGGGGACATCAGGTGTCATGGTCTCATTCAAGAGAGCTGAAAGGCGATAATTTCTATAGCTACAATTCTGTAAATTTTTTAGCAGTTTGCAAGTATTTAATACTTTAAAATACATTCCTAACTACAAATCAGGCAAGCAACCATATGAATACTACATCTGATGTAAATGCCGACCACTTGGTGAAGGAAAAAAATACAAAAATATTTTCTCTGTTCTTAGTTGGATCAATGTGAAGGATTGATTAATTTTCACAGTAAGGACTGAGATTGCTGTCATGGGTTATTGATGTGGTAGCTGCAATGTTTCAAGTGAACAGTCTGGGCTTCCAATTTACATGAAAAAACTTTTTTTTTTTTTTTTTTTTTAACTAGCTCACGATACTGCACATTTTTAATTCCATTTCTGGCTAGATAAGAAAATTAGCAAGTCGTCTTGTTTTGAGCTTGCTTGGTAGACAAAAAGATGCGTATTCTCCTATTCTTCACCTTCATCCCTGGAGGTGTTCAAAAAGTGCATCAACGAGGTACTCTGTAACATGGTCTAGTGGGCAGGGATGATGGTTGGACTCGATGATCTTGTAGGTCCTTTCCAACCTAAATGATTCTATGATTATAACACTGCCAAATTCAAATGGGCAGTCTGGGGTTTTGCCAGAAAACAATGAACTTCACGTTGTGTTTAACAGTGCTCTCAAATTGATTACCAAGCAATCTACAAAGGTAAAGTGATGTAACTGGGACTGACCTAAATAGTGAAGACAATACTGTCTGTGTTAATAAATTCTTCAGACAACAGAATAATACATAAAGGGTCGCATTTCAGTAATGATGTACATTTCCAATCCAGTGTCCAATGTGATAGAGCCACAATAAATAATTTGTAGCTGTTTTTCCTGTTCGTGCCCTGCACAAAGTAATTGCTGGAATAGCAGTTAAAGCGTGAACATATTTTATTTTAATTTAGCTTATTGTACAAGACTACTGCCACAACTGTAGTTTCTCTATTCCTTTTATTTTCAGTTCTAAAGAGTAAGATACAATAGCGGCTCTGGAGATGTGGTAGGTTGACCTTGGCTGGAGTCCAGGTGCCCCCCAAAGCTGCTCTATCACTCCGCTCCTCAGCTGGGCAGAGGAAAGAAAATATAACAAAAGGCTCATGGGTCGAGATAAGGACAGGGAGACATCACTCACCAGTTACTGTGATGGGCAAAACAGACTTGACTTGGGGAAAAGATTAATTTAGTTTATTACCAATCAGATCAGAGTAGGGCAATGAGAAATAAACCCAAATTTTAAAAACACCTTCCCCCCACCCTTCCCTCCTTCCCGGGCACAGCTCCACTCCCGATTTTCTCTCCTTCCTCCCGCCCAGCACCATGGTGGCATGGGGAATGGGGGTTGGGGTCAGTTCATCACTTGACTCTGCCACTCCTTCTTCCTCAGGGGCAGGACTGCTCCAGCGTGGGTCCCTCCCCGGGCTGCAGTCCTTCAGGCACAGCCTGCTCCAGCGTGGGTCCCCCGCGGGGTCACAAGTCCTGCCAGAAAAC
>JAVJGG010000085.1:39914027-39941471 GCA_035590195.1 Aviceda cuculoides
GAAATAATTCAGAAGCCTATCTAATGTGGTATCATTAAAAAAAAAATTGTAGAAAGAAGACAGTTCATGCTTTTCTTTTCCTGTTAAGGAATACTTCTCCTATGAAGCACTTTTCTCTTTTTCTAGACACAAAGGTAGCTATCCATCCCAGTGTGTAAAACATATTTCCACAAGTGGGACCTCTATGACAGCAACAGTTTATTCCTAATGCTCTCGACCTTCCTAATTTTCTCTCATTCCACAACGTATTCCTAATGCTTTTTAAGAAAGAATAAACCCCTATGAAGGTATCTCACACACCAGTTTTTAATAGAAAAAAAAAAAAAGGGTGGGATTTAATATTAATCATTATTAATATGATCTTTCCATTATCCTAAATTAAGACTTATTCCAGCTAATCTAAAAGAGGGTTAAATTAAAGCTGCTTGAGTTGACTGGGGAGCTGCTGCAGCCTCACCTCGGCAGATCTCTAACCCACCTTTCGCATCTCTCCGGGGGAATGTTTCCATTAACACAGTGATTAATGCCACCCAGGCAGTATCCTCTCGCCTTAATCATGCTGGTACAGTGGCAGTAATACGACTAAAGAATATTTCATAAGAGTACAGCCTTGTTATTCTAGCTGCTGAGAAGCTACTTTGAGGGCACACTGACCACTTAAAAGTCATTAATAGAATAAGCAACTTCCATAACAACTAATTAGCATCCTCTGCAGAACTCTGTTCCTATTCTAAGTTGCCAAATGCTCGTTTCCATTTCGTGCAATTACATACCTACTTATGTGTTACATAAAATTAAATCAATGGCTTTATGGTTTAAACACTGTTGATGCTGCTACTGCATCATGAATACGAAAGCTGGGATTTAAGGTACAGCATGGTTTGGAGCTGGGAGCTCAGAGCAATGGTGCAAAATAACTTCGGAGTTACACCTCACCACTAATATTCTCCACAGGAAGACAGATATATTTGTTCTGAGATTTTTAAAAAAGTCATCTTTCTCTGCAGCTTTTACATAGTATTTTTTTCCAGATGTACATCTTTTTTCTGCCAATCTTTCTCAGGCATGTCAAAATGCACCTATCATTCTTATCTTATTATTTTTACTATGCTGCTCTTACATGAACCCTAATTTGACTATATCACTCTAATAAACAGCATTATTAATTGCATAGTTCCTTTTGTTAATCTGTAAATTAAGCTGTATCTCATAAGTAGAATAATTTTTAGAAATCAATATTCTAATTGTTTACAGACAAGAACCTCAGAGTTGGCTTGGTTCTCTCAATAAATACTGTATTTCCAATTATTTCTAACAAACTGCACTCCCAACTTTCCTGAAACACATTACCTGTGCTGCCATCCAAAGAGATGTAAAATATTAATCTAAACATCCAAATACACACATCTCAGCCTCCTTAGAAATGAGTTGGACACTTCTGCAGGCATCTGTAAAACTCAGGAGTAGAGCTCACAACATGTATACATGAGTGTTAGCACTAGACTTCAAACCGTGTGTGACTTATTTGACTTTCACCAGGAAGGCTGAGTTCCGAAAAGACTTGGGTGACAAAGAATAGCTCCTGGGTCAGCTTTGTACTTGATGTAATCCAGATTTGTGTGAAATTCCACCCCACTCAGGTCTAGGAAAGTTGTGTCTCAGAGAATGCGGTCTTCACTTCTGAGCTCTTTCTGTACAAATTAGTATGGATTTGCATCAAAATACTACAGGCAGCCTCCCTTTTGTGCACCCTTCCACCTGGGAAGTTAAGCACAGTTTTCTGGAACATAATTTATGGGATATAGCCTTCTATGAGATATGCAAATCTGAAGATGAAAGAGCAAATGCAATTTCATTTTCCATTCCTTTTTAAACATTACCAAAACCTGAAGCAAAAATCCTGCAAGAACTCCTACAATAGAAAATACCATGAGTCTGGATGTTACGACCTTTGTCAGAAAACTGAACCAGGGAAGGAAGTGGTGTATTAGGAAGAGGCACTGCCTTCAGAGGATGAAAAATGGAAAGGCATTGTAATGTTCAGCCCTGAGCAAATACTGCATTTTTCAGTTTGGTGCATAAACGACAAATTCCTCATATTAAAAAAAGATTTAGATTCAAACCAAAACAGAACTGAAAAGGAAAAAGGACCCCAACCACTACATTTTGAAAATGTTTCCTTGGAATCACTAATGATGGTTCAGTTCGTTATCTGGTTCCCATTTCTTGGCATGGCACTTTTGCCCCCAACCAGCAAGAGGAACAGGAGCAAGCTCCACTAGAAATAAATGGTTGGAAGTTTTTATTGTAGATTAACTACAGTGCACATAGACGAAGGAATTAGATATAAAAAAAAAAAAAAAAAAACAAAAACAAAAAAACCCCCACAAACCAATAAACCAAACTCCATTGGTAAGCAGCCACAACAAACTGTAGAGCTGAGGTGCAGGAGAACTGCTGGGGCTCGGTGGTGGGGACCAAAGGCAGGTTTCACCATCCCTGCTCTCAGGGCTGAATAACCATTTCCATCCCAGCTGTTACTCTGCATACACTCTGGGCATGAGGATTAAAGGAGCATGACAGTGCTCCAGATAAACTTTCTGGGAAAATTAACGGCTCCTTTCATCAATATTTGATTCCTCCCCCCCCCCCCTCCTTCGTATTTTAGCTTGGACACAGTTCTGCTAATTTTGCTATATACACTCACAGGCCTTGATTTAAGCAGCGCGTGCCACATGTACAGATGCCAAAAAAGAAGAAAATCCTTTTCAATCCTCAAATAACAAAAACCAGTGGTGCAGGACAGCACTAAACACTAGCAGTTGTTTTTTTGGCTCTAGTTCCTCAAAGGGGATCCAAAATGCAAACATGAATTTGGAACGAAATTCTGGAATTCAGGCACCGCCCTCGTAAACATCGAGAGACACAAAGACGACTTCAACTACCACCAAAGACTTTTTGGGTTTTTTTCTATGACCCTGACCCCCCAAATTAAAGCTATTCTTTCAACAAAATGTCAGTTGTAAACACTAAATCTATTGCATGAGTGATAGTTCGTTCATCGTAGAGATTGCTCAAGAACAGCACAAAATGACCCTTGCGATGCTGGCAAAGTCAGTGTCAGTTTGAATTACAAGTTACATTAATCTAAGTTACACAAGTTATATCCCCTAAAAGCTGATCCAAGTTGTGCACTAAACCATTTGGCAAGGTTTCTGTCTGTGAATCAGACTAGTTGATTTGATGCCTTTTTTGCCCATTCTGCCATTTTCTCCCATGGTTCAACCATCTCGGTTTGTGTTTCAGGAAGCAGCAGTGACCAGGAGGAACCTCATCCTGCTTTTACCTCACAGATCAACATCTCGTGAAAGTTCTCCATGTGTTTTGATTGACTAGAGAAAGCAGGGTGAGGGCTCCATAGAGGCTGAAAGAAAATACCTAGAATAATACTGGGTGGGTCAAGTAACCAATCTAACACTCTATATGCAATCATTTCTTCTAAAATCCACTCCCATTTTCCAGAAAACAAACAAACAAACAAACAAACCCCTACACATTACACTGCTGCTTAAATCCGTTCTGATATGTATATAACTAAAGAGGGCAGGAGTTTTAGCAGAGCATCTCAACATTAACTTGGCCTAAATACCTATAATATTGGCATTTTACTCAGCAATTAACATAATTTACACTATGGAGCTTATTTTCTTCACAGAAATCAATTCTTCTGCTCTGCATATGTTCCTGAGGAAAAAAGAGAAAATCTGTTTCCAAAGACTTTTATAAGAACAAAATCGTTTAGTTACTGGATGGGCTTAGCTGCCATGCTGTGAGGTCAAATCTTAGAGACAGATAACGTACTGATATCTTTACAGTTTCTTTCTTTAAGCACTATTCTTCATGGGCCCTTATTTTACAGCAAAAAGAGCATTTAATTCAACTACTCAGAATCACCACCTCTAGTTTTCTTTTAAGAAAAAATGATATGTAAAATTTATAAATATATAATGGGCAAAATAGGAAACTATGGAAAGTTAACATGTTCTGAAACCCATACACAGAGAAAGACAAAAAAAAGTGCAGTCTGTTGGAAACTTCACCCCCACCTCATGGGTCCATAAACCTCCATCACACTGCTCAGGCTTCTCCGTTCCAAACTGTGGCATCGCAGCCTCTCATTTCCTCTCCTAAGCCTGTTGCTCTACTCATTGATTGTTTTACTTATCTTCTTTGGTAACTTCTCTAACTTCACCGTGTCCTTCCCAAGATGCAAGAAACAAAACAGCACAGCCTACTCAAGCTGTGGGCACAGCCAGGGTTTATATAATGACAAATGACGTTCTCTGCCTTGTTCTCACTGACTTTTTCTATTTTAGTTTCATATAAAGGTCAAGTTTTATCTAATATACCTAGGATATACTGGAATTTTGTAGCAGATTCCCATTTTCTGTATGAGTTTGCTTCTTATACCCCACCAAAATGAATCTACAGATATACTACAAAATAATGTGCCATTTAGCCTGAAAAGACAGTTGACAGCAGCTGTAGATTTACCTGTTCAGTTATAATCTTCTTCTACTGCAGGAATGTTAACAAGGAGAAGAAGAAGATACCGCATAGCAGAGAACTGACTGGAGGTGCGCAAGCGGCATCCATCTCCATCCGATGATGGACAGAGCCCTCGCTCCTTGATTATCAGTTGCAAAAACTGCACGATAAGGCTATTTCCTTCCTGAATAGACTCCCCAGAGCTTCTGAGTTTTCATGAAGGTCTCAGTAGGGACTAAAGGCAGTTGGCCAACGCTTGCTCCAGAGCCAGCTGGGTACCATGGGGAGCCAGTGGTAGGACTTGGACACGGCCAAGGTTACTTGTGGCAATCACTGCTTTTCACCCAGGAATGGGCAGGGGTAGCTGAAGTAGGTCTCTTAGCTACCTTCTATTTAACAGAACAGACATATTCCCCTTGCAATGTGTTTCTCCTCCTCGTAAACAGATCTTCTCTACTCCTCCTTCCCCCGGGGAGGTGGAGGGGCAGGTTGCACGCCAGAGCCCAGCCCATATGCAGAAAGTACCCTTGCTAATGTGGCTATCCAAAGTTACTCTTTTGGGGGAAATCAACCTTTTACTCAGAATTTTAGTTTTTTAGAATTTAATCAGAATGATTTTAAAGTGTATTTGCCTATAGAGAAATAAAAACATCTAATTACATCCCTTCTCTCAACCTTCAATTCTGCTTGTATTTTTACAAAACAACAAACCCCAGCCTCAGTCTAATGTCATGAAAGGGAAGACAGAATAAGTATTCTTAATTACAAAAAATTAAATGCAATTATACAGGCAGTAAAGGACTTTTCTGTTCTGCAGTATAAGTCAGTAAATTCACCATGTCTTACCTAAACAGTTTCAGTTCTTACCTAAACAATATTTGGAATAAGGTTAAGCATAAACACTAAACTGAATTCCTGACTTGTAACAGGTGGTTACAAGATATTTACAAGACCCTGCTATAATTTAATTTTTTTCTTAAGAGCTTCACTTTTATTCCATGTTGATGGCCTTTGCGGTTTGGGGTGAATATTAAGGGCATTAGGGGTTAATATTCAGGCTATAGGGACAATGTTCATGGGTGTTAAAGCAGCGCAGAGTACACTCTCACTGCCCTTTCATGTTCCCTGAGTGTTTTACCCAACTTTTTCTTATGACACTGCCCAGTCTGAGTATCTGAGCTAAAGCCACTGGTCATCCCCCATTCCTCCAACACACCAGAAAGGCTTGTAGCATCTGTTACAGATTTTCTTCAGGGGGAGGGGAAGAGTAATTAAAACTGTGACAGAGTATCTTCTACAAAAAACAGAACGTTTTATCCAAGGTTCATATATCTTAGATTTAAACCAACCAAAAATGCAACATACAGGCTGTTTTTCTTTTGGCCTCAAAGCAGACATACAACAGTTAGTATTTCTTATTATCTCAAGGACCAAGTTACTCCTGGCTTGCTCTCACCTACCTCCAAGCCTTCTGCAGCCCTCTGCCAGGTGGGCCAGTATCTTTTGCTCACTTCAGTTTTGGCAAAAACTTTAGCACAAAAAACCCCAAGACCTTTCTGTAGCTATAAGCCAGACCACCTACTGAAGACATGTTCCTTACACAGGTTGCTGGTTTTGCCTTTCCTGCATTTCTCTCCAATATAACAGTCTTTATGAGCCAACTTTACAGCAAATAATCCATCAAAAGCAACACATAGGGCACGCATAGGTTTCAGTCTAAAATAATATACGTTCTCATGTTCTGCACTCCTATCTGCATTGCAGGTGACAAAGTTAGAAAGAGAGCTGCCGAAACACTAATCATCTTGGGTGCAGATGGAAAGGCTTCGGATGGCGGGCAAAGAAGGGGGAATAGGAGAGAGAGGAAGAAAGTAAATCAGGCACACGCTTTTACCTCAATACATCAGAGCAGGTATGCAGCGAGAAGCAATCTGCACATCCCTGCAGGGTTAATAAAGCTCCTTTCTTGGATGCTGTAATGACAGCCTGTTCTCAAAGCAGACCAGTTCTCAACCAGTAAATAAAAGAAGATGCAAAAATTTTAGCTACACAGTGTGTAGCTGGTTTAAAAGAGGATTTCCAAATTAATTAAAACATCATGTTTTGGTCTAGTGCATGGCTGCATTTGGTTCAAGGAAAATAAAATTATTCTTTTCCAGCCTATGATCACTTTGTAATCTTTAATAAGCAACTACAATTTAAAAGCACCTAGTTCAACAAGTTTACGATGATTGACTGTATCTGCATCACAGAGATAGCACACCTTCACTAAGGCAGAATGAGGGTGATTGCCCATCACTCCACGGCACATTTGTAAGAAGGAAATAGAGCATGCAGCTAATCCTCCAGAGTGCTGGTATTTTATTTGTGGAGATTTACTCCATGCTCTGTTTCGCCCATCCAAAGAGGCAGTTATTTTAATTCAAGAGATTTGTGTCCAACAATTTTTCTCCCTATTAAGATTCAGCCCCTTTAATTTGGAAAAACATTTTTCTATTTTCTGTTTGTCTTACGCAAAATCAGGACAGCTGAAATATAAGTTTATTCTACAAGGTGGCACCTAGGAATAAGTTATTGGGGTTAAACTTAAAACGATGCATACAGTACCCTCAGATTCCTCTGAAGGTAGAGTCAGAGGGTTCACAAGAGCCCAGAACAGATCTGTCTTCTTGTTGCTAACAAACTGTATTTTATCATTTAAAAGCAACAAAATGAGAGCTCAGCATTGTGAGTCAACACTACATGTAATATTAACATCGTGTCCATCATGGGCCTGAGGCAAGACCCATTAAAAGCAGTGGAAGAAATTCCATCGACTTTAATAGGCTTTACATTCGACTACCCCAGAAATTTACAGGGGGGAAATCTGAGCCCCACTGAAGGCTAACGTTAAAGCTCTCATTGACTTCAAGGAAACTAGGATTGCTCCTACTGCAGTTAATGGGCAAACAAAATACTCTGGTTGCCTGCTTACTTGTGCACTGAAGAGCGGTTCGGGTGAATGACACCTCTGATCCATTATTTACTCTCTGTGATGTTTTATATTAAGGCATGCAGATCAATAGAAAAACAAGAAAACTAGGAGAATTTCTCAGTATGACTTAAAAGCATTAGTTTTATTCTTAAAATAATAGATCATATTCCCTAACCTTCCTCCTCTGTGTTTTTGAAGATATAAAGGCAGTATTACCTTTAATGCTTTAGGTTAGCTTAGATTTGGGGTAGGTTTTTTTCTTGCTTTTATTTTAGCAATTCCATTAAATGGTGGACTATACCCAGGAGATCACAGCTAATTATGCACAACTACTGCTACAAAGGCTTTATTTGCTCTTCAGCTTAATTCGTTGAGCAAGATCATAGTTCGTTCTTTGTTAGGATTTTTTGGGGACATATTGCAAGGAGCCAGATCTTCACCCTGAGAATTAACTTCCAGTCACTGTCAGAGATAAAATATGTTATTATGCTAGTATTGCATATGAGTATCTATGACTGATTTAAATGATGCCTTGCACAGACTACTTAAAACATATTTCAATCTCTATTTATAGCGTGTAATCAGATGTCTAGCACAATCCTTCCTGTATAGATATTCACAGCTTTTCTGGTGCCTCTGTGGCTGTTCATGGAATGTAAACACCATCCAAAATACTCTGTATCAGTAAAGCTACAGCTCAGGGATATTTATTTTCCATTTGGTACACAGTACATATATATTTATGTAAAGCTCTCTTCAGAGACCATTTCCCACTCCATCATGTAAAGTGTAGCACGAGACTCGAGTGACACTTGGGAAAGCAGAGTCAGTTAGGCTAAAGCCAAAACTTCCTAACCTGAGAGTCCTTGTAGCCAACAGCACTCAGCTCTCTCAAGAGATGAACCACCATATTTAGTGTTTCTGGTCTAACGAGATTATTACTTGTATCTAGATAATTAAGCGTTTAAGCCCTGACGCCAGCCCCAGACTCGCCCATCTGATTTTCTGTCGTCCCTTATCCAAACTGGCATAAAAACATTTTTATCTGCTGAGCAACTGTTCTCCGTTCTCTCAACCTCATGTAGCTCAGGTACCAGACAGATGGCATGTTGACACATTAACAGTGATTTCTAGTTATCGCATATATGCAGAAAGCCCTTAACTGTTCTTAATCAATTGCTTTCCCTTCCCTTCTCAGCATGGATCTTTGCTTCTGGATGCCCCCATTGCCAGAGGGTGGCTCGGCTCGGGTGGGCAGCAGGATGGGTACGGAGCAACACACCGCTCATGGTGGACTGGACTGGCAGCTGTAGCCACGAGCTGTCCCACTGCCCAGCTCCTAAGGAATCACGCCACTTAAGAGCTTTGATTTATCATGGAGAGTCTTGGCATTAACGTTTTCTGTTTAAATCAGTAAAGTAGAATTTTCCAGTATACTTGTTCGGTGATGCTTAATGTTAACCAGTGATACACAGCTTCCTGGGGAGGACTGATGGCTCCAAAGCTTAATTTCAGCATCTTGTATTTTATGAAAGAGTATAAAACAGTAAAGAAGTCCCTGCTATACATGGCTATACAGCACTAACATCAGCCTGCACTAACATTTCTTCACACGGTCCTACTCACATGATACCTTTATTCCACTCAATAAGTGGCTGCAGTAGTCCCAGAAAAACCTAGAAAGGAAGAGCACAAACCTGCTGCTTATGCCTCGCTCTCGCTCCAAGCAGCAGAAGCCCCCTCTGCCTTCCTGTCCCAGCAATTTGCCACGTTTATGGCTACAGCTTGTCAAAGTCGAGCAGCACAACATTTCAAATAAAGAGAGCAGCCTGACCAACGCTGACTTTCTGCCTCAGCTTTTACCATTCAGTTGCTAGAAAGGGAAATGGGGAACATCCTTGGAGACGCTTCTACCTATAACCACTTGTGCAGGACTTGGACTTGCTCAAATACTAAACTAAAATACTAATATACTACACTAAAACGTAGTAGTTCCTCCTGAAAGTTCATGCTATCCTCATCAAGGACATTTTTCTACCTCACCCTGGATACAAACATGTGTTCTGTACTTCTATTGAACTTTGCAATATTTTAAATAGCAAACTACATTATTAAAAAAAACTTAAAAGCAAAGCCTAACTTCCGTTATAATTTAAGATTCTGTTTTCATATAGTAGGAGCAGATGTGCAAATGTTTGTTTACTCCATTCTTGATAGTAGGCATTTGCTAGCAGATGCATGAAATTAATTTCTGCCCTAGTATTAAAAATGATTTCCTTGATTTAAATGTCTCTGATAAAGAAACAGTATCATAAAGTAGTTTAGCTGATGAAGCAGGACAAATAGAAACAATACTTGCTATTTTAGGATTGCTATTTCTACTTGCTTAGATTGCATAGTGTGTCTTTCAGGCAAACAAATAATTATTTGTAAAGTCTTCCATCCAAACATTTTTCTTTGACTGTGTTTCCAAAAGCAACGTAGGAGAATATTCATTTTTAACTGTAAGAAAAATAATTTTAGCATCAGGCTATGATTTCTGTAGGTTTCACACAGTCAAAAGAAAATGTAGGATTTCATTCTCTTCCCCCCCCCCGTTTATCAATTTACAGGGAGTACTGTGCAGTTGCAGAGAAACATTAAGATATTACTAGTGTACTTTTATTTTGGCCTCAAGTGTGTGTCCACAAGAAGCCTTTGTGGCAGACGGAGAGCAAGTAAGCAGCAACACTCCTCTTGGGCTCCTGGTTGGTTTGTGGCATTTTCATGTTTAGAGCAGGCTTTCAGAGAATTTCTGATGTACCCAGCCATGCAGGCCCATGTGGAAGAGAAGACACAACAATTCGGACCCTGCCTATGCTTCAGGGATTCCCAAATCCTACAGCCTCTGTGTTTCTTGACAGAGCTCTAACCGCTAGCATGGATTTACTGGATATAAACCTATTCTTTTTAACCAGAAACGCCTCAATAAGAGAAACTGGGAAAAACAGTGGATTTGCATTCTCCCACATAATCCACTCCTGGACACAGGCAGGCAGAGCCTGAGCCTTTGCACAACCACCAGCCCCGTAAGCTCCCACGGTAGCTGTTCACGGAGCAAGAAGGGAACACCAGGCTGAAAAATTATTTCATGGCTTAAGCATGGACTAGGATAGGTATCAAAAAGAATCTCCTAGAATTTCTAGAACAAGGGAAAGTAAATTTGATCCATTTTATTATTACAAGGCTGTAATGATTTTGTTGTTATAAATAAATAAATAAATAAAAAGAATGGTCTGTTTTCTGCAACAAACCTGTAACCCTCAGCAAGGCATTATTTCTTAAGCGGCTTGAACAAGTCGGAATTGCAGAACTGGAGTAAACACAGCATAATTAGCGAAATAATAGTCTAAACTACACTGTTGAATTTGTTACTTTGTATTTATTTTTGCAAGGCCTATACACCTTTATTTGGGCATACGCATCCTATTCCTATTACAGCTGCATTTCACTTTCGCATAAAATTTTTAGCTAATTTATTTGCCTAATTTCAGATGACAAAGTAACATTAAACCATCAGTTCCATCAGAGTCACCATCTGTGAAAGTCTCACCCATAAATCCATTGATTATAACTAATCTGCCACAGAAGTTAATGAAGTTGATGTATGACTTCGTGTCACTTAGGAACTGTATCTACTGAATAGGAACATCATAAAATGCAACTGATTTAATACAGACTGATGCTCCTTTTCACAGTCTCTTAGTGTAAGTATATCTAGAAAAAAAAACAAACAAACAAAAACACAAAAGAAAAATGGAAGTATAACTTCTGTCCTGCATTAAGCAGCCCTTCCAAGCCATAATGCTTTATTAGATTCCAGCTTAGTACTAGCATCACTGCAGGATTATATAAATACGACAATAAAAGAACAGACACACACAGCTCGTTTTATGAAAACATCCCATAGCGCTTTACAAACATTAATTAATTAAGCTTCACAACACACCACTCCCCACTTGAAGACTATTTATCTGTGCACTACTACTCCCCGCTCAGGCACTAGTTGGTCTGTCACAGGGCCACCGTGGATACCACCATCCCGTGGCAGCGCAGCGGATAAATAAATAAATATTCCTCTAAAAATATTGGCACAGTTTCCTGCTGACAGTATTGCTCTTCCAGACAAATGACCTGGGAGGGCAGCAGCTCTGCAACCCAGGCTACTGTTGAGCACACACTATTACATGTCTTAGCAGCAACAGTCCTTTGGGTTCCCCCCGACTTCAACCCTACGACCACATTTTAAAAGTGCCCTCAATTAGCCAAAAAATTTACAGCTCCTGCGAGTCGCAGGGAAGGGGATGAATCCACAACCAACATCTCCAGAGGAGCGCGGCATGGAGGAAAAGCACTGCCACCCCACTCAGGGCCGCCCTGCAACCTCAGACCGTCTCTTGGGGTGCTTTGCAGAGAAATTATGAACTTGTGAGCGTGGCCCTGGCCAAAGTGGAGCCCCCGTGGCTCCTGGCGGGGCTTGGAGGGCTGGTCATGCTCAGCACCCCTCTGACAAACCATCCTGCTGGGGACAGCAAGACCGTCGGGGTAAGCAAATGCTTTGGGCAATTTTATGGGGAATGTCAACTTAACTGACCCCTTGATGCCAGTGAAGTCCCAAGTGAAAGGCTACGGAGGCAGCCTCCTGCCCTGCCGCAGGCTCACAGTGTATTTTTTGGCACGTCCTGCCCCACTGTGTCCCCAACGTCCTCCGCAGCAGCTGGCTGCGTCAGGAGCCGAATCCGATCCTTGCAATAACGGCTGCGGGAAAGGCTGACACGAGGTCTGTTGTAAACACATCAGAAATCACTTCACTTGCCCAAATTTTATCTCAGGTGAATCTCTCCGGTGCTTAGCAACACCTTATATTAAAATTCTGTTTTAAAATACAGTGTTAATTAAGCAATTAAGGATGGCAAGGCTTATTTTATGGCATCATTTACTCATAGTTAGATTGTGCTGTAAGGTTAATTGCATGAGGCATGTTTTATGGCCTTATGAAGTGCAGTCTTCCTTTTCTTATGGCTTTTATAAACAGATTATATTGAATTCTTCTTTATGTATTTGAAATTATTTTTTTGATAACAAAGTGGTCTTATTATAAGATGCTGTCAGCTAGAGTTTAGCTACAGTTAGAAGACACATTTGCACTGTGTATTAAATGAAAGCACACTAGATAAAAAAGAGAAATCTAGAAAAACCAGCAGCAACATTCATTACAAATTTAGAAGTATAAAGGATTTAGCATGCAGGAAATAGTGCGCTACAACTTGAAAAAGGAGCTTACGTATTGGTAGCAGACATAGGCATTGCTTATGAGATCAGTGTGGTACAGAGCTGTTGGGTAAGGATCAAAATGACAGACTTTAGCCAGAAAACATAAATTTCAGGAATGGTGGGACCAAATCAGCAGTGATATTTATCATTATGACCTGTTTTCTACTGAAGAACCAAACAGAAATACTGTTCAATAGAATAAAATGAGTTTAGTGTAAAAGCACAGGAGGGCTCAGGTCCCAGTCAATCCCTGATCTGATCTAACCTGTGCAAAGAACATTCCTCAAAATTCATTATAAGGGCAAAGTAGGAAGAAAATAAAGTAATATTCCTTTTAATAAAAAGATTATTCACTTTATTGATGTGCCTGTACATGGGTATGATTAATACATTAAATATGAATAATTTATCAGAATGTATTTGGAACAATGTGCATGCCTAGAAATATTTTTAAACTCTCCTGTGATGCACTTGTGAAGTAAAACAGAACAAACGTAGCCACTATCCATCGGACACACTACCAGAACACCTAAACTCACCTTCCTCTTCTAAAAATACCTAAAGCAAGCACAGACTGCAGGAGTGACAACAGGTTATTCTGAAAATAAGTGACTGGCAGCAGTGGTATGCGGAGGGCAGGACATGTGTGGCTCTCCCGCAAGAAATACCGGCTCTCATGGGACATGGGCTAAACCAAAAGACAGGAAGAACGAAGGAGTCGTACAAATAGTTACCTGCACAAATCAGTTCAAGGTTATTGCAGGGACTGTTTAATTTTCCTTTTGTAACTCCTGTCCTTAACTGGAACGTGTGCCGGCTGCACGTGCCCCAGTGGTCCATACTGTCAACAGGGAGTCATATTAACGTACCAAGTCTTGCAGACTGCATTAACTTGAGACGGTGCCCATGTCTAACTCCAGGGAGGGTTATCTCAGCCTGTGACTGTGGCTTCTAGGTGCCATCTCAGCAGAAGAAATATTAATAGCAGTATCACTCATAATGACTTAAACAAACCTCCAAGTCTGGTGTGCCATTGGCAGAGCAATCGCAAGAGACTAGCAAACGGATTTGCTGAATATTTACAGAGATACAAGGCAGAGGAATAAATGGCTGAGAAGGGTTGTAACATTCAAGAGCCTGTAAGAGACAATCAGAAGACATGTGGCAAGTGTTAATTAGTAACAAGCTATAAATGAGCATTCCCACGGATCTCCGGAGGCCGAGGGAGCCCTTTCCTTCAGTGACTGTTCCTGCTCTGCTGCCTCGCGAGCGGCTCCCATACCGCTGGGCATCAGCACGCGCTTGCAGAGATGCACTGGGAAGGCGCGTGGGATTGGGGAACATGGGGTGAAGGAGCCCTTTTTGCAAGACCCCAGAAAACACACTCGCAGCTCCCAGAGCCCAGCTCCTCAAATGTAAAATACAAAATGCTTTATTAGGGTGAGCCCATACCCATAAATTTAGCCACCCAAGAGGGGGCCATCTTGTATATTCCCATCCTGCTCACTGCAACGATTAGCACCTCAGGACGTGGAATGTTTCTTCCACCACACTCAGGTGTTGCTCAGCCTTCATTTAGACAGTGCTTTTAATAAACATAACTATTAGTAATAGCCTGCTAAGAAGATTACATGTATACCTATTGTATTCCACCTCCCTTCTCCACTCATCATTTTCTTACAAATTACTGCTACAGGAATGGGCTTAAAAAAGCTTTACTTGCTGTCTCTGTTCCAGAAAGTGACATTGTCAGTGTCACATTTAAGTAATCAATAACTGATAATCAGAAATTGATATTTAATTGAGCATTCCTTCAAAATTGCTGGCATATGAGACAAGACGTCACTATAAATATACTGTTTAGTAAATATGTTCTCACTAGAACTCAAAGGAAAAACTTAAAAGAATTAATAAACATTTTTAAAAAACAACACAAGTTTTAAGATATTTGCAATAAGATAGACATACAAAGGTCCGGTTTTGACTTTTGGACCTACAAGTAAAATTCTCAGCATATTCATATCATCAGTTGAAATAGACTCAAATCCTTATTTATTTATTTTTATTTAACTTTATTCAGGAAAAATCTCAAACAAGTTTTTGTCTGAAACTGGGGTATCAGTGATCTTGTTAAAAGTCTTAAAGCATAATATGCATCCATTTAAATTTTACCATACCAGAATAATTCTCTGCAGCAGACATCTTACTCCATAATGACACACCAGTGATTTCTTGAGACAAATAAAATGTCAACACAGATTTTACATCAAGCTCTTTACCAATCACATATCCATCTGCTTCTGTTGCATTTGCCTTCTGTCTGCAAAATATTCATCTGTACCATGGGGAAATCTCCTACTGAAACCCTTAGATCTCTTTCCCTTTCTAGTTCACCAACAGACGTCCTGCATTTCCCTTTAAATTGTTAAATTTGTAGTAAATGCAATTTCTCAGCTGAAGACACCTCCATGGTTTCAGAGCGACTATGCAAGGTTTGATCCCCTTAGATTGTTGCACCAAATCTAAAACCAGTTTAAAGTTGTAAACCTTAGCACACCAAGCTTTTGTAAGCAGCACTGACGTAAGGCAGAAACTTGGATATACGAGACGGATGGTTAAAAAAGTATCAATTTAGATTGCACAAACTCCTAAAATTTGGCATAAACAAAATTTAGCCATAGCATATAACCACATATATCAAATATTATATACGTAAAGAGCGTAACAATTGATAGTCAAATGCACTTCTCGTGAAAGTTGCCATTTCCTCTGTGCTTGCGCTAACCATCCAGTTCTCGCCTAAACCAAGGCTCAATGTGATTCCCACTCTGCTCCACATGGATTAGGGGGAGAACACATTGCCCTTCTGGGAACAGCAGCCTACTTTCCCTTTTTCGTGCGAACTTTTTCTAACTGGCTTGGGGTTGTGTGCACGGTGCACACACTGCCGTAGCTTGCACGCGAAACACACATGTGCTTCCCCAGGAGCAATTTCCAGCAAAACCTACCACGAGTCAAGCCACTGGGGAGGTCATAAGTGCACTGAGCTCGTTGCTCCCTTTTTCCTTAACTAAATTATACTTTCTGAAACAAGGACGTTAACAGATAGCAAAGAAAGGATCATGCGGTACCAACGCATCCATTTTGAAGCACACAAAACCCTTCCACAGATGTCACTGCTGCTCCTACAGCACCAAGCTTTTCAGCTACTTCTCTTCCAGCTTCCATAGATGCAACCAAAGATTTAGTGATTATTCATCCTACTTGTATGCCCTTTACCTAGAGCTGACCAAAAGGAAGGTCCCTAAATTAAACAGGATAGTGTTTGAAAAGCAGTAAGAGCCCTATTCCCCTCCATGAGTCAAACCCTGCCCACCCTCATGCAGGGGTTTACAGCTGTTGGCCATCGACACTCTAAGGAGCCCAGACAAAAGTAATCCAGGTGGGAGACTACAGACATCCTTAGACAAATGGGGACAAGATATTACCACTCTCTCCTCCCCTTTTTTCCTTCCCTCATGTAACCTCCCATAGAGTTGAGGGGAAAGCAAAGGCCTGAATTTCAATATCCTGCGGCCCCCTGGTCCCACAGCACATCATCAACAGCTTGGCAGTTGGATAGTTTCTTAACAGCTCCGCTGCTCAGCTGTAGTCTCCATTTAAATCTGAACAGAAATAAGACCTGCAGTGACTTCTGGAGCACTTTTTCTTTCATTTTACTGAATTCACAAAGCAGTAGATTTCTTTTGTAACCTCCTTATATGAACCTCCTCCAGTAAATGAGTGTTTAAGCTATTAGACGTGGTGTAAAAGAATGTGCAGACCATTGGCTTGCAATGAGTCTCAATAAAAAGCCTTGTTTTCAATTTTTCCTTATGAACTGCATTGAGGTTTTAATGGTAGTGGCACATACCTTGCAGGGAAAGGGTTAACGGTTAATCTCAAACCCTCCAGCACTTCAGCACTAACCCTTAACTTAAAACATAACAACCTTATGTAAGATTTCACAGTGATTTCAGCAATTATCATTGTTGCTATGGTGGATCACAGAATCCTTATCATTGTTACAAAAGGGACTACTGGGACACGTGAAAGAAGTAAGGATCTTCCTCAAACACATACACAGTCTTTAAAATTAGCTATTGATTTCATTAGCGGTTTGGTACCTAAATAGTTTTAAGAGTCTTCACATTAGCATGGTGAGAAAACACAGGTGGACTAGCACACAGAGTCTATGTTAATTTTTCAGGGTGATTTTAAAGTGTATTTAAGCCCACCAATAGCGTTTCTTCTGTCCTGCACCCTTCTCCTGTAAACACCAGCAGACACTGTGTGCACGCACAGTACGTTGCTCCCCCAATCAGAGCTTGAATTACCCAGTCACAAAAGTTTAAAAGTTGAGACTTCTGCCATAACCTCGTCCTCACATCAAATCTGTAGGCATCAATCCATACAAATAATATTCCACATTTGTTCTAGAAAAGGTCAAAAGGCACCTTCTCATTTTTGTAACTGCAACAAAGACATTGAGTGTCCCAAGAAATGCATTGTATGCAGTGAGTGCATCCAAGCAGTGGATTTATCTGGGCTGTGAGCTGAATTACTTAACCAGGAGGCCGTAACAATTCTTGACGCTCCAGACTTTTATTGCAACCAAGCGGGCTGTGTAGTTCACACTGCTACATTTGATGGTGCTGAAAAGACACTGTTTGCTGTCACCGACCTTTAGAAATGCTTACCCAGTTGGCCGTTGTGCCAGTTCCCTCGATCATATCAACTGGCAACGCCACTTTAACAAAATGATTTTCTGAACAAAATCCAAATATAACCTGTAAATAGCTCTTCTGCTCTTGTTTTAAGCCTGTCACTTCATTACACTATCAGTATCAGAATTCAAAGGTCATGAAGAAAAATGCAAACGCCATTTGTAAGGGTGTTATAAACAGCATATCACTAAACAGAAATAAAGTAGTGATCTGGACACATTTCAGACTGAAGTTCACAAAGGGAAAAGTATTCTCCCATTTACAAGATCAAGTACAAAGAGGTCTTTGCACTTTAAGAGAGCAAGATCCATACATTCTTTATATAGCACAAATCAATGTTTCATGGCTAGATAATGGTCCAATAACTTTGTCTCCTGAAGGACTGCTGAGGATCAAATGGATACAATTAAGTGAAAAATATAAGTACTTACAGGAAGAGTTTAAAATGGATTAAATCATAAACTACGCATAATGTCTAGTGAAATACTCTATGCAAACCGACTGAGGTCACATCAGTTTTCTTCTTGGAAATCTGCTGTAGATAGTCAGTGAAAGCAGTGAATTAAATTTATGGGAAGATAAAACACCACAGTCACTCTGACATTTCAAAAAGCAGAAAAAAACCCCAAAACAAAACCCAAAACAAAACTACAGCATTTCAGAGCAGTAACTCTCAACACCAACTAGAAAGTATGCCAGACCAAATCCAAAATTGAGAGTTGTTTCCTGCGAAGCAACGTACAGAGAGGACCTTTCCACATGGGCTTCAGCACCAAACCCACCTTTCGCCAGCCTTGGCTCTGGCCTCTTGTCCTTGCAAAAACCCGTCTTGTGGTAAAGACATGGGCAATAATTAGAGAAGAGGCAAGCCAGACTATAAATATTCTCAAACCAGATGTCAGAGAGCCCCTTGGCACCACAACACCGTCTACAGAAATGTCCTGTGTGCGGCTTGGCCAAATGGCCCTGCCCACATGCTGCTGTAGGGAGAGCTGTCCCTTTCGGTAGAAGCTGATCCCTTCAGCCCATTAGCCACCCCTGTAACAAACTGGATAAAATGGGGTGTGCTGCTGAGCTGCAGACTGCAGAAAGAGCAGGAGCACGCTTCCTTGCTCCCCCTCCCAGCTGCTCAGTCCCAGTATTTGTCACTGTCACTGAAAACCGCTCTGCCAATACTTACAGTAATAAATTAAAGCCTATTAAAAACAGAAGTTGACTCCTCAATAGCACAAGATTTAATGTCCTCTGCCCTCCTCCGCTAGAGAGGCAGAGCGGTTTTGCTTGACTTAAATAACATATTTATAAGAATTGAGCATACAGTTTCTTCAAATACTAAACAGCTATTACTGTATACCTTAGACTTCCAACTCTCTCACTGTGTGCATCTTGATTATACACATCTTGTATCACCAAGGCTGCCTCATTTCACAAAGAGGACAAGAATGAATGATGGAAAGGCCTGGTTCTTAAAATAATAATAATAAAAAAATGCTACAAGCTATTTAAAGGGTGAAGAGTTTTGCATAAGTAAATGAGGCATGAGTATTCTTTACTAGATAAAATATTATTGGACTACATCAAAGGCGACTGTTTTCTTCCTCTGGTATTAATGAGAGAAAAAAAGTGATGAATTTCAGTAATTCTGAACTTTGCATTTATAAAGTAAAATTGCTCAGGTACCACAGATTGATTAGACTTCTCTGATTGAATCTGTCTTCATTGTAACTCAAAAAAACAAGCAAATAAAATTACTACAGGAGTAGCTTCAGCTCATGCAACATAAATTCTTCTTTAATATTTTAAGATCAGAGTTTGCTCAATTAGCAAAACGTTTGGAGAAGACAAGGCAGATTCATCTACTGCCACAGCGCCGTCAAGCACATGCAGGGGAAATCACGGGCTGCAATTACAATAACTACACATAAACATTGTGGAATGTTTACCTGTGGTTATTTCAAAATGAAATTTCAGATGCACAGCCTCCACTTTGACAGGCCAGCCTTGCCCAGACCGGGGCGGTTTTCAGCTGCCGCTCCGAGTCCCAAACCTGCAGGGACACAGCAGCCTGGGGAAGGGCCAGCGGCGGGTGCTGAGACCCTCTCTTCCACACCACCTTCTAAATAAATTCATTACCTTAGCTTTCCTAGGATTTTAATCATATTTACTGTAACTGAGATCCACTGTGAAGCAGACAGAGCAGATATGATTTCTTATCATTACCCGACACACCAGAAAAACATTGTAAGAGAATTAAGTATTGTTGGTCACTTTGTTTTTTGCTCTGATTTCATATTGACAAAACCTTTTTCCCAGTTTTTTTCTACAGATGTTGGAAAGATGTGAACTATTCTATGGCTACAAGGAAATTTCCAGGTGTTATTTTTATTAGTCATTATCTTTTTTATGGCATCTTTGTACACGATACTACATTCTTTCAAAGAACTGTCTTGAATATCAAATGTTATCCATTCAGATAACACCACACAGCTGACTGGAAAATCTCTGATGTAAAGTGAATGAGGTCAGATGGGAGAGAGAGAGAGAGAGAGAGAGACGACTCACTGCCATCTGTTTGCGATTGGATTAATAAACAAACTATTGAAGAACCCCTGCAAATAAAAAAAGTCTCAATTATTAGGATAAGGGCATGTTTTTCAAATTAACCTTTCAAATTGAAGCAGTAATAAAACATTGATATGTATGCAAAGCCTCTCTAGATCTTTAATGTGTCAAGAGACATGTTTAAAATTGATTTTAGGATATATATCACCTTTAGTAAGCATAAGCTGAATAATTCTTTCTTCTCCAGCAACAGATAGGAAATGCCCTTTCAGAAAACTTTGCAAAATGGCATTGAATTTCATTCTTAACTATGGCTCTGACAGGAAAATAACCTCACTTGAGAAGAGCTCTCAAACACCGTCTTAACTTCCACTGGATTCCACCCAAATGCATGCTCAAAAATAAATATATTTTCAGGCTCTCTATTTTTGGTGTGTTTAACAAAATGATAAACAAACAGAACTGAATCACTGGGAAGTGAAAAGAGAAACCACTCAATTTATGTCAGAGTTTTTTTGCACAATAGACTGAATGAAAAGACTAAATAAAAACTGGGAATTGAACCACAGCAAATCTGACAACACCCCCACACAAATTACTCCATTCTAATATAAAACTAGTACAAGCCTGGAGTTGCTAAGGCTTATGATCGGTTTCTTATATTTTCTGGTTTCCAGTAGCAGCTATACTCCAGCAATCATGCAACCATTTGCTCTTACCATAAAGCAGTTGCCTACCTCTGATCACACGCTGGTTCAATTTTCCAGCTCCAAATCAGATATGTTTCTACTACAGCCATTTCGAATTGTTGCCTTAACTGCAAGAACAGCCTGAAAGGTTTCAGAACAGATGCAAAAAAGAAATTAAAAAACGTGCTGAACAAATACCTGGTGGTCTGTTCCTTCTTTTGACTGACTGCAGAAACGTGCTGCAGCTATTCCAGCAAGACTTACAACTCGGCACTTCTAGACTATGAACTTCTAGACTGAACTTCTTACAACACAGCAGGGGAATCCTTTTATATAAGTGCTTTTAGTAAATCTAATCATTATTTCGTAAGTAAATTACTGACTCTGGCTTCAAATTTCCTGACTTTCTCTGTCCATCTATTTATCAATATAAAATGTCATATATATCAACAAGATTTTGGCTGACATGCACACATTTGTCTATTCTTCTCTCTTTTGAGGAATAAACTAGTTTTCTTTGGAACAATCACTGGAAGGAAAATCAATGGCTTACATTCGATTTTTGGGTTTCTATTGCCCGAAATGTCAGAACAGCCTGCCAGTTATTTCTATTTTCTAATCCAGCAAGCAGAATATGATAGCTGAGATATAGTTTGGTGATATAAAAAACAAAAAAACCCAAACCAAACCAAAAAAACCACACCACTTTTTTTTTTTTTTTTTTTTTTATAAGTCATATACGTTATAAAAGAAATTTGTTCCTCTGTGAATTTGTGGCACTCCAGCTCAGTTGAAAATTTGATGGTTTGGGGTGCCTTGAAGCCTACATGTTTTCATTTTTCATTATATCCAAAATCATAATTACTGTCTTCTACAGAATTTCCCAGAAAAGTAAGTAAAACTATAATTTTCTAATTAATTCAGTATGACTTTTCCATACTGAAACTGGCCCAGGTGTTACAATTTAAGAGAGTCATTTCTACAGCTGAAAAGATACGAGGACTTTTTTGACGTGGTTATGCAGGTTTGACACCTTGACAATTCAATCATTCTGGCAAAGGTAGACAGGCATTCAGGAATAAGAAGAATAAAATAACAATAAAAAGATGATTAACAGAGAGAGATAATCTGGCTTTTTGCCCATGGTCATTAGATTCTCCCACAAAATTTAACATGTAGTGTATATAAAAATGCTGAGATGGATCGGTAAAGGCTGTAGGAATCAGAATTTAAAAAAAAGGACCATCAGTGTTAGAATGATAGAAACTCTTTGTCAGAAATAAGTTGATTAATCTAGGATCTTATCACCTTGCATTCATAAGCATGCAGTTTAAGATTTCTTGAATACTGTGCTAGCATTAACTATTTAAGTCCCTCACACTCAACACACACAGAAAAAACCCACAATCTTTCATGAAAAAGAAAGATGCTCTCTTGGACAAAAGACAGCCCTTCCCACCTACATAGTTACTTTGGTTAAGTCCCTTGAGACCCTTTCCCACCTGCAATGTTTTGCAAATTCTAAATCAATTTCCTTGCTGGCTTTCCAACCTACTACTACTCCTGGAAGTTTTATTCCTTGCGCTTTTCCGCAGGGATGCCGCCAGCCAGCCAGCTACAGCACTTCTCCAGCCGCAGATGCACACAGCTTGGAAGGCTCCTGTCATCTCCGGTCATTTGAAACTGGCCTCACCACTGGCCAAAAGCTCCCCTGCCTGGGAATAAAATCTATGCTTTGTTTTAATTATTTGCTTTCTGGGGCAAACGTTGCACTTGCTGACAAGAAACAGTAGTATAATGTCAGCCAGCTTAATGACTGTGGTTACAGCACACTGCGATGTAAATTGGAGAAACCGAGCTCAGCAACATGCTCTGTTAGTGAGCAGTGAGTTATTGCACTTGTCTTTAAGCTGCCTTTAGGGGATGATCTGATTTTTTTGCAAGTCAGTTTATTACGAGTTTATCTTGAAGAATTAATTTTTCAATCATAACACATCTATTTTAATTGCGGTTTTTGGCAAATTGTTCCAACAGCACCAGCTGCACCTACAGCCTCCTTTCAAAGTGAAGTAACCTGGATCTCACGTAACATAAATGAAGTTTACATTAGGAAAGAATAATGTTTTTACCTTCTGTGACTTGTTCCCCCCCCCCTTCTGATTAACAGTCACCAGAACAATGAAAAGGAAAGAGAAAAACACTACTTGAGCTTTGATAGTTACAAGTGAGAATAATGTAAATGGAGAATTTCCAGTGTCTTGAGTAAACATTTGGACAATTACCCATTGAAGATTATCTACCAAAACAAACAAACCTTCTCCACAACTGTGTCTCAATTAACCATTTGTTGGGAGACCCTTACCGAGGGTTTCCTTAATATGCAAGACCTGCCCTGCTCCTGGTCTGGGGGCTTCAGGCTGCTCCCCGCCAGCGGCCAGGCAAGCCCTCCCACCTGCACCTCTCCTGGGGACCCCGTGCACGCACGGTGACAAAACACTGCTCAGCAGAGGAGAAACCGTCCAGCTTTCTGGCCTTACATTTTCATCATGTTTAAAGATAATTTCATTTCAGGACAGAAGAGAACAGTGATTCACGGCACAGAAAACATGCTTTGAAACAAGGTCAAAGCAGCTCTGTTATTCACTATATAAGATAGAAAGGAAAAAGGCCATATGACTATTAGAGCTGAGGGATAACAGAAGGCCCAAACTTTAAGAATTATAGTTTCAACATTTTTACCAGAAAAAAATTCTTCAGGACAAAATGCTTTAGCTCATTGACCATGAAGATATTGGCTTCATTTCCTCCTTAGTTTTATATATACAACTTGAGATCAGCAGCTTGGATGCGTTGTTCTAAAAATGCTAGAATGACATACTGATCTTAAATTTCTCCCAGATTTCAAAATTAATTTTTGTCCACACTATCTGATCTAAAATTCACACAAAAGATATTTGAAACAGCACTTGCTAAGCAATATTTTTTTAAGAAAGAAAAAGTCAAAAGGATTTTTAAAAGTCACAACTGATCAGTACTTATATTGGGAACAGATTTCTGAAGATTTTTTTTTTAATGTACCCATAAAAAGCCTTTGACAATCTATATATCTAAATCGGATCTATCTAAACTCTCTTTGATGCCAGCCTTACAGTTAGTTCCACTATAGGTTATCTGCTGATAGTGAGCCACTCCTCAATTCTCAGTTTATTCACTACGGAATTCAAGTAGGACTGAATAATTTTTACGAAATACATGACAAGGGACAACGCGCAGCTTTAACCCCCGCCTTGGCTGGTTTCCAGCTATGAGAACAGGTGCGAATCACTTGGCACAAGAAGGACTGAGCAGTATTTGGGAACACGGGGACAAGCTCTCCAGCCCATGTGAAGCTCCCTGTTATCGGACAAAAAGTACCTGCCAGGTATTTCACAGGAAGTTCATAACATGATAAAACTAAACATAACAACAGCAGCATTGGGCAAAAGATGCTAGTCCCCTTCCCAAGAGGAATCAGGGAGGAAGAGAGCTTACAGGACTGTTTTTTTTCTGGAAAGGGTCTGATTTCCACAAGAAAGGTGTAACGTTTCATTAAAAAAGCAGACCTCAGGGTTCAATTTTTATCAAAAGATGCCAGATTCCATGGAGAGTAAAATCCAGAGCATTGGCAATAACTCTACAGAAACACACACAGATGATATTTAGTATTATGCTTGTGCTCAATATACTGTTTTCATGAAGTTTTTTTGTTTCACATCTTTTAAAAAACCTTAGTTCTTGCATTTGACACTAGTGACAAACTATTTTTTCTTCTCATGTGGGTAAAGCATATTGGGTTTATAGTGACTTTTAATGAAGTAAAGACAAGATTTCTTTTAATTTATTGTGTTTTCATTACATTTGCTGTCTGCTTAGTATCAGACATAATACATCATCGTAAGGAAGCATTCCTTGCAAGTTCCTTTGAAACTGTTTTGTCTTTTAAGCAAAGGCTTTACTTTTTCTTTCAAACCTGATCTGTGCCTTTATTTGGTTGAAACTAATTCCATCCTCGATAATCATAATGCCCAATTCTGCCCAGATATTGCTGAACCGTTAATAAGTTATAGAAGGAGCTAATAAAGCTTAGCAAGACTTGGGGAAATCCTGGTTAAGCTATTCAAACCAAAACCTGACTCTTCCAGTCAGCAGTGAATTGGGCACTACCTGTAGAACAGTTACAAAATTGCCAAGTTCTGCCTCAGTCACAGCCATGGCACATGGGGGCATATCAGGGGTTAAATATGACTTCATTAAAATTAATGATAGTTTTGTGACTGAACTAAGTTGAGAGTTTTAGCCATGACTGCTACGTCATGTTCTCTTCCATGAGTGTAGCACCATATCTGATACCCAGTGAATGGTAATGGGAAGGAAGAATAGTAATAACAAGTGTAATCTTGGCTTTATCAAGACACCATAATTGCTTTCCTTTGCAATTTTATTTGCATGTTCTTAATCTGTAGCTTATGACAGCAAAGCCAACCGCATAAATTAGGGGACCATGACCAGGGCAAAACGAAAATACAAGACCACAGACATGTACAAATTGGAAAAGCAGAAACAATGTAGGACACCATACTACCAATGGAGGTAGTAGTGTGCTAGGAAATATCACAATATCAGGTATCTTCTTGGCTTCAACCTCATAAAAACATAGCAGGCACAAGAACTTATGCCATCCTCATAAAACCAATAGTACACTATTTTGTAATTCCCCTTGGGCTCATCATGGGAGATATGAGCAAATGTCACTCAAAGCTATCCTTACATTTCATCTAGATGTCTTGATTCATAGCAGGAAATTGTGCTAATAAGTCATAAAGGTTCTGTAATTCATTATGTTGTCATTATCGTTTCTAATCTTCCTGTAATTAGGTATCAGTGGGTTTCCTTGGAGAACATATGATTGAGCCTTAAATTGCAGAATATTCTCAGCAGCATACGACTGCAACTGGAGCGCTTGCTATGTAGTGTTTCTCAAGTGTATATTTAATATATGGAGGGGTTTTTTTCTACGTGCAAGCCAGTCTGTCAGGGAATGTGTGCTCATTACTGCATGTGCGCTTAACATCTGACAGGTCTGTGGTTATTAATAATGAGTTGGATCCCCTCATTGCATAAACTAACATAAGCAACCTATTCCAGCTTACAATCAGATGGGGGGGGCAGTTCAGAGCAATATTGACGTAGTAACACAATTATTTTAGTCTCCTACTTTAAGCTGTATCAGCGGTCAGTTTTCTGAATACATGAATAAACCAGTTCAGTTGTTCTCTGTGTAAAATAACTAAGCACGTGAACATGCAGTACACATGCAGACATTTCCACTGTGATACAGACGAACTGGGTTATATACGACATTCCACATATATATTTTTATACACACACACATAGAATATGGCGCTGGAAATCTGTCCATCCACTGTAGCTTACAAACATTGTCTCCTGAGACTCCTCTCAAGACCAGGAACCACCGCTCTCTCTGCACTTTCTGCGGCTACGGCACAAAGATCGTCCCACCAATGGCTCTGACAGCTAAGCCAGGCTCCCGAGGAGCAAACACACACTTTTCCAGCAGAAATTTAAATGTGCTTAAGAAAACTCACTCTAGTATAAACTGTTTTCACAGTAATGGCAATCTGTCAGCATTAAAACACTGACAAAAATACAGTTAAAAGGGCTCAACAAGTATTTTCAACTGACGATTTACAGGGAAAATGGTTAGTCTTTTCACAAAGCCCAGTAACATGCCAGTAGAAACCTATTACAGTAAGTACCTATCCTCAATGAAAAGCAAACAATGAATATCCCCTTATCTCTCGGTTCTGCCAGCTAATGGCTCCTCTTGCACAAAAAGAAATTGAGTGTGAAAGCAATACATATTTTTCCCATATTGTAGCGGGAAATGCTGCAATAATTAATAGCACCGAGAAGTCTAATTACCTGCATATTTATATTTACTAATTCAGTTACTAGCATGCCAGTGACATCATTATTCCACCTACAGTCAGAACCCTTATATCTAGTCTATCTCAAAAGCATAGTTTCCAATAATGTCGTATACAGTCTTATCTTTCGTTTCAGACATTTGCGATAAAGTTTTAAAAATAACTTTAGACATCTTTTAAAATTCAAATGAAACTAAGCGATACATCTCATTACCCATGATTGCTGTTAACAAAAATAACACAGTATCACAGGGCTTCTATCTTCAATCTCTATAGCCTGATCCCGAGCCACTGAAGTCAAAAAAAGAAATCGTACAAAATGGAAATATCAGACTCCTACTCATGAAATGAGAGCTCCCAACAGCTATGATAATGATCCCATAAGATATCCACTGTAGATGTAATTTCAGAAGGCTCTAAATCTCTGAATTTTAAATAATTTTAACCATTTTCATTACTTAGTGATTTCTTATTGCCATGGAAGTTGCTAAATTACATATGCTGCAGTATAACCCTAAAAGTCAGCTGGATCCAGATACTAAGAAAATCAGCAACTTTCCCCATGATTTTGAAAGGTTTTTTTGTTTGTTTGGGTTTGGTTTTTT
>JAVJGG010000085.1:39941571-39958955 GCA_035590195.1 Aviceda cuculoides
AAGAAAATCAGCAACTTTCCCCTTGATTTTGAAAGTTTTTTTTGTTTGTTTGGGTTTGGTTTTGTTGTTGGTTTTTTTTGTTTGTTTGGGTTTTTTTAATTGGACCACAAAGCAGAATCCTAAAGAGATCTTTGCACGAAATACCCCCACAACCCACCCCTCCAAACCTGTTTTTATAAAAAGTTGGATCTTGATATCTTGGTCCTGCAAATCCTTAAAGAAAAAAAGAGCAAAACTGGCAGCATAAAGCTATGACAGTGAATTTTAAGCCTCTTTTTCATATGTTCATGGGGGTCAGGTGTAGATATTGGTAACAAAAGAGTATATTTGAAGAAATATGGGTTAAATGTGATCCTCAGCTCACCTGTGAAGCGCTCAGCTTCCCTACCAGGAAGCAGGGCTCAGAAGTATTTATTAATATGTCTAAGCTCCCTTGAGTCTCCTGTCATTAGACAAAATGCCTATTTTTTTTGCCCCCAAAAACTCTGTGATACCTGTCTAGCTGCTATCTTTCTACCTCCAAGGAAGCTGCATTTTGGTGATGGGAGCTGTAACTTTATTACGCATACAGCTTTTAACATATTTCTGGTATCCCTGAATTCATGGAAGAGACATCTGAAAGTGTGCTGTACCCAGTCTGAGTTTCTTGGAAGGAAAACGTTATAAAAATAGAAAATACTGTTACAATATCCATAGTTGCACCAAACATTTAACTGGCTATTTGGTGAAACTTTTTAGAGTCAGATTATCTTTCATTCTTCCACAGTTAAAGTATTTAAACAACATAAAGATCACCATTTTTATATATAATCAGCAATAAATGAATACACAATATATATGCACAATAAGGAAGAATGCAGCATAACTTTTCCAGAAAGAATGTGAGTTTTCAAGAGTTAAAATAAGAGTGAAACTTTTCTACAGGTGAATCTTTCTGTGATCTCCTAGCAGCTGAGGGATGGTAAAGCACATTTTTGTGGTCAGCAGCAAGCGCTTCTTCCAGACCTAGCAGTGTGCAGAGAGGATGGGTGAGGAATGGAATGGGAATTGATCACAGACTGTTGCATAATAAAATGCTTGTACAAGGCAACTTGCAGCAGCAAGAGGGTAAACCCAAAAACCTCAAATCTGCAACCTTCCTTCATTTTCCCTGGAACGCAAGACCCGCAGCAGAGAGCTGTAGTTCTGTAGTAGCAAAACTCATGCTGTGTCTCGATTACGTGAAGGACAACTAGAGACGAGCTCAGAAGATATATTTGTCCGTTTGCATTGGACTGGAAGAGGCAGGTACAGATACGTTTGCAAGTGTCTTCCCCATGAACGCACAACCGTCACCACGGAGTGCTACCCACCGAGCTGCCTACCATCCAAGCGGCTATCACCAAAATCAGTGCGAGCCCTCAAATCTCGCGGGCCCTGGGCTGGAGAGACCTGCCTCGGTGGGACGCATCCTAAAAGCCTTCAGAAACACGTGAGGCTCCTTCGCTCTGTAAAAGAGAGATCTTTGGAATATTGTATCAAGAAACCGATAGAGCTGATAAAGCAAACTAAAAGGGGAAGTGTATTTTTTTCTTTGTATTCATTCTTGGTGTTGACATATCAGAGCATTTTTTCAGGAATGAAATGCCAGCAGACAGGGGGTTGTCTGGAGTTCACTGTTTACTGAACATTTATGCCACAGTGCTCTCAGCTGTAAAAAGATAAAAATTCCTTCTATGTGAAGGAAAAAAACCCCAAACATATTCTCCCAGATATTAAGCATTACCTATCATCAGCCATATCAGATGAACAACTCTTTTCTCCTCCCTCCCAGGTTACTTTTAGGAGTTGCCTCTTTGACAGAGATTTGCTTCTGTCAGTCATCCAAAGGATTCCTGCTTAACCTCTGCAGCCCGACACGGGACGCCATTACAGAGGCTGTTTTTCAGAGGCCACCACTTAGTACAGAGGGGAGGAATATTAGCTACAGAGTATATCAGCAATACTGGAAACAAGATAAGGATGTGCAGCTGAGTGACAACCATCAGCAGCAGGCAGTATTTTTCCTTTCTACCACTTACATGGGAGAAATCAGGAAGGTGCTCAGGGCAGTGATATGCTGAACTGTAGCTGGCACTGCTACCCAAAAAAGCAGCCTGAGACCCTTCACTGTTACACAGCAGATGCCAGGATTAGGCTTTTCATAATCTATAGGGCAGATGGAGAGGAAAAAAGAAACCTTTTTGAAGTTCACGTAGAGGGCAAACATTCATGTTTTATTCTCTCTTTTCAGTGACCTGCTGATATCTATCATGGGTTTAACTGGAATTGCCAACAAGAAACCACCAGCCCTGTATTTTAGAATCAAACACTATTATCCTAAGACCTGCATGCCACATATAATATCCAAAATAATTTTGTAATATTAGAAGACAAGTGGTGGTATCCTTTTTTCCTCAAGTATTTCTTAGACTTGCACATTTAGCAAAAACCACGCAATTTCGTATCACATGTCCAGGTACCAAATATGTCATCAAATAGGTATTTTCCAGTTAAAATCCCTCCAGTTGCCTTTCCTATGCAAAACAAGCTATGCTGTCTATTTTGAAGTTGAATTTCTCATTGACTCCTGTATTGATTTTCCTTTAAAAATAGAGATGACAACACAACAACTGTCACTAGATGGTCTACATTACACAGTATCTCCTGTATTGCCGGTCAGACACCACATCCCTCAAAAAATTTTGGGGAAAATAACCTGTTCCTCTTCCTCCTATTTTCATGGTAATTATGCACTTTTAGGACTGCCCAGTACTTTAGCATACACCTGTATAATTACCTCAAAGTCAGTGTTTGACCTGTGGCAATCCTACGGCAAATCAACCCAACAGCATTGTCTATCTGCTTTCAATCTACTACTGATTAGAAGAAAATGAAGACACATGGATTAACACCAACAATCTCGCCAGTTAACGCTGGATCATGTACAGTCGATGCTTATTCAAGAGCAGCGTCTCCTCACAGGGACAGATAAAATCAACTAAAACACCCATGAAAGAGTAAAGACTTGGGGTTGCACAAAGCAACCCTCAGTCCGTGTAACTGGTATGGGCAGGAGAAGTGGTGTTATCCCTGGGAATATCCACTGGCTGTGATCAACAGCTTTTCCAAGTGCTGTGATCCACACGGTGCCCTGCTAGCACGCTGGACATGGCCACCCTGCAGCCTGGGCTGGACCATCCTCAGACGTCAGGGAGAGGAGGAGAGAAACAGGCCAGATAACCTAAAAGTCTTCTTTATCCCGTGGTAAGTTCAGAGCAACAGCCAGGCCTTCAAATTCTGCCATCAGATAAGGTTTTGGGTCAGAATAATTACATTAAGACTTCTTTTCGGCGACCTACACCCACTTTAACTCCCTACATAGGGATTCTGCCATCATCTCTGCTCAGCACTGGAACCAATTCATTTCATCCCCATCAGTTAAACAGAAACTTTGGCAAACTTTCTAAAATTACCCCCTGCTTCTTGTTTGCTTTCAATGCTTTGTTTACTCAATTTTTTTTTTGTGATTTTTCATGATGTTTTCAATTCACAAGAAACACCTTAGAAAGTTGCTCAGGATCCTGTGCTTGTGGCAGTGGATGCCTTGCAAGTATGATATTATGAGTGTTGTATTCTGATTTTTGTGAACTCCACACTTAGAAGAAGTCTCCTGAACTCTTAATTAGTGTAAAGGTATAAATAGCCCCAAATTGCACATTGGGAGCATCATTTATCCCTAGTTCTGCATGAGCTTCATTTTCTTAATAGAAACTAATTTTTTCCTAACCCAGGAAAAATAAAAAATGCCAAGAAAACTTTTTTTTCAGCATTTGCTGAAGCCAAGTCCCTTGATTCAGAGAGCACGTTGGTTTAATCCAAATTGCTCCTGATGTAAGCCCAAGTTGCCTAATGAGATAATGAGATATACCACTATGCATTGCTGTGCCCCTGAGGAATCTCATTAAAATCTGGAAATAGCACTATTATTAACCACTTTTTTTCCTGTGAATACATTTTCAAATTATTTAACAAGATCTATAGCAAACACAGTAGCATCCATTACTATTTGACGAAACATTTTACCCGATTTTCTAACTGCCCTAGTTCTGCAGTCTCTGGTACAGGAGCAATGAACTCAGTGGGGCTCTATGGAAATGCAAAAACTCCTCTGACACATTTTCAGGTCTTCTTTGCAACATGTGGAGAACAGACCTTTTTCCCTACCATTCTTAAGTTGTCAGTTCATTCCTCTCATGTTTTGTACAAGAGATTCTTAGAAAACAATTTTTTATGTGATTAATACATTGATATGTTATACATTGTTCCTTCAGCTCCTGATAGACGGATATGACTCAAGAAAATATAGAATTGATGCGTGAACATACAGAATTGGTTTAATATTTTAAAAAGGAGTACCGGACAGGAAAGATGACAAGTGAGGAAGCCAACAGTGTACTCTAAGTATCTCTCTACATCCGTATTTACACACACACACACGCACAGGCACTGTTGAACTTCAGGACAGTCAGTTGTTCTGGCAGCTTGAGAAATAACCACAAATCCCAACAGAATACAAAGACTGCTACATGCTGATGACGAAGAGCAAAACAATGACAGATGCATCTGTGAGTAACTCCATACTCACCACGTATACATTACTCCGGCTGTTGCACTGGAAGGCACTGCATTTTTTTTTCTTTTTGTTGCAGTGTTTGTTGATCTACAGCTTACCAATTTTGACATGTCTTGAAATAAAAAAAAAAAAAAGTGGCTATAGCTGCAGAATAGCAACATTCTACTTCGGCTATAAATAAACTTAGTGGGGGACAAAAATAGGCCATGATGGAGATTCCAGCATTCCTTTCAAGTATTCGGCTTGAACCGGTCAATGCAATTTCCCATTATCTAAGAATCAAGCTTAAAAGTGGTACTTCTAAACTCTCCAGGAAGAAGCTTGTGCTCCCTTTCATTTTCTTTTGCTGAAAAATGTTACGACTGCTTTGGAGGGCTGATTTTTCTTACTGTAAAATTCACTTCTACTGTTTATATCTTGAAATAACTGATTTAAATGTCTTTTTTTCCTGAAATACAACAGCTAGGAACAAATTCTGTCTGATCAGAACAGAACTGCATTTCATTTGTGACTATTTTCTGCTTTGTGACATTTCTGAAAAGTTAATTTGAACCCAGAAAACCTATTTACATGGATAAATCCCTGGCAATGTCCCTTTCTACTGGAATTTTTTTTTATTTTTTTTTTTAGCAAAGCATTTTAAAAACTGTCAAAAAAACCATTACTAAAAGCGTGTGTAAAGCCTTAACTCCCCCTGGCTTTTACAAACATGTCACGCAAAAAAAATGGAGAGGAAAAATAAAAAGTCTTGTCTAGAACCAGGCCCTTACTTCATACCTGTCTCAAAATTTTAACCAAGCTGAAGACCCTTAAACAGGGGAGAAGGTCTATGTGTATGAGTGACCACATCAAAATGACTGCAGTATACACAGAAATGGCCAACAAGTAATGTCTGTGAATTGTGGCTGTGCAGACCTCAGGGCAGGTCAGCTGGGCAATAGGTACACAGGGGCCAGTGCAGGCTTAGAGAACTGGTGCTGAAGCTAAACCAGCATCGCTTCATCCATACGTAAACAAGACACAAAAACTAGTTTTAGATACCAAATACCCTTAAGTGCAGTATAAACACAGCCAGAGAAAACATGTATTGAGGGGCTGTAACTAATATCCCACATACATACACGTATATCCACAGGCACATCAATGACATAATGTGGTAATCCAATATGGACAAAATCTTCTGGAATGAAAACTGCTGAATAAATGTAAAACATCCCTCTGATGTACAATCAATTCAACATGTCCTTCAGAAATCTCATGGGGCTAGAGCAGGTTTGAAATGCTCCCTTCATTTTACACAAAGGATGAAAGCTTGTTCCCTTCTTTTAACACCCCCCATTTCTGAAAATCTAGGCGTTACACTTCTCCCTGAAATACAAAAGCTAAACGTCTCTCTATGCACCATACTAGTGAGCTGCATCAAAAAAGAAAGCATTAACATAATTAAAAATAAGCATCCTTCCCATTTCTGTTTATTAAGCCAAAATGTAATTATCAGAGACATGCTGTACTGGATGTTGCCTTTGCAAACAGACAAGCCTGGCATTGTAAACAGGCTGCTTCCTAACCGCGTATGCATATTTATGTGCCTGTTTGTAAACATTTTATTTAGTTGATTTTCAGTCATCAGTTTCTAAGACTTTTAAACACAGTTTAATTAAATTCCATGGACTTTCAAAAATTATCATGCACTCATTTTAGAATATTCTCAGCAGCCAAATGTTGGGCATGTTATAATTTTTGGTAATCATAAAGTGTAAATTAATGAGAAGTTAAGCTGGAGGGACTATAACTTATCTCAGAGAAAGTTAAGTGTTAAGTATACTAGTAAATTATACCCAGTTTAAGAGAACAGCATATTTTGTTACCATTTGGGGATATTTCCACTCCTACAGCTACTCAAAACAGCCAGAACTGGCTTGTTTATGGTGGCTTTGCAGGGGTGGTCAATGTTCAGCCCTAAATGATGAAAGCTGAACTCTTGTGTGGTTGAAGATATCTCATTAAACAACTAACTCTGGAACAATACAAACAAACATACAAGAAATGAAGGTTAAGATGGTAGAAGGCATCCAACTGTTCAATGCTCAACATCCTCCTTGTAAACAACATGCAGCTACAGATAGTCTCTAAAAAAAAAAAATCTAATTAGGGAATACTCAATGAAAATTCAAAAATAAACAAACAGGCCAGAAGACAAAAAGTAAATTAAAATATATCCACAGATTAAAATCAAAGAAGGTGAGAAGGATAAGAATGCCATCAACAAGGCTGAATATTCAGTAACGCCTCCTTGTTGTAAACCCATATGTTGCAACCCCTCCATGATCTGGGTCCCCTTCCAACCAGGCTCTCTGTCCATGTAGGGACATCTCCCAAGCAATGATATTCACTGGCACTGGTGAAAAAAAATCTCTTCTGGAGGCTTTTTCCAGGTATTAAGTGGTTTCCCTCTGCCTTCCAGCCATCTGCTTACACACGTCAACACTTCAGGTTTTGATGAGGATAACAAGGCCAGTTCTTGCAAGCCACAACATCTGCCCTCCAGGTCTCCTCAGAATAACAGGGTAAAATCACCTTGAACTTCTCGTCTCTTGAGTCTAACTCCCTTTGCCATTAAACTTGTTACCACTGGCAGAGATGTTCTTAATTTTAAGCCTAATTCTTCAGATAATAAAAATTTCTGGATCGGGCCCATGTTGGTGTTCCAACAGTGGATTGATTTGAAGCTGCTCTGCAAATTGTTTTCAAATATTTTAAAGCCTAAATGAATCCTGAACTTGGATGTTCAGAAGTACAATGTACAAGTCTGAAGAACAGACAAGTGAAGTATATGAATGTAACAGCTCCTTTTCAAAAGGAGTTAGATGTAAAACCCAGACTTGGGAAACCGAAGAGAAGCCCCAGGTGGAGCAAATTACTATGCAAGAAAAGGGTATAAACGTTAGATCAATCTGTTCTTTTCAGTGAAGTCAGCAGAGAGATCTCTCAATAGGAGTATGATGAGATAAGGAATTATGTTGCTCCATGAACAATGCAGGCTTGAGAGATACAGGAGAGAGATCAGCAGAAGAGAAGATAAGGGTAAAGACTAAAGCAAAGATAAAAATTTGAAGAAAACTATTGCCGATTCAGGATTTAACCACACAGGAAATCATAAAATAGAACTTAGTTTTAATCACTTCAACATTACAAACTAAAACTGTGGAGTTTTTTAAAGCAAGAAAGCTCAAAAAGTAACGTTCATGAAACTTCTGACTTTCTAAATGACTGTGCATGAAGTCACACAGAATGAGCCACCTTGTCTCTCCCTAAAACATCAAATCCCAGTGACTTGCATGCTCTGGGCAATCCTTCGTGACACTTTGCACAGTTTCCACTAATTTTTGTGCCTCTTAAGCATATTGGTCAGTGCTGCTTATTTCCATAAATGTACTTCCATACGAACTAGCCTGTCTGTGATTTTCTCTGATGGCAGGTCAGATGTTTCCTCTCAGAGCTCCTGGTTTTACAGGTACTTCTGCGAGGCTCTGCAGACGCCACTTCTCTTTTGGTTCACAGCTGCCGAGGGGGAGGTGGGTATTCACAGAAACTGCTGGGCATGTAACTTTGGGTGCTTTATTTATGTGCCCATAAAGGTTTCCTGAATATTATTATTTAAAGTTTTATATTGAACTAGTCTTCATAACAGACACTAACAGGACAGCTGCCTGGTCAGCATCCTTATCCACTGAATCTATTCCAGTTGTCGAACTGCACTAATTTGATTATAAGGATTATATTGTAAGGCCCTGTTAGGTATGATTATGCACAATCTACTGTAACACTTAATTGCTCTTAAGACTTCCATGATGAAACAGTAATAATGGTATATTCATATTAGTTACAGATCATACAGTAAAAGCATGTAAGACTTTGCATGCACCCATCAAAGTCAATGGTAAATAAGAAATATAGATAGAAAGTAATACTGAGACAGCTCTTCAAGCTACAATTTGTTCTTGTCTGCATTCAACTTGAGAAAGTTTGATGACATCCATTCCAAACCAGAATGTCAAAGAAAATCACACAGCAAAGGGAGAGCCAGCACTGGGTCAGTAGATAGTGAAAAATAGATTTGGGAGTTGTCAGCAAAAATGTAACACTAAAACCTGTGAGCATGAATAATAGTGCCCTAAAGAAGGATATAAATACAGAATAGAATAGAAAGCAAAGTGATATCAGTCAGTATGACTCTATGAGCAATTTGGGACACTCTAGAAACATAAGGACAAATATCATATTGTCAGAATAAGAACCTGAAGAAGGCCAGCTTATTACAGATTTAATACAAAAAAACCCCAGAAAATGCACCAATCTCATCGCCCACAGCAGTAAATGAACTAAAAAGAAATATAAGGTCTAATTCACAGGCGTGGCAATATTGAACTGGGAACAGCATGTAACCTAAAGACAATATTTGGAAGGGGTTGTCGTGTATTTGAACAAAGAAAAGTTCATCTACAAATATGACATATACTACTAGATGATACTAGATACTACTTTTTTTTCTTTTTCAAGGCTGCATAGCTGTTAGCAAATTCCCCCTACAGATTTGTAAGGGAGGATCTTCTGCTGTTTTATTTATGAAGGAAAATAAAAGGATGTCACATTAATCACTGAGAGAAACAGTGGAGACCCACAAGACTTCCAAGCTTGCTGCTCTGCCCCTCACTGGACACTGCCAGGCTCCCCTTCTACACACTCTGGCTGTAAAGACAATCTAGACAAAACCTCATTCATCCACTGGGTTTTACAAGGGAACCCATTTCCTTTTCCTACGGCATTGCTGGAGCAGGACTGGGGACCCCGGGCTGGGCTGGTTGGCTCAAATGCCTCCCAAAGACTGCAGGTGATTCAAGCTGGCAATAAGTAAGTAGGCTTGCCAGTGAAGAAGGGATTAGGTTTTGGTACTGAGCCTGAGGGTTTCTTCCTCCTCAACAGTAACTAAAATGATACCTTTTTAAACAAGAGTTTATAGAAAGAGAGAGATGTTTTAAAAGCTGCAGAAACTGAAGAAAAAGGTAATGGAAGATGATGGTTTGAATTAAAAATTGGTGACTGTTTCTGAAGTTGCCTGCAGTTTCAAAATCAGTAAATGCCAAAAGAACGAGATTGTGATGGACTCAGAGTGTCTCTGTTATTTATTGAGGTGCTGAAATAATGCAGGAAGAGAAGCCACAGTCCTTGGAGCAGCAACCTGCTGCTTTCATACTCTTGAGAATGAGTGTACCAGACCTTGGGAGACAGACCACAAGCTGGAAGTTTATGTTGTTAAACTGAAGCATTGGAGACAGAAGTATTGCCAACGGTGGCAAAGAACAGAAATCTTAAGACTGGCTTATAATTATAACTAAGCATTGGTTGTAAGTGTTTCCTCTTGGAGGTTTTGAAGATACATCCAAATACTGTGAACAGGCAAAATTTAATTCTTCTAAGTGTACATTACCGAGGATAAGAGAAAAAAAAAAAGAATGGTTCTGAATAACATATCTGCTGAACTCAGCTCATGCTTTCACAAGCAACTCTTTCATTGTGTCCTACTATTTCATCTGTCTCCTCAACTATTTCAATTTTAAACCGAGGAGATGACATAAGCTGTAGGTTTACTTGCGCCTGAGCTCTCCTGTCCTCTCCCCAGTATGATGAAGCTGTGTCTCCCTCTCCACCAAGTGAATAGTCTCATCACACTAGACCTCTCATGGAGAAAAATCTTTGTACAACTGAAGTCTTTTGAAAATGCTTTACTCAAAGAGAGGGCAGTTAACAAACAAGAAACAGATAATAAAAGATCATCATAGTAGAAGACTGCAGCAAAAGAGTATCCAAGGAGATAACAGGATCAGAAAACCAGATCGTGATAGTAATCTGAAGCTTAGCATGCTGATTTTGCTAAACATAATCTAAATGCCCCTGGATGTAGTAAGATACCGAACGATCAAAGAATCTATGTTGATCAAAGAACTGACATTGATCAAATCAGCAAATGAAGAACAATTCATTGGTAGGCAGATACGAAAAAAATCCAAAGAATTCCCCAGTAGACTTCAACACAACAAGACATGGTATAAATGGGTAATTAATAAGTGACAATGGGAAGACAAAAGGAAAGACATAGAAGGCATGAACAAGGTAAAAAAATGCCTGTTAGCAAAGAAAAGAACTATGGACAGGTAATAACCCTATCAAAACGTAACTGAACAGAAAACCTAGTTATCAGGAATCTGTGACAAGATGCAAGCTGAGACAAACATCTAAAAGCCTGTTCTGTTCTCCTGCATGGCTCACCCTGCTGTAGTATCTGAGCATCTCAAATCTCTCCGTGCATCTATTCTCACTACACCCTTTGAAATAGGGTAATATTGCTCTTACTTTTTAAAGAACAGAGAACTGAGGAATGGCATGCTAAGGCCAAGCTCCCCAGAGGAGTTTGTGTCTTACTTTCATCGATGCAGCCCAGATGTTCAGCTGAAAATCAAACACAAAATCTGTGAGAAAACAGGGAACTGGATCTAAGTCCAAGGCTTACCTTTTCTTAAATGAGCAAACCATCTCAAATTAAAAAAACTTTTTTGGAGGGCAACAGTGTTAGACATGGGGAAAGCAGGGTGGTAAGGCAGCATTGTCGTTTAATCAAACTCCTCTCATTCCTAATATTTTTCCAACATTACTCCTCCTCTTTCTTTAAAAAAAGATAAGAAGAAACTTTCCAATCCACAACAGAGGCAGGACTGGAAGCAACAAGATACAAAAATGACTCAGGGGGCACGCAGTAATCAAGATAAAACCAAAATGCAATCACAAAACACCACAGCAAATACATCTAAAGCCCACCGCTCAGTCAAACTTGCTGTTAAGAATTAAACAAAAGAAGAAAAAAGCCTCTCTTCACCAATAACACTAAAGCCAGATAAAGGCTGCTGGGCTGTCCTTAATCCCATTGAGTAATTTTTCACACTCCTGGATGGCAGCGTCTTCTCCTAGAAGCAGTAATTCTCACACCCGTAGAGCTGCGACTCTCCTGCACTGGGGGACAATAGCTCTCATGCACAGCAACCATAAATACATGGTATATACACACCAGTGGCAACCACTGATAAATTAGTGTCATGGGCTCTCCTATTCCACTGGCATCTCTATCTCTAATGATTTAGAGCCATTTACCAGCTGTATCTCCTCATCCCTCATTTGCCGTTATTTCATTAAACAACTATCATACTATTTCCCATCAGGACCCTCCCTCATCCCCGCAATGCTCGGGGGATGCTTTGCTACGACTGTAAATGATAACACCTTAACATTTTCACTCTTCTGGCAATGACTCCTCTTATGCATGGTGAGCACCCAGCTCCCTGGGCTTCTCCCAAGAGAAACTTGCTGTTTAAACAGTTGTTGCACAGGGGAAAAAAAAAAAAAAAAAGAAAGCACAGGAGGGAAAAATATTGAAAAGCATAAATGTATCCTGAGAAACAGAAGGAACAGGGCTGAACACAATCAGCTGACAGAATCACTGCCAACAGACTGAAACAAAGAAAATGGAGCGGTGTTTAACAGCAGCGTTCAGGAAGAAGCATTGCTGGCACTTTCAGACACATTACAACAATAATCTTTCTGATCCAGTTTCTCCCAAAAGCCAGAGTACTAAGCACAAGCAAAGAAGTGCCAACGTGTTTTAGAGGATGTACAGTGCAAACTTCCATAATGCTGAGAAATGAACTCTTGCCTGAGTGGCAGGTGGACACCAGAGGGTCTCAGTGCACCTGCAGTTACCAGCTTCTGGTAAAAGACAGCAAGGAGGCCATCAGCCAGCAGTCACCAGCACTGCTTCCTAGAGCATTTGCAGCAAAAGAAACTTCACATAACTACAGCAACAAATATATGCCACTAGCAGAATAAAGTCCTCACAGAAAAAGTACTTTTTTTTTTTTTTTTTTTTTTTTAACCAACATTACGGTACCTCAGTCTCCCATCTGAGCTCTACCTCTGTCTCCTGCTTGAGCTCTCTGGCAATGCCCTGGCACTCTACAACCTCCTGGCCATTTCCACTCCTCAGGCAGAATCTCACAATTCCTCCACTAAAAAGCAAAGAATGAGATGTGTTATCTCCCATGTACCAAAAGGGTATTTTTAGACACCCAACAGAGACATCCAGTGCTCCAAGTTATCACTAGAACTTGAGTGGGTTGATGTTTTTCCCTGAATACAGGGCTCAAAACTGGTGAAAGCTCTCACCCACTGAAGCATTTTGAGTAAGTTGAATAAAATGAAATATTTCTATTATAAGAATGTCAAAATATTTTATTTCAATCAAACATTTTGACAGAATTGGATAAACTTGAAAAGTAATCGGTGTCTTTAAAATTTCTTGATTTTTCAACTTCTTGCCCTGAGTTAGAAACAAAATACCAAAACTACAGAAGTTTCTCACAGACTAGAAATGCTGTTGTCTCAGCTCTACCGTCTGTTAAAAAGCCTTTTTTAAGCAAGTCTGTATCAGAAGAAAGTCTGATCCCATCACTCTAATCCATCACCCTAATCAATTGGATTATACGGGAGAGCCCAAGCAGGACAGGCTGCAGCAATATGCCTCTTGCCGACACTATTAGCGCTCAGCCTGATTTCAACCCAGTGCCGCAAACATGAACAGATGGGAGGCTACTTCACAGCTCGGTGTGTACAACTTCAGAGATGAATCTGGAAACTCATATGAATCCTATTAACTCTGTGGCTGCTTCAGCCAAAGTGGCATCTTGCTTTCATTCACATAAAAATCCCATTTAAAAAAGAGAGAGAGAGAGCAAGAAAGATATTATGTCCTGTATGGGACACCCTGCAGTTGATTGAGTACACGAGACAAAACAGATACAAAATTTCATCCTGCAACCCTGTGACACGTTAAAAAAAATGCAAAAAAAATCTAAAATTTGCCATTCCTACACTGAAGAAATGGCAAATTCTGCACAAATTCCCCAAAGTGAGCCCAACCCTGAAAATAGCAACACAGCTGCGTCAACCCAGTACTGGACCTATTTATTTTACTGTAAGGAATCCACAGGAATGCAAAATGCCCTGTAATTTAGTGTTATGTACCTTTACACTCCTGGCATACTTTCCCAATTTTGCAACCATATTTTCTTTATTCTGGTTTTCCAGTGCCAGGAAGTCCTGGCCAGCAAACCTCTCCCTTGTTAAATAGCTCCACAGAAGGTGCTGAGTTTGGGGGAGTTTGAGATACGTGAAAGTGAAAACAAGGGAAACCTGACCCTTCTCCACACTGTCCCCTTTCTAACAAGAGGGTGACAAATACAAACCTTGACTTTGCAAAACAATATCAGTTCAAACCAGTTTTCACATTACCTTTCTGGTTTTTCCTACCTAACATGTCAAGGGCATTACGTACAATATTAGGATATACTCAAAACCTGCGTAAATGATTGGTAAAGTAGAGATTCCCAAAGTGACACTTCCCTAAAATTTCTAATCACATCAGAAATTAAACCAAAAAGAAGAAGAAATCCATCTTTCCCTTGAGAAAAATTCCTGTGTAATCAATGGAAAACTACAGCAATTCTGCAGATTTTCTTGAATGGCCTTATACAACTAAAGAAAGTTTTACCTTATAAAATATATAACAGCAACATTCCTGACTAAATTATGCAAGCTTCTCAAGTCATCTTTGGAGAAAAAAAGAATGAAATTTTTGATAATTCATGAAGAGATACCGTAAAAGCTATGTCTAGTTAAAAGTCTTTCAGGGATGCATACCAATGTATAAAATAAGTGCTGTTAAATTAAGAGCTAGTAAAGAGTTCCATGCTTTTACAAATTAAATGTTTGTTGAAACACATGCTTGGTAGTATAGCAGCAGCAGGTAGCTCTATATGTATAGCATTTAGATAGTTGCATTTAACACATTCATAGTAGCACTTAATGGGAAATATGTAGAGCAAGACAGTCTATTCTGAATCAGAAGGTGATTTTATCCATTCATATATCAAATCAGAAGAAAGAGGAATTACTTGTTAGGAGTTGGTTAAATATACATCTGCATGTATGTACATATAAGTGTATGTCAAATTGTCTCCTCTGACAACAGGCAAGAAACACGAACATCTGTGCAATGCAGTTTTCCTGGGGTATTTCAGACTCTTACTGCAAACAGGAACAAAAAAATCCTACTCTTTGCTGCTCTTTCACATAAATCAGGAAAGAAAAACAGATTACATGAGAAATGTTCTTCAGTAAGTTCTCTGAAGCACAGTATAGTCAACCTGTCTTAATCACAGAAAAGATGAGACAGAGTGTAATGTATAATCCAATCTTCTCCTCCCTCATATTTTTATTTATAATTAATTTCCACATTAAAAAGTTGCACAGATCTGAAGCTATTGAGAGACAGCCAGGTATGGGCCAGAAGACAGACGTCTCAACCTTGTAAGGACTTCCAGAAGCAAGTGTTAGCGACACTTTGCTACGGTCACTGCTTTGTTGTAAAACACGAGCCTTGATTTCTTGAGCTAAATGCCATGATCTGTAAATAGGGAGGAAGCTGCTGACTCATAATGATCCTTCACAGACCACAGTGCCTTAGCAGAGGGAAAACAAGATGCTGCCAGAACAGGTTACAAATTGACCCTGTCAGTATTAAGTTACACTGGTTCTTCCTCCACCAAACAAAGAGCTTCTTGCTCTTCCCACTGCACACACAGCCTGGCTGAACTGCAAGGGACTGCAACAGCCCGAGTCCTTTGGGCTCCCAGGGAAAGCCCAAGAGTGGCTTTACTATTTTTTTTTTTTTCCTTAGAAGGAATTTTAACAGGTTTATATTCACAGCTATAGTCTAGAGTCCTAAATGGACACAGACAAATCAGTTCGAAAAAGAGCAATGTCTCAAAGGCAACTGAGTGCTCAAGTGCATGCCACTGCCTGCTCAAAGCTGAGGAAACTTGACTCAGTCTTAAAAAGAAGTTTGAAATAAATACATCTTAGCTTGACCCACTGGGACTTCCAGAAATTCCTTGAGCACATGTTCTTCTTCCACTAGACATTTCCCTAGTGTAGCATTTGCATATTAGTCAAGGGGTTTTGGCTGCACCCCGGTTAAAGCAGTAGCTTATCATGGGCTACGAGACACTGGTAAAATTCCAGATGTTTCTCCCAATGCATCAGGAGCACTGCATTTTGTGTTAGCATGGGACCATTCATGCAGCTCATACACAGCAAGCGTCACATACCATAATCACTGCTCCAGTACTTTAGAGATGACCTGTAAATGTCCCTGAGCTCAACCCACAGCCTGGGCTTATCTATTTTAGCAGCTCTTCCTCCATCTCACTCTGCACATCTTTACTGGCGTGAGTAACAACCTAGAAATGATTAATGACCCGTAGTAAACAAAATGGAAAGGAACTTCCATACACAGACCATCTTTGAAACCTTTCACAAGGTTGCAAGGAGCCTTTGACTGGGTCATGCCAGACCTCAGAACTGCTCCATCAGGCGCGGTGCAAGAGCAGCCGGAGGAACACTGTTCAGATTTGCAAGATTTGCTCAGTCTAATAAGGAATTTTATATCTTTACAGAAGGCCAGGTAATAAACTCTGCTTCTGACTCTTAAGCTCCAAAGGAAGAGCTCCAGAGTCCTGGTTCAGATCCTTCTTTGTTCTGAGAGGGTATTTCATTGAGAAATAGAGAATTTGTTGAACCTGGTTTTAGAGTGGAAAAAAAAAATTACAAATCATTAGGAAAGTAAGGCAGAAAGAAAAATAGCAGCTCAGAGAAATCTCATTTAAAAACCTATTTGACTGAGAAAAAAAGCTATGAGCTTCACATACATAAACAAATAAAACACAGGAAGAAAACCACCATTAAGTCCGGAGCCAGAAAAAGGAACATTTATGAGAAGAGAAATTGTAGTCAGATAAGGTTCCCTTTCCTCCAGAAACATATACTTGCAAGTAGGCTTTGCATGACAATGAAAATAAGTGCAGAATCATATACTGAAAATGCAGTGGATTTAACACCAGCAGTAAAGAAAATAAAATCCATTCCATATGAAATGTATTTCTTCCCACGGGAAAAAAAAGAAATTTTGAGATGCTTTCCCAATCCTTGCTGAAGGGTACTGATTTCTAGATACAGCCATAAATCCTGTAAGAATCATGTTCTTCAGTCTCATCAGAAAACATTTGCATACATGGAACCAAACCCAATATGTTTATCTCAAGCAATTTTTACTCCGGACAAAAGGTAACTATTGTTATTACACAGTTCCCAGAGGTCTGCTGTTCTAACCTCAAACACTCCATTCCTACACCAGATTTCCTTCCACTTATTTTCTTCTAATGACTCTGACACTACCCGGCAATTGAGAGAGCATAAGACTTTTCTACACCACTGTAAACCTGGATTAATTTAACTGAATGAAAATCCATGAATTATTCTGGTTTTATACTTTTTCAAAGCAGAACAAGTTCCTACCTCAGATCCAGGAAGGGACATGAAACCTTGTACCACATTTTTCTTGAGATAATAATTTAACTAAATTAAAGCAAGGAGAAGCAGGCAATCATTTCTCTGAGTTTTATTAGCTGTAATCTAGAAAATAACCAAAAAAAGAAAAAAAAAAGGGGGGGGGGGGGAGGGAATAAACTGCTTAAAAAAAAATAAAAAAAAAAAAAAAAATTGAAAA
>JAVJGG010000085.1:39958965-39986670 GCA_035590195.1 Aviceda cuculoides
CCCCCCCCCCCCCCCCCCCCCCCCCCCCCCCCCCCCCCCCCCCCCCCCCCCCCCCCCCCCCCCCAAGACACTGCTTAAAAAAAAAATAAAAATAAAAAAAGTGAAAAGGCAGTTGTAGAAAGCAGGCTGTGATTCAAGAAGAACCTCTGCTTGAGATTTAGTGACCAGAATGGGAGCTCTGATTGTTTTAATCTGCCAGTACCACTTCACTTATCTATTTTCATAGATTTTATAATAACAAGGAACCAGAGGCACACTAATACTGTAACAGTTTAAACTTCTGATCAATGGCAAATTTAAACTAAATTTATCAAACAAAACGTTCCTTCTGTTTGTCTTATATACACACTCAAACTTGAACTATTTTTTAACAGTTCACTACTTCTCACATCTCATATACTGAATAAATATTCACAAATGTAATAAACACTTATTATAGAAATCACAGCCCAGAAGATGACGTTACTGAAGATTTTTAAATGGACTGCAAAACAGAGTGAAGTCTCTACCACACTGCACTGACGTTGCAGGACTCTGCAGCAGAGCCATTATAGTCTCCACCTCTATGTCCATCCTGCAAAGACCCATACATATATCTCCAAAAACGGATCCTCTGTGAAGACACAAGTTATGTCATCTTCAAACCGATGTGTAGTAAGTAATACGAAATACGATCTTATGCAAAGGATTCTGCAGTTTTCACATCAGCTCAAGCAAGCCTCACACACAGCACATGTAATTTATCAAGCGCGTGTTCACATTTTGTGATCTAACTACCACCGTGATCCACTACTGTAGTGTCCAAACGAGAATCAATGGAGTACTCCCTTCATGAGCAGCTCCCTGCTGTGGCAGGAAGGGCTCATTTGGGACGAACCAGGGAGATCATCCCCAGCAGGCCCAAAGCTAGGAAAATAGAAAAGAGAAGACCTCATGCACCAATGTAGAAGACATGACTGCCGCCTGCTAGCCATCAGTTTCCTTGCTGCTCCGTAGTTTACTGCCCCATCCCTTCCACATACTACTGGTGCTGGTTGCTCAGAAGAGCTGGAAGCACGTCTGGGGCATCCCAGCAAGACTAAGTGTGTATCCCCTGCGAACAGGACTTGTGAACTCTTTAGGACTGGGGATCAAACATCCATTGACTTTTTTTAATGCAAACAAGGTCACAGTGAGTAAAGTTCACTGTGTAGGTAAAGCAAAGAAAACATCCGGACTTGCAGAATTTGTAAATTGGGCTTTAACAAATACTGTCCTCAAATACCAATTTAGAGATATTTCACTTGTTAATCACAGAGGGTCATCTCTCAGTGAAAGGCAGAACAAAACTACTCTTCGTAAATGCAACCAGAAGCTACCAAATTCCTCAAATCCTGTCTTCCACTGACCCATAGCCCACTGCAGTAATACTTCTCTCTTCTGCTATTTTGTACATACTTCTGCACAAAAAAAAAAAAATAATTATTTTTCCTGCTCACTGTCATGGTTTAACCCCAGCTGGCAACTAAGCCCCACGCAGCCTCTCACTCACTCCCTCACAGCAGGATGCAGGAGAGAACTAGAAGAGCAAAAGTGCAAAAACTCATGGGTTGAGATAAAGACAGTTTAATAGAGAAAGCAAAAGCCACGCATGCAGCAAAGCAAAACCAGGAATTCCTTCCCCACTTCCCATGGGCAGGCAGGAGTTCAGCCGTCCCAGGACAGCCGGGCTCTGTCACGCCGAATGGGGACTTGGGAAGACAAATGCCATCACTGCAAACATCTCCACCTTCCTCCCTCCCCCAGCTTTACATGCTGAGCACGACGTCCTGTGGTCTGGGATATCCCTGGGGTCAGTGGGGGTCAGCTGTCCCAGCTGTGCCCCCTCCCAACTCCTTGTGTCCCCCCAGCCTGCTCGCTGCTGGGGTGGGGGGAGAAGCAGAACAGCCCTTGTCTCTGGGTGAGCACTGCTCAGCAGGAATAGTAACATCCTGGTGTTCTCAACACTGTTTTCAGCACAAATCCAAACCACAGCCCCATACCAGCTACTGTGAAGAAAATTAACTCTATCCTAGCTAAAACCAGCATGCTCCCACAGCACAGAAAAGTCAGAGGGGAAGATCCTCTTCTTCAGAATTTTATATCCGAATGTAGTGCAAAGACAAAGACAGTCTGCATCTCCATGTTTTTTTCATCCTCACAAACACTATCAGTGTCTTAAAAGTATTTTTTTCTCCCTGCTTCTTAAAGTGAAGAAAATATGGAGCTAGCTTACAAGAACAAGGTATAGATCACCAGGCAGTTTAGCTCTAAAGTCTTCTGTGCCTAAAATATGTATATACAATTTTTTAGATTCCCCCTGTAATTGCAGTAACTGCTTCTCCCTGACAATTCTTAATTCAAATGTTTTGATCTAATACTTTCTCTAGGTTTTAGAAAGAAAAAAACATAAGCATCAAAAAAAAGAGAAGCCTGTTGCCACCACTGTGTATTTTAAGTGTCTTCCTGTCCTCGAGCTGTTCTTTCAAGGTGATCATTAACCAGTCCTATAAAATCAACATATTCTTTATTCTTCTAGGAAGACAGTTAATAGGTTGCATAAAGTTAACAGTGTTTCCTCAATTTTCCAGCTGAATTCAAACCTGTTCTAGAATGATTTGTAGCACAGCGTATGATTCCTAGCAGATGCCTGTTTTAGCAGATATTATTAGCTTTGAAACCATGCATAAACTCTCAGAAGGTCAGAGAAGGATAAAAACTGACAGTAAGAGGCTCAAGTAAACGAAGGTAAATACATCAAACAATCTGTTCAGCGCAGGCACCACATGAGTCAGTAGTGTCACCTCTTCCCTCTCTGCAGAGAAAGTTAAATCTAGACAGGAAAATGCCGATTACTGAAACTCAAGGACAGCAAATTTTGTTTAGCTGAAAGAACAGGAAAAGGAGGAAAAACAAGGCAATAAAGCAATTGGCAGTCATTACAGCAAATTCTGCAACATGGCAGCAACACGCAGAGCACTCCCATCTCCAACACCCTCACCTCAGGAATCCCAGTACTTCTGTCCGTGAAATAAACACTCCAAAAATTCTTCATTAAAATTAGCTGCTGTGACATGCTACAGGCAGGACATCGATAACCCCCACCTCCCATGCCACAACTCCCTGTTGAGGCTTTCCTAACACAGGGACTAAGACTCAGGTATCTCCAGCTCATAAGTCTTCAAAGGAAAAAGAAAAAAGCTTATCTATCTCTTTAATTTGTTCAAAACCTGAGCTGTTTCCATAAAGGCTATAAGTGCCTATAGAAATCTCATTAAATCTACAGCTGAAGGTTGAGGTCCAAAGCCATACCGCGATCATCTCGGACCGGCCTGGGAGCATGCGAGATGGCAGTCCTCATTCTGCCCTGCCTTTTGGACACTGTCATCCTCCTTGCTGAGCAAGACCAGGCACTCTGTAGCGCATTCTCCTGTAAAACCAGACAATTTTTATTGAAAAATCCATCACAGATGTGATGCTACTACGCATGTGGATGCTACTCATTTTGTATAATTTCTATAACATTTGAGGTCTTTAGAGAAGAAACTGCTCATAATTGTCCTTGTGCATGCTCTAGCAGGATTGAACCTCAAATTATGCCTACCCCTAGGCGTTACCTCGGATCTACTAGCAGTAGCAAATATTATGATCTTCGCTAGAAATACTTCCCTGAAAGTCACAAATTGTTTTATGCATTTTCTTGCAAGTAACCTTCTGTTTACAGTAACACAATGCTTATGGTGAACTCTGATACCAGCTGGGTACCAGAAAAAGGAAGCCTTGATTACTCACACACAGTTAATCAGCACAGAAAGGTCAGCTTTACATCTACATACATAGTCCAAATTGTAAATGAGTTTCTATGCAAAGAACACAGTAGAAGTCTTTCCCATATAACGATCTAACTTTCTCATTCAAACAACAAAGAAATAATTATCTTTAGTCAAATAGCATCCTTCAATTTTTTTTGCTATTACTTTGAACAGTGTTGTTGAATCCATTATGAAGAATATGCCACAAAGCTTGTATATTATTCTCTTTCATCAAGTCCTTTATACCAACACGTATTGTGAAGAAACAGGAGGACAAAACCCATACTGCTCTTTCAGTGACACAATATCTTTCTAAGCTCAGGCTAAAGAGTCACACCTAAACAGAAGATAGGATTCAGTAAAAACTGAAAGTCCCACTTTACTTTGAAAAGTAATACCAAAGCAAACAGAAAAATCTAGATGAAGCAAAGTTTTTATTGGCAAAATACTCGTATTTATTCCATTGTTAATACATAAGAAGGGATTTATTTGCTATATTTTAATTTGATTTCAGAACATTAAAAGCAAAGTACACTGAATAATTTAAGCTTTAATGTATTTCCCTGAATGGAACATGCTCTCATGAGAGGTGAGTAAAAGAATCAGTTTACATTGCGCAAATGGACAGTAGTAAAGAAAGATTTCCCTAAACACAACACGTCAATACAATTTACAATCTCTGGCTTTACATAAGCTACTGTAAATGTGTTTTTCATATTTTGGTTAATGTAAAACTCTTGTAGCTGAACCATAATGGCATTCAATTCTTATGCCTGAATAATTTGAATCATTGGAAGGAAACAAGAAGCATCTAACATATGTGTGGAGAAAGGGAAGATTTCAAATAATTAATCAAAAGTAGGAAAGAATGACAAACTACTACTCTGATACTTTGAAAGAAGTTTTGAATGTAGTACAAAGTAGTTGCAGGCTCTTCAATTTTGAATCAATAGCATCAGCATGAATACTAAAATATTGTAACTGTACTTCAGAGATGAGGGCAACATTCAACAAGAAAAAAAATATTCTCCTTGGGTTCTCCCCGTCTGCAAACCGAAGCCACAGCTTACACATACAAAGGCCTATTAATCTGAAATTGCACAAATTCTGGCTTCTGAAGTCTTTACGTTATACTAGAGGCACATCAGTGCAATTCATGAGTTTTACTTGTAAGGACTAGAGAGGCAGTAAAGACCGTTCAGTCAAAGAAAAGAAAATCCTTTGCCCCGATTAGCAAGTTAGATATTTGGTAAAGCTGTCATGATGGCAGAGAGAGAGTTGAAAGCATCAGGGACTCTGTTGGAAGTTTGCACGTTCTCAGGTTTAATGTCCCAGATGTCAGAATTAGGAGTAGGGCAGATCTAACATTTTTAATGTGCAAAACAATATATCTCATACCTTGATTAGTATGATTTCATTTAGGAATTAAAGCATTCAGATACATCATTATTACAAATGACAATTGATTTTAAATGCTAACGACATTAGTTCATTTATAGCTTGCAGCGAGGCAAAAGTGCAGTCAACTGTTTGGACACCGAGACAAGGGACAGCAGCAACGCGGCTGTCACAAAACCCCCCCTGCTTGGTCTAAGACACTACTGGAGTCCAACCAAATTAGAAGCAAGTGGTCAAAGAGGCAAAAGACAGCACAAATTTATGAGCCCTAGATCAAATGTCCTGAAGCTCCCTGCAGGCATCTGCTTAGAAAAGCCTGGTGGAAATGTCATTTCCCTTATTATAATAAAATGATTCTTTTTTAAAAAGTATTGAAAAGGGGCAGAAAGGTAGGGGGTTTCTCCGAGCACGCTGATAGCCGTACGCAGCCTGGATACCTGACACCGAAAGTAAACGAGGGTGGTGAGAAATGGCCTTTGTATCTAGAAAATATCACACATGCACTACTGGTCTGCTCCCGAATGAGCTGACCAAGGCCAATTAATGCAGAGCCAACAAGACAGTACCAAATTTCATCATGTAGAAGGCTAAACGGCAAATTTAAAATTACAAAGCAAGAAAATCCTTACAGAAGTAAATAGCTTGGAACCTATCAGCTGTATGTGTGTTTAGGGATGGCTGAAGGAAATGTTATTACTCATCAGCTGTAGCTCTGAGGACATTAAACTATAGCAGTCATGTACCTAATCTGCACAGGTGTTTTACTAAATCCTCCAAATGCCTTACTCAATCATTTATTGTATAAATATCTTTAAGATACCCAAGCCCCAAACTATTACAGTATAATTTCTTCCCCGGAGTAATTGAATCTTGCATGTGTTGATGAAAAACACAAAGAGAGAAAATACACGGAAGACCAGCAATTATTAAAAGAAAAAGCAGAGGATTATTTTTAACAGTCAACAAGTTCTTATGTTCCCTCCCATATATTCACTACTGAAAATTCAGAATATCCTGAGATTAACTCAAGAGTCATTCAAAGTCCTTTTTCGCTCCTGTCACAAGAACTCAGGTTTTCTTCAAAAGGACATAAATTCACAGGGGAGGTTCCCTCTGTCATCTTTTTTTCTTTTATTTATTTTTAATTCTTTCTTTCAAGTAGCTTTTGGTATTGTTTCTTGAAATATCCATTATCCTTTAAGTCTAAAAACTATATGAAAGTCTTGCAACCTTCTGATATATCATTAATGACTGCACTTCCTCCAATGTGAAAGAGTAGAAAATCAAAGTCTTAAGTCTTTTAAATAGGTGAAATACAGGTATGTACAGTACAGTAACAAAGAGTGTCACTTGAAGAAAAGCTAGTGTTAAGTGTGTTTGCTATTTTATTTTTACAATTCCCATTTTGAGCTTTTTGGGATGTAAGCACTCTTACGGATCTCTCATTGTTCTTGTGCAAAAAAAAATTATGGAATTTTTACTTTGCTGCTTTCAAAACAGACAGATTAAGACCATGTTGTTCTTTCTATCCACGTGTGACTCTCTACATATATCGCCGCCTCTGACCAAAATCGCTCTTCAAAATCAAGAGCAAATTCAGATATGTCTATTCTGCTTAAACTGCTTCAATTATAACCAAAACTTCATAAATTTGGCTAAGTTGGAGTCAGTGGCTGCATGCATACATTTTCTAGCTATTTTGGCATTTAGATATTCAGTAAAATTTCTGAGTCTGCTTAACTAGAAGCAAGCCTTAGAAAACAATCCTTGCATGATTTGAATGCAGATATACAGCCATTAAGTACAAAATGGTGGCATTACCTTAAACAGTAGCTTTTTTGTTATATCAGAGTATGAACAGCATAATATGAAAAGATAGACTACATATCAAAAATGCATTGAGGTACCTTGTGAATGGGACATCTAAATTTCATAACAATACAATATGAAATTTGTAAATTAAAGTGGTATCATTGCAAAACTCTACTACATGCAATGATCGGTCTGCACCCAATCCAAGTAATTTTATCTAGAAGGCTGCCATTTAAAGAAACAGAATCTCTTCCTCAACACAAAAAACACACTCAAGTCTCATCATAATAGCCAAAACTCTCATACACAATTGTCAGAATTCTTCCTGTAATACATAATTATAAAAAACCCTGCTTAAAGTTGCACTTTCCATTAAACTCCTAGTCTTATTTTAGACTATTGAAATATGCATTAGGAAGCAATTTGCATATTTTTGGAAATGTACATACTCATTATTCTATTTAAAAATGGAAATAGTTTCATTTCAAATCATACTGAGACAGTAGTTCCCCAGATAAGCTGCTCTGCACTTACAGTAACCGACATCTGCCAGCAGTTCACATTCTACTTAGGAAATGTGCTGTAGGTTTATTGTGTTTTGTTTCATTTTTTAACTTACCTAATCAGTTTATTTTCTAAACACAGGATGCCACGGTACGAGCTCTGAGCTCTGATTAGCTGATGCACGTTATTTGCCAGTTGCTGCACTGTGAACATCAGTACATCCCTCTCCTCTCTGCTGGGCTTCTCTGTCTAACAGCATTCAAGCTGTTTGCCAGCAAGAAACTGCTTCGTTCCTTCCTGCAGCCCACACAAAACCAGTCCAACCTTTACATGAAAGGAGGAAAAAGAAAAGAAATTTTTCAAAGTGCTGAAGAAAATTGTGTGTATGAGTTAAAAGCAACAGGCTTGTTAATAGTTGTCCTTCTCATTTTCTCCTCTCACCATTTTAACTTTTCATTGTCCGTGTTTTTGCAAAAAGACCTTTTCATGCAGTTTTCAGAGGCTGCAACTATTCATTTTTCAAGCCCATTCGATAGCCAAAACCTCAAAGAACTAATCAGGACGTTTAGGAAAGCTGTAGCATATTAATTTGGATGCTGTGCAGCAGTTGTATATTCCTCCTGTGTCTGCGAAGGCCAAAAACTAGTTTTCACTCTGTTTACATTTGGTGACCAGCTGCCAAGCAGTTTTATCTCCATTAAACCCCCTTCAGGAAAATAAATATGTTTACGTATATGTGTTTAATAATTCATATCCATATTTTTAATAGTATTATTTTCTGTTTCACATCGCAACCGCAACGTGAAGCCACGTTACCGATGCTCTTACACAGTTTCCTGGGACCACAAGACACCAAAAACGTCCCAAAGCAAAGCTGTTGTTCTCTGACCAGGGCACAGTCTCCTGCTCTGTTCTCTCAACCTTTTCACTTCTCTGGCTAACTAATAAAAGTTCCAGTTTTATTACAGCTCTCCTATTCCTGATGGTCTATGAGCCTGTCTGTCTGCAAGGCTAAAAAAAGGTGTAGATTTTTACTTTTGCTGTTTGCTTTCACTTTTACCTTAAGGTGTTTAAAATACATTGTCCCAAGGCAAATGCAGCGTGTACGCTGGCTTGGCCCCTTTGGTTTTACCATGGAGGAGGCTTGAGGTAGCTTTGCCCCACAGTATAAAGTGCAGAATCTTTACTGTGCTTTTACTTTTGAACAGATAAGAAAGAGATAACCACCCTAAAGGTACAAGAAACAAGTCCGAAACTTTTTAGCTGTTGAAACAATCTCTTGCTATGCTTCCTAACCACGAAGCTTTCAAATTCAGTGCCAGCCAACACAGCTAAAGCAAAGTGAATGTTATTATGCAGCCATTATTTACTCATTTATTTTAATGAATAACAATGATGGTGAATAGCCATAACTCCACAAACCACCACATAAAAGCAGCTTGTCACAAAAGACTGCATGTGCTGAACTGCCATGAACTGTGCTGCAGTACACTTTTAACAATGCATTTACAAACAAATCTTTCTGTTGCTCGTATCGTTGTAGAAGTGATTATGATAGTGACAGAGGACATGAGCTTACTGAAGTTTGGAAAGCTAGAGAGATGAAAATGTAAGAGCTAAGTAGGAGCAGATTTTGTGTTATTACGCAAACTAAATGAGATCAGCAATGATAAATTCTCCCTTGGAGGAGAAGTGGAAATATGAGCTCAAACAACAGGAACTCTGAGCTTACAGAAAAGATATGCCAGGACATAGTGAAGTGGGGAATAAGGAAAATGTGATTGAGGTCACCTCTACTTAACCTTTCCTGGGGAGGAAAATGCAGGTAAAACAAAAAGCTGTTAAAAACCAGGATCAAATGAAAAGTGATTCCTCTTAATAAAGTTGCCTAAAGGTCAATGCTTATAGCAAAAATAAATCAAATGGGGAAAAAAAAAAAAAAAAAAAAGGTTTTCAAATGAGGTCAGCTATATCCAAAACATGAAAAAAGAGACTGCAGTTACACTGAATGTTGCATTTTGTCTTCTGTCCAGAGCAAAAGCTCAGACACTATCCTTGCCCTTTGGACTCGTGCAGTGGAGGACATGGGAACGGCTGGTGGCACCAGAGAGTTCCTATGCTTCAGCTTGGGAGGGTTTTGCACCAGCGAGTACCTCCACCGTGTTCTCCAGTTGTGTTTTCTCCAGACCAATAGCTTTAATCACTGTTAGACAACATCATTGCTTTTAGCCCCAGACCTTAATGGTATTTCAAAATAAATAAAAAATACACACTCCCCTTAATGGTTTGGGTTTTTTGGTTGGGTTGGTTGGTTTGTTTTTCTCAGAGCATAAACAAGGCTTTTGCCAAGACTGAGGAGTTTTTGGTATCAATCTAGGACATCCAAACAGTTTTGCATGTGTTCAAAGCAAGTTGGATGACTCATAGTAGTAAAGTCTCAACAGGGCTAACTATTACTGACATTACTAAATATAAGTGCATGGAAAAGGCTTTGCAGGATCAAAGATGCAGAACATATTAGTCTTCGTTCCAGGAGACGAGGCATTCCTGATAAAAAGGATATTAAAGTCTTGAGAGAAATAATCGCAATCAGTTTAAGTAGAAGGATTATTGGGATGGTTTAGTTTTTAAAAAAATGGATGTGGTAGAATAAAAATAAATATTTGTGAGCATATGCCTTAGTTTCTGTTTCCATGGAAAAGTTACTATTACGTTCAACTAAAAAAAAATCCAAATTGAGTCCAAATTTCAGTATGCCAGTTAAAAAAAAAAACATACAATTATCTCTTAATCCATTAACTGTTCTTCTCTCAAATCCTTTTGCAATTGTATCAACCAGTGTTGTTGCATTGCACTTTTATATTTAAGAGTAAGTTGTAGTCTGATTCTTGGTTTTGTTTAACCGTATAATGCCAAATTGTTTAAAAAAATTTGATAGCAATTTATTAAATGGCGAGCAGCTTCATTTTGAAAGTGGGTTTTATAGCATTATATTACATTGGACTGCAAAGATAGATTAGCTTGAAATTTGTTCTGTAATTAATTCCCTGGAGAGAAATCTATTTGCATGCAAAAAGAGGGAGACTTAATTAATGGCCAAATAAATTTAAATTGATATATCAGCTACTCACAGACAATTGTAGCTTCATTCCTTATTGAAACCCAACACAGCACTGACTAGCTTTTTTACAATGTAAAACAAAGCTACATAATAGATCTTCTGTAAGTAAAGAAAAGAATAATCCTTTTGTTTGGATTTCAGTAACTCACTAGATATGGAATAATTGAGATTGATATTAATTATACTAAAAATATTGTGAGTTTTTTTAATTGTAAGGAAATGTTAGTGGGAAAACACCAGTGGGTTTTGCTGAATTACCAAGTTAGATGAATCCTTCTTAATACCTCCAAGGAACCATCTTATTTTTAATAATGACCTTGTCACAAAAGAAGGGTATATGTTAACAATAAACACTAAAGACACAAAATTAACAGAAGGTAAAAATCATGCAGGTGGACTTGTACTGTCTAAGTAACTGGATTACTAAATGCAAGGAGTCAACTGTCCAGCTAGTGAATTTTCCCATCTCTCACTGTATTTTGTACAAAGTCTCATTTGGTAGGAATGTCCTGAGAAATTCCATTGGACAGATAAGGAACATCCCATATGAGACTCCACTAAGCGGTATTAAGGAGGTGTAAAGAGGATGCCTAGGAATTTTAAAATTTTACTTTTTAGGACTGACAAGTGTGGGATTTGAGGACGCCAAAGAAGTCTGGATTCCCTTCTTAAATTCCTAAAAGAGCTCAAGTGCACACACTGTACACCACTTCTCACGCTGCTGTGAACCAAAGCTTTAACCAGAGCTCTCAGATAAGATAGCAAATGCATCTTCTCTTCTACAGGTAAAAATTGGTGTGGGGAAGTTTCTTCTGGCACTGCCTATGCTCATGGTTGTGAAAATACAGTATTTCATTCTCCTGGGGTGTCAGCCTGACTCCTTTGGGAAACTGTATTTTCACTGAAATAAATGAAAAGCATAACCTTAAAACACTGCAAGATTTCTATGAACACAATAAATCTCTTCCATCTACTAATATTGCTCTGGTTCAACAGGAACCAGGTTATATTCCACTTCTGCATGGTAATTCAGCCAACATAAATCCTAATACTTAAATATCTCTAAATTATGCACCATAAGTTTTTTCTAGTTATCTATAAATCAATACCATAATACCAGGTATCAGAAAGATAACACTCCCTCACAGTTCTGCAAAAATTGTCAGTGTTTTCTGAGGACTTTTGCTAGGGAAGTTGCAAAAACATTTTGTATGCTTAATTGCACATATATATATACACATACAATAAATTTATCACCACGGTAACCCCAGGAGACCAAACATCTGGGTTTGTTCACTTTGTTAAAGAGAGACATTGACTAAAAAAGTGCATTACAGTCATAAACACATAGCGATTCTATTTAAGGACACAGAAATACAGACTTCCTTTCAAGAAAGAAGTACGAAGGGACCCTGCTTCAGCTCCTTAGAAAATCCCAAATATTATATCAAGTCAAAGTATCAGGTTGCTTTTATGGAGAACTACACAAGCTACACAAGTAGCTGTGGACAGCTACACAAGTGCTGTCACTTCCATTAGTTGGTGTATATAACAGATGGGTGGCTGGCTTCTTGGAAAATTAAAAATATTGATTTCATTCTAATAATCAGGAAAAAAATGACAGCAAAGTCAAATGTGAAATTGGGTGGAAAAGTCTCACACACTAAGCAATGAAAACTACAAGTTAAATGGAAAAGGTAAAGTATACATTCAGGCAAATTTTGTACAGTGTCACTCTTCAATGAAGTTTCCATACATATTATACAGAAACTAAATTATTGCCACATGCATACCTATCTTGTGAGTGGTGTTGATGATGAAATTGATGTTTATCACTAAACTCAAGGCAGCAGATAAAAGAATTTATTTTTTAAATTAAAGCAGAAAATTACTTGATGTTGCCTTAATACTTATACAATGAGATTGCACATTGTTCAGAATCAAGCTTGCAGCTACGACAAGCACATAAAAAATCAGATTAGGGTAACAAACTCAGTCAAATCACTGTAGCAGAAACAAGTTCAGTTTGAAAACTAAATCCCTACGGCATCTTCATGAGGAATGTGTTCCCAAGCTTATTATATTCCTACAAAAACCTGAAAGAGTTCTCATGTCCAGTGGATGTCTTCTTCCCTGAAAGACATTACTTCTCCTTTGCCATGTACCAGGATGACATGAAAGATGCTACAGATCATGTTGGGTAGTACCTGTCAGTTTGCAAGAGAGAAGACTTTCAAATGAATTAGAAAAAATTAGCTGTAAGAGTTTGAATTTTTGCCATATAAGATCTCCCTACTCTGACTTTTTATTATTTCTGGGAATAGTGCAGTATGAATAAGCCTGCTGGAATATAAAAGGTACGAAACTTAAACAGTATAGTAGTGCATACAATTATTTCTAAAGAATTTTAATACCAGCTGATAAGACCTTTGAAACAAATTCTTCTTCCTTTATAGTTACACAAATTGATTAAAATTTGAGAAGAATCTTCAAGAGGTCTGTTCAACACACTTTTTCCATGAGGTCTCCCCCTGTGGAGGGCACATTGTGCTACACAACAGCAGACCGGCTGAAACAAGAGCCCAAGCGCCATGAATATTTAAATATATAGCACAAAAACCACTGACTAACAACAATGGCAGTAGTAAGACATAAGTCAAGACCAGTGTTTAATCAGTAACTGTGAAAAACAGGTTTGTTACCAGCATAGTTCAGCAACTACACAAAGTAAGCGCAGCACAAGCCGATGCCGTACGAGTGGATCACCCGGCTGCAATGAGCTATACTCCCGGAGGGGTCGGCCATTACACGCAGCAACCCCAAGCACTGACAAATTCAGCTCAGGCGATGGCTGAGGTAAAAGCAGTGGTCAGGTAGTGTAGCTGGTGTCCCCTACTCCTACCAGCCCCCCCCCGCACACCAGTAACACGCCATCTGGTGAGGCAAATAGCCATTAGCCGCAAAAGGAGCTGGCCACACTCCTACTTCTCCTTTAGGGGCATCCTGGGCACAGGCCGATCAGGGTGACCCCGGTGGCGGAACGGGGGCCATGACACGGGTCACACCACGGCGGGAGGGCAGGCCCCTCGTCCCCAGAGGCCTGGGGTACCTCGACTGCTTCCTCCCAGGCCTGAGCCAGCCAGTGCTCCTGAAGTGTGGTTTGAGCTACAGCTGACGTCGTGAAATGACCCAGTCTGCAGAAGATCTACGAGGAAGGAAGTTCTGACTTGAAATGATGGCTTTGTTGCACCTGGGATCTCTCAGGAAGCTGCCTGTCCCCGTAGTGTTGGGTGACAGGCAGCTGCTTCTCTCCAAAAATCAAAGTAAACCCCAGACACAAGCATGGGAAACCGTATGTTGATTTTCTACTAATTACATTTCCACGCATCGCCATTTCAGCAGAACCCAGTCAGTCTACTTCGGCAATGGAAAAGTATTATGAAAAAAAAAAACAAAAAACAACAAACAAAAGTAAGTCTTTACAGACAGCACAGACTGATATTATAGACAGTCTCTTCTGCAACATGCCAGAAATTCTGTTTAAAGAATGACATCTGCTTTCATCAGACATCAGAGTCCAATATATTTAAAGAGGTAGTACATAGGAACTAAATTATAAGTTACATAGTTAAATATTTCACAGAGCTTCCGTACTTCTCTTTTTTTGTCAACAGAAGATAGGTGGCTTTCCAGAGAATATTCATTCAGTCTGTCACTTCAAATGTCTCTCTTTAATAATTAACATAAATACTTAACTTTCAAAGATGTTAGCGTGTCATTACTTGTCACATAAATTGTAGAGTTAGATACTTGCAGAGGTGTATTTGAAGACTGCTGCTGAGCAACTTTCAGCATTCATGAATAAGATATAGGACCTTTCATATTTCATTAGATATATGCATACTTTCTATAGTTATGAAAGAAAAGTACACAGTGTCTATTTCTAAAGTAAATGTTCACTTTGAACAGAACTTTAAGCAAATTGTATTGAGGCAACAACGCCCGCAGTCTCAGTCTGGAGGTCCTCATCCACAGACATCTCTTCGTCCTGATCATCCAAATGAATGAGGTCTTTTTTTGTGTTAATACAGGCTGAAGGATAGAGTTATGGCTACCTAGAGGCAGAAGCAAACCATGCCTGCCTGTCTGCTACTGAATCAATTGACAATTTAAAAAGTTGGACCTAGGTAGAAGCATCTCATTTTTCTCATTTACATTTCCTGTAGCATAAACTATAGAATTCGTATATGCTGGCAGGTCGATGTTTCACCGAACTGACTTCAGTTGGTTCACATTAACGCACTTTGCATCTACATCTCCCTCCCATTCTCCAGGGAGCCATTTCGCACCTTACATTTCAGTAGATACACCTGATGGCCCAGTACACAGTGTCTGCAAAATACAGTGGTGTGGACATGGAGTTACTTGGCTGCTATCCATCTTCCCCCCACAGCCCCAGACCTCCTGGCTTCCCACCTGAATCTGCCTACTGCTGTATTTATACATCCTGCACTGCTTCAGGGTGGGTTTTTGTTTGCTATCTCTGCCTTTACGAGCTGGCATATGGCCACTCGTTGCAGTTCCAGCTTTTGCTAAATAGGAAAACTTTTTCAGCAGTAGCACCAGTGCTTCCACATAGACTACTGTTGGGTTTGATTTCCTCAGAAAATTGGCATTTCCACTCTTATATGGAAAATGCTACCATAATTCAGGCATCTATAAAATGTTATCTAAAGAGAGGAGACTCGGAGCATATCCATACCCTATATCAGGGACATGTCACAGCACAGGAATTCCAGCAGAAGCATTTGGGAAGGACAGAAACAGGATTTTCAGGAATGCTTCCATTGACTTATCAATATAATTTCTTCATCAGAGAAAGATACAGTAAGTTCAGATATGTAGAAACAGCGCTAAGGACCAAATGCTCGCACTAAGTAAGTTTGAGGAGGCTGGGAGAATGGAGGTGGCTACTCCAGGACAGCTGTGGTTTGCACCCCCAGAGCTCACTCAGCTCCCTTGTGGGAGGAGGAGACAGATATTTAGACAGATACCAACAGTCCTCAAATGCATGCCTCCTTTTGCTTCCCTCAGTCTCTAGCTTCCAGTCATGACCTCAAACTGGTATCTGCAAGCGGGATCACCAAAACACGCCACTCCATTTTTCCCTGAAGGATCACATCCCAGTTCTCACTTCCCTACTCTTCTTCCCAGAAAAGCTGCTTGTTTGCTTTTTGTCCCTTGCTCATGAACTTTCTAACAAGCATTTGGTAACCTTTAATTAGAAAAATCCCTGAGCACAGAGCTAGGCAGCAACTTTTTCTCAAGGGACATCTGCCCTTACAATTGCACAGTAAAACAACTGCAAAGCTGCAATGCAATTATTCACAAGAAAAGTGTTTTAAGCCAAAAAGATATGAATGCATTTTGGTTTGATATCATTAAATGACTAAGCAATTTTGAATTGGAATTGTGAATCATCCTTGCATGCTCCTTCTGACTTAAATTCTCTTTTGTTTAAGTAGTATTCATTAAAAGCAAGTGAGTCATTAGGTACGGTCTGGCTTTCAGGCAGAAGACGGCAGTGGAAATTCCCCACTGCAGCTCATATCCTCAGGATCAAAAGGAAGAATCTGCTTCCCTGCTTAACACTGAAGAGAATTTTTTTATGCAATTAAGTGGATGATAAATTGCTACTGATCTGTGAAGATGCAGAAGACAAAGGTCTATTATAATAATTGACAATAGTTATAAATTAAAACTAGTTTATAGTCTTAGCTATCCAATCAAAGCTTCAAATTGAGGGGAAGTACCACTTGCTAATTTATGGACAGGGAAGTGATCATTTATCTGCATGATTTACCTGCACCAGTGCGACGTGCCTGTCTGGTCCATGCTCCACCTATTTTACCCTAGGAAAAAAAAAAATATTCCTCCATTCTCTCAGTCCCCTCCCTTCTAGTCTAAAATGTGTAGCTCTATAGACACTGTGTAGGCAGCACACCCAACGTGCCATCTGCACAAGTACCTTTGTGTTTTGGTGTCCGAGACTAATCGTCTGCATCTTTGCAATGTAGACACAACTTCCTACCTCCTGAAGGTAGCAGTACAACACGCAGCATGCACAATCACAGCTATTTGCTACTTTTTTATTGAACACTTTTATTAAAGTTTCCTTAGACTTTAAAGACATATGTAAAGATTTTATGTTTGTTTTTCTTTTTTTTCTTAAGACAAAGATTTCTTTTTTTTTGTTGTTTTTTTTTGTTTTAGACTTGGGCAAGGAACCAAGACAGAGGTTTCAGCTTATGTCCAACTGCCACCACACTACCAATGAACAGGCTGCTCCTCTTCACCCAGCTGCACCAGTGCAGCCTGACTTCTCCCACCAGGGGATGGGTAGAACAGGGAAAGACTGTCCACACCACAGTATCATGGTTATGATACACTTAATGCTTTTCAGAAAATATCTGTCCATTAAAGTCAAACTCTTGAACACAAAAGAATTGTCAAAACATGTCCATCTCCTTTTGAAATTCCAGTCCAAGCAGATTAAGTGCTAAGTCTATACTTGCCATACATCTTCCATAAGACTGTAAATTTACTTCCAGAAATATATAATCAATGGTGGGGGTGGTGGAAGGCATGCACAAAAATGATGGAAAAATGTAAAAAGGGGACATCAGAGAGGAGATGCAAGTATTGAGGAAGAGGAAACTACAAAAAAGAACTCAGATGGATAACCAAGGGGGGGAAGGGTTGATCTACTGTAAAGAACCTATTAACTAACTTCTCCTGAAGCCAATGACAAAAGTCTTAATCATATTTGTTCAGTCTGAATTCAACAGTATTAGCACACATAGACTGTTCTATCACACACTAATTTCATTAAATTAATAGACCTGTTTCACTAAAACTGCTTACTTCTTTGGAAAGCTGTATTGATCATCTAAGGGATTTTAAAAGCAGTGGGACACAAGTAACAAAAAATGAAGCGAGGCTCTTAAAAGCTGAATTTCTTACCAGGCAGTACCACAGGCAGAAATGAGATACAGGAATGGGTTTATTCCATTGCCTATGCAGATGTACCTAGTGCCACACTAACTTCAGCAGGGTATCAGGTCCCAGTCCAGAAGGCAGTAGGGGTTCTGGATGTACTGTTAGACATGCCAGACCAACACGGGTATTTTGTACAACTCCAATGGTTCTAGATATTTATATGCAACCAGGTTACCTATTCTCAGCAAAACAGCATCTCTAATTCCAACATTTCCTCTGAATTAGGAGTAGGTACACTGATTCTTCTCATTTTTATTGTCACACGGATTTAAAAAAACAAAAAAACCCAAACAAACAAAAAACCCAAACCACAAAACACTAGTAAAAAGAGAAACTGTATTCACATATAGAAACAACCTATCTATTGCTAAGCCTTCAATAGCCTTGGTTGGTATGGTTTTAAATCAATAGTCAATGCATAGCACAATAAAATGTCAGAAGTTCTAGACAGTAGGAATGGAAGACAATACTGAAAATAGAATAGAAATAATAGGAAAAAACCAGACCTCTGGAAGCAGTAGACATTTTTAAAAATATGTATCTGAACCATATAGTAGTCAACTTAATACACATCTTAAATTGTATATGGAAACAATCTTTAGCTCAGAATAAAATAACACCTCAATGTATATACACTTCACATATTTTGCCTTGTGGGTGAAATCCCCTCCACAAACATACAGCTTTACTATTCACATCTGTTGTAGCCTAATAGAATATCTGGTGAAGTGAAACATAGGATCTAAGTGTTAAGCTTTTACATTGCAACACATGGAGATGTTCTCATATAGAAAAGAACAACAATATTTCAAGCAGTACAAAGTGAAATTTTCCTTTATACTTTTTAAAATAGCATAGAATGTGTAATTCTCTCATATATCAAGAAAAGAAAATACAACTTCCTCTTTCAGTTAAAATGTCAAAATAGTGTAAAAACCATATACTCCATATCAGCACATGAAAACTTAAAAAAAAACCAACTTCCGGTTAGATTTTCAGAAGCATGCAAAGCAGCTCTGAAAAGTCCATTTTCCACACGCAGTCTCACATCCACTTGTTAGGCCCTCCAGCTGCCAATACTCAGGTCTTTGACTTATTTCTTTGCTCTTAAGAGACAGCAGCCAGATGGCCAAAATTGAGTATCTCTCCCAGCTGGCCAGTGTGAATGAACATACCTGCTACCCAGCTGGCCGGCCAGCCTCCAGCTTCGGGCTGGCCAGCCAAAAGCATATGCTGTCTTTCGCTGAGCTAGTGGACAAGCTAGCAGAAATCTAGGAGAAAAGCATGAGATAGCAGGGAAAAGATGTTGGTTTGTTCTAGAAAAATGAAAAGGTGCCCACTGCTCAATGGGGCTACATACTCTTACTGAAGGCTCTCAATACACAAAAGGATGCAGAATCTGTGCTCCAGTATCTGCTGGGATTATAACATGCACAGGTGTAAGCAAGGCAGGTCAGAAACTGTTAGGCAGAGAAGCCACAGAGCTGGTGACATGCTTCTCCCCAGCATTCAAGTTCTCTCTGATACTTGCTCAGCCAAAAATGAAGTCCCTGTCATCACGGCTTGCGGTCGACAAGGCATTCTGATTAGCACAATGAAATCTAACTCAGAGACATCAATATATATCTCACAATCCTGAGCTGCCATGAAGACAGAGCCATAGGGTCATTTGAGGATCAGAATTAGTTTTAGACCAAATTCCACAAAAAGATTAAGGGCATGACAACATTTCAAATTGACACAAGTAACTTGCACATACCTGCTTCCAGGTGCACTCCACTCCAGAAACACTCATAGCTTCAGGCTGTGCTTAATTTTCCCCTACTATGCAGGGGGAGTATTAGACACACCCTATGAATGAGATCCATAATAGCCACATGCCAAGTAGGGGATTGCTAAACTGATTAATAGAAAATGCTAGAGAGAAGTGCATCTCCAGACAGTTCCAGGAAGGATTTCTTATCTTTCAGGAAGCAAGTATCAGTTGCATTAAAATCTATGTGTAAAAATGCCTCTTGGTTTTGCCTGCCTCGTTACCAAGTGTACAACTCGGGGAGACTCCCTCGTCTGCTCTCAGCTGAGCCATCTGAAACCACCAAGCAAAATCCAACAGAAGGAGCTTTACGAGAGCCATCCTCTGGTGCTGGGGATACAGCTGCTACTGCCATAAGGAAAACAATTTTTTCCCCACCTCTGTGGCTGCCGTTTTGGTCCCTATCACTCATTTGCTTCCCTCTCCATAATGCACCAGCGTGACAAACACAATTTGCACAGTTCACGTGGCAAAGAGAAGCATTTTATTCAGAGATGACAGAAGAGGTTATCAGTCTCTTTGGGAAGGGATCGGGGGCGCCTGCAGCTACGTGTGGACATGCAGGACTTCACCCTGCATTAAGGATGATAGCCCAAGGGCAGGGCAGACCACAGAGGAGATCAAGAGAAAGAAGTGACTGGGAGACTGACCTTTGAATATCAGCTGTCTTTGACAGGAGGTAGCAAGCAGTTTGGGGACAGCTATGATTTCAACAGCTGGTTTCACCAAATCAATCCAAGCTGCTGAAAGACTAGGTTAGAGAAACCCGAAGTGTTTAGCGCAGAGGAGCAAAAGGTGCCTTGTCCTAGTGCACCCCTCTGAGGGTGAGTATGAAGCAAGACGTTAAGAGAACCCCAATAATTCGTCATCAGATTTAAACTGATAATTCCTTTAGTTTTGTCACACTCAGTTCATTTTCTCACGTTGCTAATACCATTCTTGATATTGTTAAGCAAATTGGAAAATAACTAGAGTTACTGCTATTATTTTAACATTCCTAACACACATAAAATACAGGGGCTGTAGAGCATAGCAGAAATTTGTATCTCAACTTAATGCAAAAGAAGTATCTTTACAGGTTTTTCTTTTTCCTTGTTCACCATGTAAAGAATAAGAGTTCTGGTTAATAAGCAGTATGTACTCACAGCCTAGTGAGATGCAATGATGCACAAGCCACAAAAGTGAAGATCTAAATTGCAAAAATGTTGTAATAATGAGAGATTACCTCTTTCTGCTGGGAAAAAAAAAATCTGAATTACATCCATGTATTTAATTTCTAGGTTAAAAAATTCACTATAAATTCAACAGGCACATAGGGATTGCAAGCTTTTAATTAATACATGACTTTGAAAAAGATGGTAGAGAAGAAGAGACAAAAAATTCAGACAATGTTTTCTACATATATCTAAAGTAAGTAATTAAGTACTGAGACGCTTGAAGGAAGCCTATGTAAATATTTTTGGGGCTTTTGTTTCACAAAATACCTGTTAATTAAAAAAAATCTTTGTTCAGTTTGTTTTGTTTTCAAAATTTTTGGACCCCAAATCGTTTACTACCTAAAACCAGACCATCATTACAGTCTGTGAGGAAATGAGTTCTAAGGTATTTCATCATCTCTTGCTTGACAGGCAATGCTCCCTGCCAGAGGCCATTCCTACCTTCTTCCCTGACACCGCCCTATGCAAATCACAGGCTGCAGTTAATTCCCATCCTTAGTTAATTCATTTGCAATTCCTGAAGAGTCGTCAAAGAAACAATTTAGGAACTGATAACGTATCAAGAGTGTATTTATCAACACATTTCTTCAGCCCTACTAAAACCAGCAGAGCACCCTGGAGCCGATGGCATTGTAAATCCAGCTATGCAAATTGCTCCATCCATCCCTGTGCCTGCTAATCTCACAGCTGATCACTGCAATTTCAATTTTCCCCTAAGGTATTTCATTACAGGTGATTTGCATGCGGCAAAGGTGCACACCTTGGCAAGCTGGGGGGTAAGGCAGCAGCGAGACCCCAGTGCCAGTGGGGGCTGGAAGAACGCACCCTCCTGCTGCTTCTTCTAACTGTGCCTATAGGGGAAAAAAAATTCAATGGCACATATGTCTCTGCATTTATACCAAGAGTCCAGATTGCCTTAATTTTGCACTATTGCACAGTTCAGTAGCATCTATTAAATTGCCAGATTTCCAGACATCCTCCTTTCTACGTACTTCATAGCCAGGTATGTACTTTAAAAACACAAAGAAACCTAAATATTTCAAAGGCAGTTAAGTTTTAATATCCAAAAGTATTACTCTATCCCAGATGTCAATGTCTTATTTAGTAACGCCCCTAGAATTTTCCAGACATTTCATGGTAAAAAGGTCTCAACACGTATTTGCGTACAAACTACTGGTAATTACATAGCTACCACCCTGTTAAAACGGAATATTGTAATTAAACAAATGCATTTCAGCCCTAAGGAAAGTAAATTACCATGTAGACAGACAACAGGAAAAACAAAATACCAGCAGCCCCTTTTGTAGATGGGCACTAGTAGTTTACCTGTTTCTGCAAAATGTTTTGGAGACTTTCAGCAATATTACTTTTATCCTCCTCTTATTTTTTGTTTTAGTTAGTAACATCATCACGTAGCTTTTCTCATCCCCAAGTCTTTCTTCCGTTCCTCATTAATCTTTTAGCCCTCCCCATAACTTTTCTTCTCTGATGCAACCGCATACCTCTGACCTCTTGCCAGACTCCATCTGAACTCCTGCAGCCCAGTCCCCAAAGCCACCAGAGACTCTCTCAGATTCTGCTTTTCCTTTTGACACCACTGAAACCACTGTCACCAACACTGACATCTTCCTTGACAAGGCTTAGAAGAACCAATTTCAGCCTTCATTGATAGTCCTTTGGCATTATTCTCTCTTGGGTATTTGGAGTCAGCGACTCCACCATGCTTTGATCATCTCAGCTCTGAATCAAAATACAGGATAGACCTCTAAATTCAGGGCACACAAGACAATATCTGTGAAGCAGTGGCAATCTACTTTGGAGGGGCTCTTTGAGGACCTTCACCAGTTTTCTTCAGGTAATTGTGGAAAGCCTGCTAAGACTGCACTACATCTTCATTACAGAGGTATTGAACCATAAATATTTAACGCACAGCCTATAACTATATAAGTATTGCATACCAGACTACATGGTGCAAAATTTCAACCTGACACGAACCCCTCTGCAGAGCCACTGTTTACATTCTAGGCTGTTGTCATGAATTGAATAACTTTTCCAGAAGGTATTAATGGTCCAGCCTCTTGATTTTTCACTTCTCAGCTCTGTTGCCTCTCAGCCTTGTAAGCCTATTACTGGGTTGCTTCAAAACTTATTTACCTCCAAAGCCTAAAATTCCCAACTGTCAGACAGAAAAGACATTCAATAATTAATTTAATCCCAGACAAGATATCTTTCAAGGCAAAAGGCAAAGTATAGAGGATGTTTAATATTCATATTCTAGTACCAGAAACAAAAAATACAGGTTGGACCATTCTGAGGCTATCAGTCTACATATAGCATTTGATGAAGACTATGTCAGGCACAGGTTCTGAAGGTTTTCTTCCACTCTGTAGAAAACAGTGTTTTTTTCACCCAAAGGCAAAACCCATGTTTGATACATTGGTGTACAGATGAGGCCACAACCTAAAATATTGTTTTCTTCTGTTATTTTTACCAATAACACTCATACTTGTAGTCACTCTTTGGCAAAAAAAATCAAAATGCTATGGCTTTACAGGGTTTCTGGTCTCTGAAAGAATTCACTTCCATCAGTTCCCCTATTTTAAGTAATTCTAAAGAAACATAATGCCAGCAGCCATCAGAAGGACATGCAAGGCCACTTCGCTGGATTTTGTAGCACTGAACTGAATTTCACTCTCCATCTTTTGGAATTTCAGGGCTGGAAAACTACAGCAATTTACCTGCAACTGTCCTGAACAGCACACAGCAGCATCATACAGTAGCTCTATGCTTGGCATTCTTTAATTTCTTTCTTCCTGCAATCTGTTACAGCCCAGAAACTGCTGAGCTGACTTCTCTTATCTGTTATACCACGTGATATCACTCTTCAGTCGCTTACTATGAGCTCATGCTACATCGTAATGCAATCAGTTTTGACTTGCCTGGTACCAGACTGGCGTGAAACCGAGCAGGGCTCATGGGCAGGCGCTGCCTCAGTCACCAAGAGGTCCCTCCACACTGCTGCTCTCCCTTTCCCAGCTACAAGGTGCATTTGACCATGTCCTGCATTAAACTCCACTTGGGAAAGCAGTTTGGTCAAGGCCAGACAAAACCAACTTTATTTCCCACCCAGTACTGCATGGAATAAACCTGTGTTCCTGCTAACGGTAGTAAGTGCAGGTTTGGAAAAGAGGTTATCTAAGAGAATAGTGTTACACTATGTTCTTCTATAGTGCCAACCCCTCCCTCCAATACATTTGGAGGGGCAAAACAAATTAAAACATTGGGGTCCAGCTTAAATACATATTAAGACTCCAGCCAGTATTTGCTGTAAAGTATTTTTTTTCCGTGTTGGAAAAAAAAAAATCTTACTGTTACATAAATTATAATTATGACCTTATTAAATTACTTTGGGATATTACATTTGCTTATATCATCAGTTTAAGTAAGAGATTGACTGATAAGTCTCTCTGCATCCAACAGGTGACCTTCCATGGTGACACTGTCAGGGTGGGAATAAGACTACACACATATCGCCTCCAGCACATGCTGAAGCAATCGAGAAGTTACACTGATCAGTTCAGATTTTAGGAAGTAGTGCTTATAACATCCCTCGTATTTGCCCAAAGATTAGTTAAGGGAAAGATCCAACATCAGCAGTTGCCACATTCAGCTTATTTCCTTACAGGAAAGATTTGTCTTCACTTAATTAAGATGATGGTCTCATTACAAAATATCTGCAGGTTTTCTCTTGGAATGCAATTCTGAGGACCTGAAGGCAATGGTATTAAAAGCCCTGAGCACCTGGCAGGATCTGGCACTACTCACAGGAGGCTGCTCTTTCAGCTGAGGGACATCTACCATCCATCATCTTGTTTCTTTCCTCTGTGCTTGTCAAGGAGTTCAACCTTCTACTCATTTGCTTCAGTGACAAATTGAATTGCTATGGGTGTTTTGGAAAGCAGGCAGGGTCTTCAGAGTAGAGCAGGACCTTTCAAGCAACTGCATTTTTGGATGCTGAGCTAAATGCAGTTTGAGTTTTTCTTGCTGTGTAATGGACACTCTAGGTTTTCTGCCAACAGCATCAACCTTTGATTAAGTAACACTAGAAAAGCAGATACTGGCATGAGTAAGACAGTAAAATTTGATCTTAAAGGTTATTTTCATTTGTGGAACAAATCTCATTATCTAAGAAACTTTCATTCATTTAAGAGTCATTTTCAAGAACACCATTTCTACAAGTAGTATACAACTGCAACAAACACCATCCCAGAAAACAGAAGGTGGTTTTGTATTCAGGTACCTGAAGAGATGTAGTCTAGAGTCAAAAGCTGCTGCTTTTTTTTTTTTTTTTCTCTCCTTTCCCACAATCACTGCAGTTTTCCCAGTGAAGTCAGCACTGACCTGCCTAGTGTCACCTTGCAGTCTTGCCCAGAGTCACATAATGCTCTAGTTGGACGGGACCTTTGGGGGTTGTCGGTCACCCTGTCCAAGCAGGACTGGTGTTGGGCCAGGGGGCTCAGGGCCTCATCTGGGCAGGTTTTTAATACCTCCATGCCACCTTCCCAACAAATGCCATGTGGCTAACACCTCCACGAGAAGTGAGGCTGCAATCACAACTCCTCTTCCTGGTCTTTAAAGGAAGCTTCTTTTGTTTTCTTCTCTTGACCTGCAGACATAGCTGCAGGAAATGCCCTCCATGCGGTCCCCTCTTGGTGGCCACCCATCTGATTTTGGCAAATAAGCTTTCAACTGGAATTTGGGAAATGACCAGAGGCTTTAAAACAAAAGCATCGTCAAAAGCAATGTAAGTAAACACAAGCTGAAATATCCACTCCTAGAAGCGTAAAGAAGCAGTGGTATGATCACACAACGCTTTGAGCTGTTTTGCAGGGAACAGCCTCTTGTTAAATGAGCCACCATATCAAATCCTTAGAAATAAATTGGTCTACTTTGGTAGATTTTTCAGACTGAAAATGCTTAACTGCAATGAGAGCAGCTTTAAAAAACAAAACAAACCAAAAAAACCCCACAAACCACAGCATGCAACGTTTCTCCTTCACAGAAGAGGTTGGTCTTCTGAAGGTCTTGCAGCAACAGAAGGTTTGAAGGTCATCAGGGTAAAGCTTTCCAAAACTACAGGAGCAGGTCTGGGAGGAAAAACAAACATTTCCATTTCTTTTCATCACCTATATATTAAAAACCTGTATAATCTAGCCAGCATCCTGGCTTGTGTCGGAAATCCTGTGGCCAGCAGGAGCAGGGATGTGATTGTCACCCTGTAATTGGCACTGGTGAGGCCGCACCTTGAGTCCTGTGTTCAGTTTTGGGCGCCTCACCACAGGAAAGACATTGAGGTGCTGGAGCGCGTCCACAGAAGGGCAACCAAGTTGGTGAGGAGTCTAGAGAACAAGTCTTATGAGGAGCGGCTGAGGGAGCTGGGGTTGTTTAGTCTGGAGAAAAAGAGACTGAGGGGAGACCTTATCAGTCTCTACAACTACCTGAAAGGAGGTTGTAGCGAGGCAGATGTCAGTCTCTTCTCCCAAGTAACAAGTGATAGGACAAGAGGAAACAGCCTCCAGTTGTGCCAGGAGGCTTAGATGGGATATTAGGAAAAAATTCTTCACGTAAAGGGTTGTCAAGCACTGGAACAGGCTGCCCAGGGGAGTGGTTGAGTCACCATCCCTGGAGGGATTTAAAAGACAGGTAGATGTGGTGTTTAGGGACATGGTTTAGTGGTGGACTTAGCAGTGCTAGGTTAGTAGTTGGACTTGATCTTAAAGATCTTTTCCAACCTAAACAATTCTATGAATCTATTCTATGATTTGAAGCTGCTATATGCTAGTAAACAGGCACATGCATGCCCTGTAAACCAGCTCAGTGACCTTTGTTCAAGTTTGGGAATATTTCTTATTTGTTATGTATATTTATCTCAGTCTACTGGAAGCCGTTACACATACATATTGGTTATTTTCATGTAGGCACTCTCCCATTCACAGTTTCATGTATATTTTTATGGTAGTTTACTGCATAACTAAAAATAATTTCCATCCTTGTTCACTTTCTACATTAGAAATACGAGTAGGCATTACAGTGGTGTCAATCTGGATTTTCATTAAAAATAAAAATGTTCCAATTTCTACACTAGCTTTACCTAGGCAAGAAATACGCTCACCTGCAAATCTACCAGAAGTAGGACAAAGAAGGATAAGGCAAGACTCAATCTTATTTTTGATGAAAGGTTCAGATTTGCACTGCATTTCATGTACAGAAGGTCCTGTGAAATCCTACCAGCATTCAATATTAGTAAGAAGAGGAGCAAAGGGGAAAGTGTAGGATAAGACTGAGCTCTGAAAATATGAACATCAGAATCAAATACTACCATATAGAGAAAGCAGTGCTTCAAAGATGACAAAGAAGAATCTTCAAAAGCCATCAAATTGCAGGATTCTTTGCTTTTCAAAATTATGCCTATCAAAAAGTCATATTTCGTTCAAAGTTCATTTTACCCACAGACGATTGTCTCCCTGGCACCAAGCATGAAAAAGATCAGTTGTCCAACCACAGCAGAGTTTGAAAATTGAAAGGGCAAACAAACCCCTTTTGTCAAAATGAAAAAAGCACACAGATGTATAAATCATAGTGTTAAGAAGGAGGTTAGCAGTTTTGCATTTATGGGCATGCTTGCTGTCAAGGTAGTTTGGTATCCAAAGTACAGAGCCTGTTGCTGATTTGTCACTAGTTAGAATTAATTATATTCAATTTTAATAGCAATATAGAATTATAAGAAATATTTTAGCAAAAATTATATATCTATTGCATTTTATATATTTAACCAACAACCGACAGCTACTATGAAATCCTCTGTACAGCCCCGTACCAAGGCCGAAGGAATTGGCCAGAATCATTAATAGGAACATTTAGAGCAATAGAGAATAGGTTTAAGATTTGAGA
>JAVJGG010000085.1:39986770-40018914 GCA_035590195.1 Aviceda cuculoides
CACCCGGCCGTCAATAAAGAAGTGTCTGCTTATCTACACTAAATTGGTGTTGATAAGTTCTTTATTCCGAGTTTTTCAGCAACAAGCCCTTGAAAACCCAAGCTTTTATTGTTCCATATTATAAGACAGCTCACTTTTTTTTTTAAATCTGGTTCTGCCACAGAATAAAAAAAGCCAGAAAATAATTATGAAATATCCTGACCAGACTAGGAAAGGGAATATAGTCTTATTATGAGATAATTTTATTAAATGCAAAAATATGTAGAAAAATGTGCAACATATTGGACTTCACCTACTATTTTCTCAGACTTTCCCCATGTGCATTTTTCTGTACAAGAATATCTGGCAGTCTGGCTTTATAGGTTAATGTTCTTTTATTGCTGCAGGAGATGCAACATGGAAAGGCTTCAGCATTCATGCACTTAACACATAGCAACATTTTCAAAAGTGCCTCCCTATGGCGGATCATTTCTCATTTTGAAGCCAGTTCTGAAGTCAGTATTGAAAAAATCTTTCAATAAGAGATTCTGTTGAGGCACTAACTTATTAATGAAATTAAATAATGATACTCTATTAATCTCTCAATGTTTTGATTAATTGTGTACCTGGTTAATTGCATATTTAGATGATTGATCTAAATATGCAATAGCATGTTTGGAAAGATAAAATGTATTCTCCTGTCTCCATCAAACCTACAGAAAATACATTACTGCCAATGAAGCATTTCCACTCCATCTTCTCTTTTCCACATCAGTTTGCAGTTCTTAGTTTTACCTATTTCTGTCCTGAAAACAAAGAACATATATTTTATTCACACCTCGCTCTGAATTATTTTTGCATCTATAAAGGCACATAGGAAAACATTTTATTTCCATGTGTCCTAACTAGTGATATCAGTACTGCTTCACTGTCTCAAAGAACACATGCAATTCTTTCTGTTCTTTTCAATGTAGCTGTTAAAAGGCTGCGTTATATCTGTTAAGCACTGTTTTGAAAGGCAACCTCCCTTTTCATCTATGCGATTTCACCCCTGAAATCAAGTGTAAATACTTCACACCAACTACTGATCCCTAGACTACCAATCTGTGCCTACATTTGTACCAGTGCTTCAGAGCTGCTGGCATGGTGCGGCTTGTGCTACCTACATGTGTACACACATGCACAAGCATCTTCCCATCAATATACATACGTGTGCGTACAAAATACTATGGATGATCGGGATTATTCTCTCTTGGCCGGAATTTAGACAGGTTTTGGTAGTGCTAAAAATCACAGGAATTTAAAAGACAAAGTAGTATTCCTTTGATCATTAGGTGCAGCAGTTTTAATGGACTGCCTTATTTTCACAAAATGAGACCAATTATTTTCTCAGATAACTTTCATCATAATCTACACAAGCTAATAAATCCCTACTTACCAACTAAACCATCCATTCATCAGCTATTCATTTACCACAGTTTCTGAAGGACTGTCTATCTATTTTTATTTGAAACTATGATTTCTATTTTCAATGAGCATAATTTGTTTTAGGCATTTTCCTTTAAGGCAATTACTTCAATTTGATACTAGATGTAAAATGTTAATATTCAATAGACCTTTTCAAAACAGGTAATTTATGCTGCTGTATTCAGGATATAAACCTGTACAGAAGCTGAAGAACAAGTCATTTATATAAATTGGAAAAGTTTAGAGTGCTGTTAGCAGGAGGCTAGGGAGCAAATAAAACTAAAATTTTTCTTAAAAAAACCCAAAACAAAACACCTTCTGGAATTTACAAAAATCATCAAGAGGCTGAATTTAAAAAAAATGATAGAAGATCTAATCTTACAAGCTCTTCATGTTGTGACCTCACAGTGAAGTCAAGAAGGCTTGAATGAACAGGACTATGGACTTACTGGATAAAGTTCAGAAAAAAGGTGAGAATTACTCTGTTGCAACAATTTTCCTGCAAACACCTTAACAAAAGATTTAGCTATCTGCTGACCTGTGGAATTTTTTGTGGATTGAAAAGTGAGAAGAAAACAATCCTATGCAAAAATCCACAGGGAACTGATAGCATGCAACACCACTACATCTACATTCAGAAAGCATTCGTGTCGTGCACTTCTAAGATGATACTTCAGCAAGGCACATTCAGCTCTGATTTACCAGGGCAGTCACAAAATCCTCAAACTACATCTACACAGACCACAGCTGGCACGCATACAAATATTTCTGTTATCAGTCCATGGTTTGGAAACATACCTGGAGCTGGGTGAGTTTAGGGAGAGTAAATTTGGCATAATTAGCACTAGAAATAATGTTAGGTGATGCTAACATCAGGCAATTATCCTTTTTAACAGCTGCTAAGTAGTGTTAATTGGCTTCTATGGACTACCATTTTCCAGGTTTTACAGAGCAATGCCTATATGTACACACAGCAATTAAGCAAAATGTACTAGGTGACATAAGAAATAATGGAAATGTCAAAAACACGGGTTTGGAATGAGGGGCTTCAATTAAGATTTCAGACTACTGTTGTAAGACTAATTTGATTTTGCCAGCTGAGCCACACTGATGTTAAGCACTTCCCTGGTACCTTACACATCACAGAATACCTACGGATAGCCAGCAAGACCTGGTATCTCATACATCCATCAACTCTGACATGTGGTATTTGTATGAAAATTCATGAGGACAAACAAAAATTTATCTATTCAAGACAGACAGCTATCACATTTTGCTTCAACTGTTGAAGTTTCTAGAGTAATAGCTAGCAAAAGCAGATAAAATCATGGTCAGAGGTTATTGCCCATGGTAGGTTTTCAATTCAGTCAATTCCCATGGAGTTTACTCCACCTTTAGTAATCCAGTTCCTAAATAATGCACAGCGTCAGAGCATTTCTGCTGCATTCAGCAATATGTGTCAAGAAATCAGCATGGACTGGTGTGCAGGGTGTTGGAAGGACAACCACACAGCTGGCACTTGACTCATCCTACCAGGATCTCAGCCACTTCTGTGAATCAGGGTCGCACTGTGGGAAACTTACTGAGCATCACTAAATTACTTCTTACATGCCAGAAATCCCAGAGAGATTTTTGCAAGTTCCAAAAGTACATATAGAGTTCTCCCTAGCCCCAGACTTTCATTTAACAGATATTTAGATACCAATTTTAAAACCATGGTGTAGACAAATGTGTAAAACCAAAACAAATAAAGCTGGATTAAAAGTTTTTATAAGGACAGAAAACATGTTGCAAAGCAGGAAAAACTTCCACAGAAATAAAAAAGGAGCAGGAGGAACTTGACTCTAAAAGCCCATTTTTTCTGAGTCATTTAGGGTAATTTCAATACAATCAGCATTTCTGTTGCTATTCAGACACTTACAGTAAATTAATCCCTCTAAAGCCCAAATGAAAGGACATACACGGAAATAATATCACTCAATAGCAGGAGGATTTTTTTCATCTTTTATTTTGTGGACATTATGAATCATTATTGCAGTAAGGTGTTCATTCTTACATGCAATGCCTCGTGCTAGTGCTACTGAAAACTGGTGTGCTGCTTACTGACATCACGGTGACCACAAGAGCAAGTATATGAAGATCTAAGGTAGAGAATCCTTAATTTTAATCAGATATTTCAGGAACCTAAAATGCTAAAAAAAAAAAAAAAGTCAGTTTGTTTTTGTCTAAGAACTTTAATAAATAGCCATACAGGTTCAGGCCTAGTGTCACCTAGCCCAAGTTTTCATCTCAAACAGTGGTCATAGACAGATGGTATCAGAAAACCAAAGGAAGTGTAACAGGACTAGCATTTACATGTCCTCTGTTAATCTTCCAAGTTTAAACTATTTTCAGATTTTTATCTATTACACAGATAACTAACAGCCATACTAATTACTATAAATTCAAATTGAGTCCTTTGTCTGTGTGTTTTCTGTAAGCAGTTGTTCTGGGATAGTACAAATTTCCTTCTCTTCAAAACTTGGTAATTGGGTGATTTAAATATATCCTCACTAATTTTATTTGAGCCAACAGGATACATCACTAACAACTTCAGTATTGTTTGATGAAATACAAGGAAGGGTTTTTACATCACATTACAAAGTTAACTTACTGATTTATTACCAAAAATGCACAGCAGAGCAAGTAATCTGTGTCCAGAGATGACCTCTGCAGTTAAATTTTCTAATTACAAGTTATTCCTCCATGATATCTGTTGAACCAGTGCCCACTTACAAATATCTGCAGCAGATATCCCAAAATACTGCTCATATAATCTACTTCTTCAATTATTGATGCTTTTTGTGATTTTTCTTTCCAAGCAGCCACAGCTGATTTTTAAGCAGTACTAATTGTAAGCAGGTAGAATGAGCACAGCCACAAATAAAACAGCAGTAAGAGTGTGTATCTTCTTCAGTTTGTACGTCTCCGATTTGTGATTGAGCAACATGATTTAATATAATATGAATTTTGAAGCGTGGTAGCCAGACAATAAAGCTGTACTCATTTCACTGTACCCTTACGTATAATACAGTAACAATCACTGTAGACTTTAAATCACCTTTTCACAGAGCAATTTCAATACAACAAGAAGATTGGTCTATGACTGGTGTCAGACAGCAGGAATTCCTCATGAGGACACTCTTAATATCTGAACGAACATATTTTGTTGAAAATAAGCCTGCAGAGCCTAACTGATTTGGTTGGGATGCCATTTGAGTAAAGCACTCCATTTTGTTCCCCTGTAGTTGTATTTCTCCTCACATTTTGCTTTCTACCCTTGTTTCTGAAAAGGCTTTCCATCACCAAGAAATCTGCATGAACATCTTCACCTTTGCTGGTCATTTCTGCAACCCTTCAATAAGGTCTCAGAGATGAATGATTCGTGCAAGGAAAATGTTTTATTCATGTTTGAAAATGACCCAGATGAAACCTAAAATAATAATTCACTCCTTTCTGGTTTTAAGAAAAAGTCTGTGTCTTGGATTTAACTGTAAGGTTTTTTAGTATTTGCTGGTGACAAATTGTTTTCTTGCTGGAACCTATTTATGCCTTGTCTATGGAGTTGGACTCAAATGCTATAATTTTGATATCCATGAAGGTGTTAGAGAAGTCATTTTTAAGCTTTATACTGAAGCCTTCACTCTACATGAATCTCTATGTGCATAAAGCACGTAAACAGATTAGCAGTTTCTCCAGCATAAAATCAATGATTACTGATCCTGGTAGGCACAAAAGTGTTTAAGTGGCATCTGCCAGACTGGTTCAAGTAAGGACTTCCAGAATTCAAAACATGAGAAGTGTTTAAAAGCATCCACAAGATAATGTTGTTTTCATTCAATCCATTATCTTACCCAGTTTATTATGTGCCTGTACAACTGCCTGGTACATTGAAGGCCCAAATACCTTCAAGACCCTTGAAGCAGAACTATAATACAGCTATAGAATCTTCACAACACACCTCTTCTTCCTGCTCATGATCTCTATTAAACATGTGCACCACACTTGAGAGCAATGCTAAGTAGGAAAACAAAACTTCTTCCCATATTATTAGTGGAGGAACTTAACTGGAGTTCTCAAAACTATCTTCCTTTTAGTAACAAATATTCATAGCTTTTATGTGCATGATATGCAAGTCCTTTCTTAGTCCTAGAAAATTCAGGTTAGCCTTATTGCTTTGTTTTTCTCAAGCTGACTTGATCAAAATTGAAAACAATATTCTAGATAATGATAGAGGAAATTAAAAATACATTTAAAATTACAGTGGCATTCTGTTTTCCAAGTTTCTCTTAAAATTGTCATTTTGATTAATTATAACCAAACTAGATAAAAGGTACCAAAGCAAAAATTTATAGGGTTTGGGTTCAAGCTTTCCAGAGCATCCTGAGAGGAAATCAAGCAGAGAATTTAAGTTCAAACTAACATCGAGGTTATTGAGCAGATGGATCTAAAATGTGACCGAGGGTTATCTGGTTTTTTTTCCTCAGAAAGCTCCTCATACTTTAATAATTATTTGGCATAAAATATACGTAAGATACACAAAATTCAAGACCACAGGTAAATAGAGTACCTTCCTAAAACCATTTACTAAGACAATATTTACAGGAGAGCTGGGCATGTTAAGATGCAACTGTATGGGTAAAATGGGGTAAAGCATATAGGAAAAACAAAACAACAACAAAATCACCTTCCCTCCGCTTCTCTCCCAAAGCAAACCAAAATGTCAAGACAGTTTTTGTCTCAGGGAGGCAAGACCACTGCCTGTCTTATGACAAACTGCACCTTCTTACCTGCCTGGCGATAGAGCCACAGGAGGACCCACACCTAGGGAAAAGCTGCAGTCGTGTTGGGAACAGAGCAAATTTAAGCTTACAACACTGCTGTATTTCTAGGTGTGTATATATTTATGGAAGATGCTGAACAGTTTTCATAATCTCCAGTTATTGTACTGTCAGTAAGGTTACTCGTTACAGCAAGAAAAAAAAAAAAAAAAAGACTAAGCTGATGTTCCAGCTTCTTTAGAATAATTATCACAACATTGATTTCATTGTAACATCCAAAAAGCCCACATAAGTCCCACTATTTATAGTAACACATCCATAACTGCCAGACAGGATGCCTATTTTCAGTCTCATCTTTTATTATGATTTCCCTTGGAGAAAAACAAAAAAGCCGTACAGATCCAGCATATAACTCAATCAGATCAGCCTCACTGTAAATGATCTCTTCAGAAACATTTCCTACTTGCTTAGAAATATCTCTGCAATCAACAGCTCAGTATTTTTCACAAGTCTGTAAACATGCCCATTGCAGCCTTTTTAGAGGCTGTTGGTTGATGTGCTTCAGTTTTGGATTGCAGCTAATGATGAGTGTAAAAAAACCTGGGTAAGCTATATAAAACTCAGGCTAAATCATACTCACTAATGAAGTTCATTAGGTGAACAAAATGCCTAGTATTGAAGTGAAAACATTGTTGGGTTGAGAAGAAAATTCCAATATTATATCGAGAAAAGTGGTAATAACTAAATGAAGGGGTAAAACTAAATCCTTGTGGGTTCTTCCCCCAATCCCACCCCAAACAGCATTTAATAATTAAGATAATGTAACAGATAATAAATTAGATACTGAATTACATCCCAGAATGATACACATCAATACTCAGCTTAAGGTTTTGAAGTTAAGGACCAAGTTCAGGGAAGACACATTTGCTCTGCAGCTATAAGGAGCTGGAAGCATAGAAACTGGTACAAATAAAATTCAGAATTGCATTGACTTTTCCAATAAGCTTAGTAAGCTATTCCATAGCTTTACCCAAAGTGATGAAATGTTAATTTACAATAAATCACCTTATATTTTCTTAGTTTTGTTTAGAGTTTTACTCCCAGGTTTAAAATACAGATTACTTAGTGGGTTGGGTAGGGCTCCTAAGGGCAGGAAAAAAAAAAAAAAAAAGCGGGGGGTGCTGATGAGGAAGAAAATCTTCAACTATAAAACTAATCCCAATGCAGTTTCAAGGTCTAACAGTAAAAGATGTCCAGCTCCACAAACAATTGCCAGGATGAGACAGTTTTGGTTTTTTATATCAAAGCTCCTGTGTGCATGGGAAGCACAGAGCATCCATGTGGAATAATCCAGAGATAAAACCTGAAGACAGGAGTATTTCTTGGCCTCACTGTATATATGGGACACTTTAGAAATGGGTGAATTTCAATCTAAGATAACTGTACAGGATTTTACAATTTCAAAGAAACATGACACAGAACAGAGGCAACCATGGAAATAGCCGCAGCTAAAAACCAGTCAGGTCCCGGAGTCAAATGGAGACAAGCTGTCAAGTTGCACTTGAAATGCTCAGATACACTGCAAGGCATTTTCCTTAAGTGAACACAAGGATTATCCCCAAATAAGTATATACCTTTCTATGGTGACAGATAGATAAGGGAGATGAAACAAAAAGGCTATTCGAAATACATACTCCTGGGCAGACGGGACCACCACTACTCAAAGTGAATATAACATGGGCTCGACTCTGTATCACACGCAGAACAGCAGGGCTGTTCCCACACAGCCACATCTCCATTTAAAATCTATGTGGAAAGATACACAAGTTAATGGTTTTTATGTGTTTTTTTGTTTTGTTTTGTTTTTTTTTTTTTAAAAAACACACACAATTTTCTCATTATTCCTCAAAATTCTTTCTTCTGTCTTATTTCTCTGGAGCCTCTCTGGGACAACTGGTTACAGTTCCCTGGCAGTGACCTGCCAGGGTCCCATCCAGAAAGGGCAGAGTCTGAACAAAAAACGAATGATACAGACAACATGGTCCTGTGGGGTTCAGCAATAACAGCAGAGAGTGGGAGGCTGGAACGCTGGAAATCATGTTTGCAAGAAAACACTGATTTATCAGAAATAAAGTCTGAGAACCCTCCCCAACTTTCTAGAAGTTTGAAAACTTTGACATTGTCTAAATACTTTTTTTAAAAAAGTTGTCTGAGTCCAGTTTTCTGAGTCAGAGTATGTATGCTAGGAGAAATGTTTTGAGAGAGCCTGATATTCTTCCTCCCCTTCCCACTCACATTCCTGGTTTAAAAATTCTGATTTCCAAGATTTTGATTTAAAATAGGTGTATTTTTATAGACTGGTACAGCTTTTACACTTTGAGCAGGAAGCACTGCTGACGGACACCAACTCCTGCAAACACAAGACATCGTACCACGGCAATGCACCGCTGACATCAGTGGGACTCTTGCCCAAGCGAAGATACCATACAAGCACATTTTTTTCAGGTTTAAGCAGAGGCATTTCAGCTGGCAGCACTGTGGGCTAAGAGGAAGCACGTGGATAGCCACGTCTCAACATGAGGGCACTAACTTTTGAACCCCTGTAACTTGAATGCAGCCAACCCTTTGGCCACCACCTTCCCCACAAACTCATTTCCAGAATCAGTCTTACGGTCGTGCTGAATGTACCTGCCTGCTTATCTGCAATCCACTGCATCATTTCCTGCTAGAAAATAATCTTTTTCCTTTGAAATCTATACTAGAGGCACACCAAAATGAATGAAACATTGCTCTCCTTGGAAGAATTAATGTTTTAAGTATGTGATTGGAAACATGAGAAATCAGAGAGTTATTTTCCTGAGAACTTAGTAATGAAAGTTATTAACTATCAGTATGAATAGTCCATCTGAGTTGATGGGCACTGTCAGACAGAAAGACTAATATAGTAAAAAAGTACATACAAATGCTTTAGGGAATTAGCAATGGGGACTTTAAGAAATGAACTTATATAAATTATTTCAAAACGGTCGTTACGAATCTTATCACAATAATATTGCAGATTGTGGAAAAACAATTTGACTGTTTTAATAACTTCAGGAAACAGACAAAAATTAGAAAGCACAAAAACCATTAAAATCCAATACATACAAAAATATTTTTTTCCTTGATTTATTTTAACTCAGTGTGCCTCACTGCTAATCAGTAAATGTCTTGGAAAATTGAAGTAATTGCAGGAATCAGAATTAGAAGGGAATTGGAATTCAATCTCTTATAACCAGAATATTAATACCAAGAAATTCTTGAGCCATAGTTAAGTTTATTTCATGCCATTAAACACTGGCACTTATTTTATCTGACATTTAATTCTGTTCGGGCAGTAACAGCTCAGTAACTCAGATGATAAGTGCAGCTGTAAATATCTAAGAAGTGGGATTTACCCTAAGACATTGAAGTCCTGTTAGTCTACAAGAAATTTAGGAAAATTGCCAAAGAAAGAAAAAAGGGGATCAATTTTTACTCCAATGCAGTGTGCCTGAGAACACACACGTACCAGGAAAAAAATAAATGGCTTATTATGTTCACATCTGCAAAATAAAATAATCATAATACATAAGGCTACAAAACATATGACCCTAAATTGTCTCTTTTCTCCAGCTCACCACTGGAAGGCAGAGTGCCTTTAACATGTTCCAAACAGGCCACCCAAAGTCTTCCACTGAAGAAAATAAGGTGGATTTTCAACGAAATAAGTGAGAGGCAGTCTAACCCACTCACTTCCCATCGGAGCCATCTTACACCTTCAAATTCCCTTGTCTCCCTTCCACATTCAACACAGGTGGGGAAAAAAAAAAAATAGTTTCCCAATTTATCCCAAAAGATAAAATACAAAGATTGGCAAGATTATCTAGGGCATCTGGCTGATATTATGGGGAGGAAATGTCACATGGTTAAAGCAGAACATGCGCCATTTGCCACGGGAGGAAAAAATGTCTCTCACGTGCCTTTATAGGAGTTCAAGTTTAAGTGTCCTTTCCTCTGAATATTAGACTTAATTTGATGGCAAATTGTCTTCAGAAGTCAGTGATTATTTAGTAGTTACCTTTTACTTACTTTGATTTCTTAATGAACTGAAAAATCTTTAAACTCAAAGGTCTTTAGATCCCTGATGAGCTGTTACAGATATTTCTGAGCTAATTCCATCACTTTGACCATAGCTACAGAAATATAAATGGATAAGATCATAACTATAGATCATACCTTGTCACAGAGCCCAGCAAGCCCACAATACCTACGTCACTTGAAATCTGTTCCTGGGAGACCTTTGCACATCAAGATTTTCTAGTTCCCAAAGAGCTCCTCTGCCTTCAGCATATTTGGTAAATAAATAATTTTGACAGCAATGTCAAAACAATGACAAAACCTATTAAACACCACCCGGGATGCTACTGCCCTCTTTCTAAACAGGCACAGAACCAACACTTGCACACAAGAGCATCCCGAACCCTGCACATTGACACCAGCTGATCTTTTCTCAAGCTTTTTATGACTTACCACCACACCACTCTACCAGACTCACATTTGAAAGTGTTTGCACAGTAACTGTTTCTCAAGGTAGATTGTTCATGACGTTTCATACTTGAAGCAAACTGCTTCTACGAGAGAGAATGGGATTAAGAAATACACGTATACATGGATGTGACGGATGCTCTCAATACCCCCTTACCCAAACCAGCAGCAGTTTGGTACAGGCTCCAAAGTAGGTAAAGGCCTGAGCCGTAGCTGGGCCAAGAACTCCTCTAGGAAACCCACCAAGGAGCAGAGAGGCACAGCGAAAGTTGTGGGTACAAGGAGTCTCGTGCATACCTCCCCATTGTATGCACTATGACTAAGAGCCAACCACCTTATCCCACAAACACGACAGCCCAAGTGAGCCTTCTCTGTGCTCTCCCTGCCAGGCAGCGTGGCTGCACGGCAGTGATCTCCAGCAACAAGATCTTTTACCATCAACCGATCGCTGGATGAGCCTAATTTGAGTTCTCCCTGCACAGCAACTAGACTGCACGCCAGGCAACTCTCCCCTTGGGCAGGGACGCCTCTCAATGTTAAGAGATATTAGTTGTTTAGCTTAAATAAGTAAGTTTTAAATAGAAAGACTCACTAAAATTTGTAATGTTGTGTTAGTTTGGTGTTTGCTTAGCTTTACTTACTTAGCATGAGTAGCTAGATTTGCTGAAGCCTTAGGCCACAAGCTGTAAAACTTCACTTAGATTTACTGAACGTGTACCTACTTAGTCAAAAAGGGGCCTCCAAAGTCAGCGTAAATCAGGAGACAAGGAGGCTTAAAGGCTACAACTGTTAACAGCACCTGCAACTCAACAAGAAAACAAACAGCCTGTCTGCAGACAGTGAAGGAATCCAATAAGGAGTCAGAAGATCTCAGACCAGAATCGCTATTGCACCAAATGGCACGTGGAAGGCACACAAGGAGAGTGTGAAGAATACACGAGGGGTGGGTGAGTAGTCTGTAAGGGTGTAACTGCCCAGGGATTTCCTTGTTCAGCCCCTTCCTTCCTTCCATTCTTCCTCTCCTTCTCTGCATCACACACACTTTGGGGACATCCAGCTCCAGCCAACCCTGCTGCTGTACCTCATTATTAAATTATTTATTTTTGTAAGAGTTGATGCCTGTGAGTCTGTTCTGGGAAAGCCACGGGCTTGAACTTTGGAGCGAACTAACAGCAGATCCCTGGACAGCTTGGTAAGTGATTAATAGCATGCTAAACTTTGAAATCGTAAGTGATTATAAAGGACTGATTGTGCACATAATCTTAGACCTAAACTGTTGACCAAGTCTGAGACTAAGTCTGGACCCAGCCACACCTGGACTCCTCTCTGAGAAGGAGTTTAGAAAGCAAGGGGGTCCATTCTGAACTTCGTGACTCAACAGGAGGGTCTCCCTTGCTGTTTTGCATCTCTGATCTCTGCACAAATCATTCTAAATCAATTCTAACTCAGTTTTCCTTTGTATGTTTCTCCCATGTAGTAAGTAATAGAGTGAACCTTGCCATCAAACTCTTTAAGTCATCTAAATCACTCATCCACAACAATGGAATACAATGAAATGCACCAAATAGGATGACGAAGAAAAAAACAAAGTATAATAGCTTCTAATGATATTTTTTTAATCTTAATGCTGTATGTAAATTTAATTTCAATTGTAATATTATTTCTCTGTTTAGAGAACAAAATAGGACAAAGGCATTTCCAGACTGGTCATTTAATGCTCCATTTGTACTGACAAGAAAGTCATATACTTTATGGAATAGGAAGGAATATATTGTGTAATATGAAAGGAGTATATTGTGAACTGCACATCACATTTTAATTTTCTTCCTGTGAAATAATATCTAAAGATGGAACATCCTTAAATTCTGTTTCCATTTTACTTATTAAGGTTTAAATGTTCAGCTTCACAGAAAAAAAACAGTTGTTTTGATGTCTTTTAGCTTTTCCCATTTTGTTTGTCAAGCAAACAAGAAAAAAAGTTACAAATGGCAGGTTATCATGTAAATAAATATTCCCTCATTTTGGTAGTGCTTCAGTTACATGTAGAAGTATTTGCTTTTGTCTAGCATGCTCACCATGCAAGACTTCTCTTTCAACATAATCCACGCAAATAGAAATTATACCAGAAAAAAAAAATAATCAGAAGACAAAAATACTGATCTAGGTTTTATGGGGACACAAGCTGGAGTTGTGGCTTGCTGTGGTGCACCAGGAAGGGCTGGAAAAGCATTGGCTTTAGATGCTGCAATGGGAAAATATACCCACGGGGGTGGGGGCGTGATGAGAGGGGTCAATCAACCCATTGCATCAGGGCTGCATTAGCATGCTTTCATACAGAGTAATGCTCAGGAGTCCTATGGCATTGTTTTATATATTGCTAAGTGGAATGATGAAAAAATGTAAGCATATTTTAAGGAGCCTAAATAGCTATTTAATTGCTTTCTGAACAAACTGCATCACCATTTACATCCTTCAAATGACAGTAATTGTATACAGACTTGACAGGGAAAACTGGGAAGCTCTAAGAAAAGCCACTAGCAAATTGTTGCCATACAAGGAGAGTAAATGGTGATTATCTGAGCTCTGTAAAAAAACAAAATAATAATTCCTCAAAAAAAAAAAAAGATAAAATAATATTACCTATCAGTGCTTCTTCAATTAAGAGAGTATCAGTATCTCAATTAAGCTTCTATTTCTAGGGATTCATATGGTAACTAAGCTGTAAAGAGTTGCTCTAGGCTGGAATGGGACACAGAAAATCATAATCCTAGCAGCAGAATTTTAAGATGTATGAAAAAAAAATTGAAAATTTTTTTAACTATCTTTAACTTGCATAAAATGGAAATGAGTAGCAATGCATTTCAGCACAGTGGTTCAGAAATTATGCTCAGGCCTATAAATGGCTCTAGTTATTCATTACTAGCTAAATATTTACCTCTGTGTATGTCTCATACAGCCATCATCATGGCAACAACAGTCTTGCTGTTTTATTTGATAGAGTCAATAGCTTTCTAAAAGCAGACAAACCATTTCCAGATTCAGTTGCCTTATTACTGGATCTGAAATATTTCTAATTATCCTTCCAACGCTTGCTTTCCCACCTGCAGGAGGAATATTAATTTAGAATATGATGTGAATTGAGATGAACAGTTACCATCTCCTCGTTTCTGCTGTTTTCATTTCCAACTTAGCCTGATTTATATCAGTTCACAACCCTATGGTTGAATGTATAATGCCATACTTGTAAATTAAGCAATGTTCAATGTCCCAATAAAAAGATAAAATATTTAATCTTGCCTGCAAAATGTAAAGAGAAAATAAAAGTTTCATAGATCAGTCCCCCCAAATTCATTCATGAGAAATACTTTGTAAACAATTAAAGGAAAAGTAGACGCCCAGAGAACAAATATTTGTCTTGTCACAATCCCAGCAACAGGGAAAACCCTCTAGATTTTAGCAAAGCAGAAACCTCAGTGCTATAAAGTGGTACTGTTCCACTGAAATGCATAACAAAATTCTGTTTTATCCCTACCGAGAAGGTAATTTTAACGCTGTTTTTGATCTCCAGGTTTGCCAGCACAGGGACACTGAGACATAATCCAAAGTAACTAAAAATATGAAGTTAAAGGGGATTATTTAAAACTGCCTTAACAACTATGAGGCTTCTCGGATGTTCAGAATTAACATAGCCTTATTTCAGTTTAGCTTAATTCATTTCTAAGGCCAATTCAAGACCACTTGAATTCTAAGTGTCTGGTTTTCACAATTCAAAATGCAGTTAAAATAATCCATTTTAAAATTTCACTTAGATTATTTTTCCCAGTTGTGTCCACAATAAAGCCTAAGAAAACCTGAAAAATTCTTTGGAAGACTGCTAAAAAGGAATTACCACATTGCTTGTGCAGAGTTACTGCCCACAGTAGCAGAAGTGACATACTGCTCTGCATTTCAAGAACCACCTCTCCCTAACTCCTCAGTCTCACCATTACTGACAACATGCACATATTATAATTAAATTTCGCAATACGGATTTCATGGTAAAATATACCAAATGCCCTCCATCAGCTCTTCTGTGTCTCCTCTACTAGTCCACAGTAGCAGACAATTACCTTTTTTTTTTAGAAATAATTTTTGTTAATACAGCATTACTACCAGTCTCAACTGCTGTAATTTGCTGTTAATTGGGTTTCCCTTGAACTTGACCTAATTGAAAGCGTAGCAGCCATCCATCTGTTCTGCTCAGACACCACAAAACTCCTATTTTTAGCCTTTTGCCATTCTGCTTATTTACTGACAGCCAAATGGAAATGCAAACTACTCCCCCCAGCCCCAATTTGGTAACTTTAAGTGGTTACAGCTTTTTATTAGGAAAAAATCTAAACTGATATCAAAACAAGGAGGAGTACAGGGGAATGAGTGATAAAGGTGTTCCCTGTCTATGTATCACTGAGGAGGCACCACCTGGTCCCTTTTGGGCATTGCACTTTGTTGAAGATATGGAGTAGATGGAGAAAGTCCTGAGAAAAGCTACCAAAACCGGCTAGGAAACACAACCTACAGAGACAGATGGAACAAGCAGCAATTCTTGGACCTTGAGAACAGACAACTGAATGGAAACAACAGTTTCCAAAAAGGCAAAAAAGTGCCAGGATGGAGAGAATAAACTGTTCTCCATGCAGGACAATGTATAATGTTTCCAAATTCACCAAGAGACATTTAAAGAAAGAGGTAAAGGAAAAAATATTAACATTGGAATAGATTGCCTGAAAAAAAGGATACTGGAATCACCATTAGAGACAATTTCTATATTCCAGAGAAATACTTTCCAAGAATGATGCCTTGGTGTAGAAGAATGGCTTATCTAGTCTTGTGAAGCTCCTTCCAGTCCCACTTTTTGGGGATATCATATACCCATGCACCCACATCATGAACACAATATAGCTCAGTGCTGCTCATTCAGATCAACAGGAACTTCATCAGGGCCATGCCTCAGCCAGTGTAACCCACTCCACGTGTGCTGGAGCAGTGGGGTAGGTGATGTGGGCATATTCGCTGTCCTGCCTTCAGGAGATGCCGAGCAGGTACCTCCTGCTTCCCAGGAGACTATTTGTTAATCAGAAATTTTGGACAATCTACTTCATGCTTCATTGCTCAGTTCTTCACACATCTACACGATAAAGTCCTCTGATGTAGAGGAGGTGAAATTTTCATGTAATCAAAGAATAAAAATAAGTTGGATTGAAATCCAGCTGAGATGGATTTGGCCATTTCACATCTCCTCCTGAGGTGGGTCCTGCAGCTGTGGTCCTGCTCTGTATTGCCATCCTACAGACATAGCTTTGTTCTCCAAGCCGTGGGGAAGGTCAATGCTCCAGAGACAGTTGAGCTGGTCCTTAAAAGCAGGTATGCTCTAGAAAAGCATGGAGCTAGCTCGTGGAGTTGTGAGCGTATCAGGATGCCATCAGCTGTGCAGTGATCTTTGGGGAACAGGCTGCCAAATGGCAAAAACAAAAGAGGCAATCCTGAGAACATCCAGAAAACTGATGAACCCGCTCAAACTCAGCTGTTCAGCAGGGCTAAAGAAGAACAGTCCTTTCTGGGTTGAGAAATAACGTGACATTTCAAAGGCAGATGGGCAACACCGCTCTTGTCCCTCTGCTGGGACTGCTCTGCAGTCTTGTAAAGCAAAATCTGTCTCCTCCCTCCTTCCAAGCCCCTTTACAGATGGCTGAATGCTGCTCGCTCAGGCTTGACCACAGCCACACAAATTACAAGAGAGATTTTTCAAGATGGAAAAGCCATGGGTCTCTTGCAACCTGGACGTACTGATGGGACCCGTGCCTGTGCTTTCCTGCAACCCGCTCTTGTCCGCTGATTGCCACCAGCCAGTACCTGCTTCCCGGCAGCGCGAGAAGCCCCAGCACTGTCAGAAGGATGATTATTTCCTAAACAGCGACTTTTATTGCCACAGGTTTTTTGAATAGACTTCCCATCCTAGAAAACTCAGCCAGCCAAACATCCTAGGGGAAAACAAACATATAACCAAGCATAAAGGTGCTTCTGTTTGTCCTTCTGAGTGTGGGACAAAAGGGTCAGGCATTTCAATTAGCAAAATATTGGGTTGCTGAAATGTTTTTGTTTAACCTTTCAGATGCAGAATGACACCATCAAATTTCAGTTATCATACAGGACATCACAGAGGGAGGGCAGCTGTAATTCATAGCATCTACGAAGCAGTAACATTTTTGATGCTTGAAGGAAAAAACATCAACACAAGTTCTCAACAGCACAACTTTGTGAGTTCTATAAAACTTCATTTCCAATGCAGTTACTATATAAACTGTTCCTGTTGGTCCTTAGTATTATGGTCACAAGAGGTAACTTAGCATCCGAGGAATATGTTTAAGAGAACAATACTGTAGTTCTGACACCCCGGGAAGAGCAGGGTTTTGAATTATTTCTCAGCAATTTGGAGTCAGGGAAGCCCCTTTCCCCCACACAGCTCTTGGCCACATCCCTTCATGGGATGAATCCAGTCCAGTTTCCACCAAGAAAAACACATTCCTAGCAGAGCACCCTGTGCTGACCCTAGCCTACTCGGTGTGAAACTATATTATTCATGACTACAAAACCCTTCCTCAGTGACATATTTTGCAAGTCCCAATCCTATAAATTGTTCTACCTAAGCTACTTGATTACCACAAAGCAAAACAAGTTCCAAGGCTTTGTGGGCCGGCAGGATTCTGTCTAGACATATCAAACTTCAAGGCTTTAGACAAAGCTTTCCCTATGAAAATAAAATCTTTATGTGTGATGTTTACTGCATCACACCAAGAACAAATTGGCTTCCCCAAACTCTTTTTTTCTTTTAATCAAGTAGTGCAGTTCATCCCTGGAAGACTGTGCAGGTGTGTTCATAAACATGCCTTTTTTTTTTTTTTTTCTCCTTTCCCACCGAGAGCAGCCTGGGATAGTTGTCCATTCAATATGCAAGAGAAGTTGTTTCATTTAAAAACTTCTTGCTGTTTGCTCCTCAACTGCTGATAAGAAACTATTTTCTTTTCTCCAAATACCTTTCCTTTAGATTATAGATCAAGCAGTGAAAATCTCAGGCCAAGAGGTGAATGCTTTGAAAACATGGCAGGTGCTGAAAATGGGTTTCCAGAAATACCTGCAGGGTTAATTAACTGGTTTTGTTAGTGCTCCTGCTGCAACACACCAACAGACTTCTTCTAGTCTTACCAAGTAATTTCATTTGTTTGTTGTAAGTTCTGTATCTCTTTCTTGTGCTAAATTTCTTATAAAGCTGTTTTCTGTACACAGGCTTTGAACTTTTCTAATCAAGTATATCCCAAACCAACCACGATCTCAGGAATACAGTATCACCACTTTATTCTGGAAAGCAAGCTACTAATCATGTCAGCTTTGTAGTCTGATGCAAGAAAGATATAATTGAAGGCTGTTCCTTAACTAAAGTAAGAAGTTACTGGTGGAAAACCTATTGCAAAAGAAATCTTTATCAGCTCGGGTGTACAAAGAAGTAATTTGCTTTCTGGTTTACCACTAGCACACTGGAAGCACTCAAATGCAACAATTTCAAAAGGCTATTACCCACTCACTGTCGAGAAAGGATTACAAAATAGGTTCTTGATTTAATTTTTTTTCAGGTCTTATTAAAATAAAATGCAACTAGAAACTCATCTTATTTCCCTCTATCATTTGAAAGATTCTCAGGGTGGGGAATATTCTGAGCTGATCCTTCTGCCTGCCTTTGGCAGCAACAAGGATCTAGATGCTTACCTGAAACAATTAGGAAGCAATTATGCCCTGACTATAAAGTATTTCATTGAATTTGGAGTCGAAGCTGTATAATTTTACAATATCTACTTGTTATTGATGAGGCAGGTTGAAGCATAGAAATCCAAATGCAAGGCATCCTTTTTCTGAGCTTTCTTGCATATAATGCATCTGTTCTTCCTTTTGCCCAGTCCCAAATGACTTCATATCGCAGCACTTGATCTATGGACTTCACCAGATCACAATAATCAGTGCTTTGAGAAAGAACTTTTTTAATGACTTTTTGGTGACTGCGTGTGCAATGGTCTGTCAGTTCCCTGACACCCAGGGGGCTGGGCAAATCCATGCCTCCCCAAAGGTGTGCTGGCACCAGCCGTTTTCCTGCCCCACCTGGGGCTCACACCATCTCCTTTGAATCAACATACAGCAGCTGATACAGGAACTGGAACGAGGACTAAGGAATATGGTATATCCCCACCTACTTTTCCCCTACAGCAAAATCCAGACTGATTTTGCTGAAGTCTACCTTGACCTCACAGGCTTTCCTTCCTTGCTGAATTATATTGAATATCAAATACCACTAAATCTCTCCTCTTTCTTCAGGCACTTCTGTCCTTCCCTCCCAAGCCCCACTTCCACCATTCTCTGCACTACTTCCAGAGGGAAATTGTAATAAGAAACAAGACTAGTCATACCTAGAAAAAAAGTTTTGAGCAGAAGTAGGTCCCAAGCATTAGAAAAAGGCACAAGTAGTTAAAAACTTGTAGAGAGAAAGTTTCTTTTAACCAGATATCAATTTTGTACATAAGTCTGTAAGTCTTCAAATAATTATGGTGACCAGCATTTTAAAGAAGATAACTTGATCATATAACTTTATGATTCCCCAGTTACTGGAACAAAATTTCATGTCATCAACACACCTCTGGCTTTTGAATACACAAAAATGTGTGCATAGGGTTCTTTGTAGTCTTAAAATCTTCAGCCATGCCATACTCTAAGCATTAATTTCCTTGCATTTTGGCATAACATTCAGAGTTGTTTCCTCTATAATTGGCCTGACATAAAAGAAGTGAGACTACCTAAGAACAAAACAAAGTATTTTCTATATTAAGCCCCACTTTATATATAAGGCACAGAAACTTTATATATAACCCCATGGGGAATAGACATATATTGGCAGAGTATATTCTTGGGTACCAGGGGAAACCAGCTCACTCTCTTGTGCTTCAAAAGCCATAGTCTTGCTATGCCAACCTCGACTCCAAATGGAAACCAGGGTTTGGAGGCAGCATGTGAAAAGTGACTTCTAGTTACTTCTCTGCTCCTGTAACCCTTGCACAAACTGCACTGCCTGCTTAAGTCAGCTTAATATCAGCACATTAGCGCACAGGTTGCTGTTAATGCTGCTGCCTGGTGTGTTCCTGGAGGCAGATTCCACCAGTAACCAGAGCTCCCAAACACATTCCTACTCCAGCTCTGCTCATACTAGCATTCCCTCCTTCCCCTTCCTCCACTTCCCTGCTCATTTTTTTTCCCCTTTAGCATTAGGAGAACAACCGCCTCACCCTTTCAGGCAACTTGCAGACCAGAACTGAGAACAACTATCTGGCCCTGAAAGACCAATTTAGAAGAGCAAGGAACCAGAGAACAACACAAAATGGCACGTAAAATAAGAGGTGGCATGCTTGGAAAGACCTTTTCTAAGGAGGGTTGAAATCCACAGGTCCTGGGTGACTGTGTCCCTGGTTGTTCAGGGACTGCCCATGCTCAGCCTGTACAGAAGTGCTCTTGCAATTCACCTGCAGGCTTGGCTTCCTCCTACAAAAGCCCAGCTGTGCTGCTCTTGAAGCACCCCTTGCTGCTATGTCTTTCATGTGTAATGTATTTCCAGCTAAACTGAAAATTGGATCAGTTTTTTTGTTTTGTTTTGTTTGTTTTTTGTTCTAACTATGCTACAGGAAAATGACCTAAAAAAGGAATAAATTTCACAAAACCTTAGGACAAACACACCTAGCTGCTGAAAATAATCTGGAAAGTCAGCAAAGGTAGTGAAATCTAAGAACAGGTAGATAACTTTGTGCTTTTACATTCTTTTTACTTCAGTATAGGTTGCAACCAATTTATCTCAAGGTAACTGAGATTTTTCTAATGTGTCTGTTTAAGATAGCAACACAGAAGCATCCAGAGGAACTGGGGCACTATACAGGAAATTCAAAAGCTTAAGTCTTCTTTGAGGTCCCAGTAAATTTTTCTGCCACCTGCATTTTTAAAAGGAAAAGAAAATGAAATATCATTTTAATTGGGCTATTGACTAGTGATAAGTCATACTTCTTAATGTATTAGAAATGTATTCTCTACACACACATTATATTGCACAGAGCCAGTCTACAACACTCAGGACCATTTTCTATGTTAATGTGCTTTTCTCAATGCTTGCAAAACCAGAAGGAAAGCGACCTAAAATGTCTCCTTTGTATACTGTGGTTAAGAGAAGAAGTTTTTCAAACAGAGCCATATGAAAACTAAGTTATACAAGTTAAAAATGCATTTTGCCACATGGAGATCATTAACTTTACTTCCTCTCAGATACACGAATTGGCATTGCTGCTCAATACTTTTAAATATTCTTTCCCTCTAAAACTCTTTCTTTCCCACCTCCCATCTTTGGGAGGATGGGGCTGGAGGAGCCTGGCCAAGGAGAGCATCCCTGCTCCTGGTGAGGTGACAAACACACCCGGAGCAGGATTTTGGGAGCCTGGAGGGGCTGGAAAGCCATGGCTGGAGAAAAATCAGCAATCGGACAAGCAAGTCTCTCCATCAGCTCTCACACCCACAAGTTGGTGGAATAAAACTCCTGAAGCAAGTAGAAAGAGTTTGCTGTGGCCCAGCAAGTCCCTGAGCTATCACCGAGCAAACTCTCCCCAGGCTGGAAGCAAGACCCTGCCTGCCAGCACACAGCTGCTTACTTTCATTGCTGCACTTTTTCTTCCGCATATCTGACACTTTTTCCTCCCTCACAGATTTTTCCTTAGTTTTCTCTGCTTTATTTTTACTGTTTTTTTAAGGATTTGTCCCTTTTCAGTCATTCTTTTAATTTATTGATAGCACCAACATTTTGCGTCTATGTTCACATAAGGCTGGGTGTCCCAGGACCCAATGAATTATGACAGGAACTGCAGTTATTATATGCAAATACTGTTACATGGAAATTCTCAAATTCTTGATATTTTTTGAGTTTTCCAGGAATGCTACAAGCAAGAAAATAGGGACCATGTACCCCATATGTTGTTGGGAATATGTACTCTAGTCAGTCATACAGGTTCCCACCTTGGTCAGATTACCTGGCACCCTCTCCTTATCCAGAAGATCTGTGCCACACATCTCCAAGTACACAATGTATTTACACATCCCAGTTGTTCTGCTTGCTGGACACAGAGATGTTTACTTTTCCCTCAGAAAACCCCTCTCCAGTAGTTTAATTCTATTTAATCAACGTAAAATGATTAACATGTTCAAAAACTCTTGGAAGCACATAAATCTTGTATTTCATCCAAACAGAAGTGTTACAGAAAACATACACTAAGCTTTCTTTAAAATTCCACAGGATGAAGATGACTTTTGAATAGCTACTAGCAGATTGTTGGGAATAAGATCAACAATCCTCCAGACATGATAATTTTCACAAGGCAGTTTAGTAGTGGCTTCCTCCTAAAAAGATGAATACATGATTTGTAGATGGGTCACATTCATATTCCAACTACTGAAACACTACACGAAGGCTTAAGCCCTCCCCCCCCCCCTTTTTTTTTTTTTCTTGCTTCAGATAACATGATGCATCCCTGGTACAAGAAAGAAAGATGCATTTCCTAAATGGGATAGGGCCTTGGGCAAGACCTGTATTTTGTATAAATTATACCAATACACAAAATTTAGTGGGAATAATCTTGGATTTACACCAGCATAAGAAAAATATTGTTGTTTCTTTAATAAAGTATCATATTGTTGTTTCTTTGTTAAAGTATCATGTGGCAAACCCAAAGGAATGGTAGGCTCCAAATTTTGCACCACTTGCAGAACATAAGAGCAAACCGCTGCTCCCACCTGTAGCGCAGCCTCCATGTTTTCTGAGGCAGGTATCAAAGGTGCACTGAAGAGTGAGTGGGAGCACTGAACTACATTAAAACTCAAGACAGCCTTCAACATGTTATATGACATCAACCACCATCAAAACAATCATTTTCCATCTTCTACCAAAGAGATCAAAGCCTCCAGGATGCTGCAAAAAATCCTACCTAATAAAGAATTAGAAGTAGTTAATGCAGAGCAGCAAGGCATAGTGTTTTTGACATTAAATGCGTAATAGTTGACCTGCTCATCAGCTTTAAATTATGCACAGCACTTGCATACAGACACATGCGCAGGAAGAGGTCTGGTTGCCTTTCAGAGGCAGGCAATACCTGAAGATTACAGGAAGACCACCTCCCTTAGCCAGGAGAAACATGGAATAGGGGTGAATCTGTGGAAGACAAGGAATCCAGAAGCTTATTCTGAACATGGTTTATCCTTGCAAAACTGCAAGGCAGAGTTGTGTCTGGAGTTTCCATGTGAAATGCTGGCATAACTTACTTTTTTTTTTTCCTTATTGCTCCTGTACATACCATTATTTTGTCATTAAAGGGAATGATTTTAAGAGGTTTTGATATAAATGCTATCAGGCAAAATCTCCGTTCTTAAAGGTGTTCAGTCATAGGTGCTCAGCTGTGAAAATTAGTGTAGCAGCTTTTCATAAAACAAGTGTCTCCCCAAATTTAATCAAAGTCAAAACAACATGATCCTTCTGATAATTACAGCTTCAGGAACGACCAACCAGACTGCCCCCAGCTACAGCAATTCCTCCTTACTGCTCCTTCACAGCCACTCCACAGCACTGTTATCTCTCAAAATTTCCCCTAAAAGACCAATATATTGATTCATAAACTGTTCGAAAAGTATGTTTTTTCACCATAACTATAGAATATAACTTTTTAATAACAGATGAAATGGAAAACTTTTACTTCTAACTATAGCAAGGTTTCATTTATTGTTGTCTGTCACCTTCTTTTTACCAAAGCTGTGATTTATAGCCCCAGCCAAACTGGTGAGTACTGACATGACCTGTATGGCATTTCTGCTTTTAGGTCCTATGCTCCTGTGCCTGCAGACACTGTCTGCGGTTTTGATGTATGCAACATTCACTGAACCTGTGGCTGTTTGCACCGGTGCTTTCAGTGACATTCTGTAGAGCAATGAGTTATTTTCTGCACTGATTTGCTGCTTGGATTATGGGTTTATTCCTCCAAGCCTGATTTATTCAATGAAGGAAGAGAGGAAAGTTTTAAAACTGTTACTTCTATAATTAGGGTTTCTGTGTCTTCTTAACATCACTATATCACTTCTTAAATTTATTTTTTTAATCACAACATCGGTTTTGCACTAATTAAGTTGTTTATGACCTAACATTTTTTATTTGTAGACTTTGTCTTGCTCAGTCCCCATTGATCTACTTCCTCATATCTCCTTTATATGAACCCTAGTGAGGTCATTCATATACAATTCTTTCTTTTTTTTTTAGTCTTCATCATCACTCATATGCCATCTGTTCCATCCATACATTGGAGAGGAACATATTTCTAAAGTGCCTCAATGAGACCAGTTTTATTCAGCTCACTCACCATGTATGTCAGTCTGGGCTAATTTACTTGAGTGAAGTCACCCATACTCTCTCCACTTCCGTTTCACCAGCAATGCATGTTTGTAGGCTTGGCTTTGATAAAGCTGGCAACTCTTTTCAATCTCTATTTGCCATAGTGTCCTGGGTTTGGCTGGGATAGAGTTAATTGTCTTTCTAGTAGCTGGTATAGTGTTATGTTTTGGGTTCAGTATGAGAAGAATGCTGATAACACACTGATGTTTTCAGTTGTTGCTAAGTAGTGCTTAGACTAAGTCAAGGATTTTTCAGCTTCTCATGCCCAGCCAGCAGGAAGGCTGGAGCGACACAAGAAGTTGGGAGGGGACACAGCCAGGGCAGCTGACTCCAACTGGCCAAAGGGATATTCCATACGATGTGATGTCATGTCCAGTATATAAACCAGGGAGAGTTGGCTGGGGGGGAGTGGATCACTGCTCAGGGACTAACTGGGCATTGGTCAGTGAGTAGTGAGCAATTGCATTGTGCATCACTTGCTTTGTATATTCCAATTCTTTCATTATTGTTATTATGATTTTCTTCCTTTCTGTCCTATTAAACTCTTCTTATCTCAACCCATGAGTCTCACTTTTTTTTCCCCACTGTGTGGGGAGGAAGTGAGGGAGCAGCTGTGTGGTGCTTAGTTGCTGGCTGGGATTAAACCTCAACACCTAGCAAGCTGTATGGAGGTGGAACAAACTTCATTTGACTCCAACGATGTTGCTACACCTTCTCTGAAGATCGTATAGGGTAATAACTACTTTTTTGTAATAGGACTCGGTAAGCAGTCAAATATTTATAGACTGTCCTGTTGGTTTATCTGGTTTATCAATCTAGAGCATGTTTCAAGCCATCCAAGTTATTTCTTTGGGTGTGATGGGACTCGATCACAGAAGTATTAATGTAAGTTAGGAAGCTTCTTGTCTACAATGTTCAGTGTTAGGCTTGAGACAGACATGGTCTGGGAAAACCTGACTGACCAATATGAGATCTGCTGCTACTCCAAAGGCACTTCAGGAGGCACCAGATCCCTTCACAAGCTACAGTTGGCATTTTTAAGTCTCGCAAAGTCACAGAAGCAGTGCACAAATGGGTAGCTCTCAGCTACCACCTTTGAAAAGACAGTCATTTTATTTGCCAGAAGTTGGAGATGTATCAACAATCTATATAGAGAAGCAGAGCATGGACCTCACGTGAGACCACAGCACTACGAATCCCAAGGAAAGCGAGCAGTCCCTCACTACTTTGTGGGGTATATGCCACCGCAGCCCATTGCAGTTGTATGTACAGGCACTAATCTACAACCCTTCATTCCTGAACCAGTGGAGGAACATTGCCTAGGCAACCTGCTTCCAAACCAAGTGACCTGAAAAGGGTCTTATGAATGACTGCTTCAACATGACCTACTACTGCAGAACCAAGTAAAAGCTGTTGGAACCACCTTACAGCTCAGCAACACAACTTTTAAAATATTAAAGGATATAAGATGGGAGGATACACATGACAGGAGATGTGCATCCAATTAACATGCTTAGGACTAGAGTGGACTCCCTCAGAGAAGAGTTGACCTTCCTTTCATATCCCCACAACAGCACCCATCTTCTCCTGAGCAGGTGGCTCTGCCCCATGTCCATTACCATTGAGTTTTACTCTGGTTTTCTGAACAAGTGAGCTGCATGCTTTCCTCTAGTGGCAGAAGAGAAACAAAGCCTGGCACCTCTTTCCACAAGTTCCTCTGAACAACTTTTCACATCCACACTGTATTTAGCTGCAATACATGGGTATCTCGGGACCACGTATCACCTACAAACACAAACAGATTATTTACCCTGGAAAAGATGAAGATGAGTACAAGTTCCAGTGAAAGCCATCCTTGCCTACCATCAGCAGCAGACTTCATTTAGGCAGCCTGCACTGCTCCAACTTGACCGCAACACAAACCCAGAGTTCTGAGCGGCTATTAAGATACAGTTCCTCATGTCTTCGTAAAAGCATACTAGGTGCAAGACTGACACAAGACATTATAAATCTTCTGTTTAAAAAGTCCCAATAGCTCAAGAACTTCAGGCATATTGTATTTCCTTCAATGGCACAAAGAAAAGTACCATCTTCTATCTTAACATTCAAAATCTATTCCCACAGAGAAAACAACTTATTAGTAAACAACTAACATTTCCCACAGTGAAAACAATTTATTTCCTACAGAGAAAACAACTTATGAGCAGAAAGCACACTGGAAAGGCAATCTGGGTTCTGCAGAGCAGCTGCTCATCAATAACACTACTTTCAAATCATGCATTATAACAACCTCTATTAGAGCACACATAGTATGGTGTATTACATCAAATGTCTACATTCCTGTGACTTCCTATCTTGATAGTAGAAACGTATTAAATCTTCTAATATTCTATGTGTAATCCTGACACACCTGGAAGTCTTGGTTTAGAAACTGGGAAGCAAAGCCTGGCATGTTTATCTCTCAAACAACCTCCACAGGAAATAGACCCATTAAGGACAAATCTCAATTTCCATTTTTTATTCCACCAAGGCTGCTTGAATAATATAAAGGCAGTTCTCAAAACATGATTAAAATTAAGGTTTGTAGCAAAGAAGCATCCCAAGGTGTGCTATCAAAAGGAAAAATAAAATGAAGAAAATTAAAGCTATCCATATTAACTATGAGTTCACCTTTAAGCGGTGTAAAAATGATGAGCAACATGAACCCCCATGAAGCAAATAAAACCATGAAAAAGGATGAAAGCAGGCTTGTTTCTGAGATGTCCAGAAGTCAAGGTTAGAAACTCAAAACATTTTCGAAAAAAATGCATTAGTAACTAAATTTGTCTTTTTCTTGACAGAAGCTTTGGTTGCCTATGGCATGCAATCTGCACACAGCATTTCCTAAGACCAGCTCTGAGGAGCTTGTGTTTATCCTCCAATCAAGGCAATCCATGAGTGTTTGCATGTTTGTGCAGCACGATCAGGGATGTTTACAGAACTATTCATCATTTCATTCTGCCTTGTCCAGAATCACTGACCGTTCCTTGAAGTCGAACAGCTTCAAGAAAGGTCCAGACACTTTTCAAACTAGATAAACTTTGAATGCACTGGTACCTTTACTTAACATCACTCAAGATAGACCAGTCATGCTTCATCTTACACAGCATATTTTCAAAATTTAAAGAAGAGTAGTCCTGCTTCTGTTACTTTTTTTCCTTTGGGGAAGAAGGAAAGGGTTCCTCTTACATCCTTACTTCCTACAGGTCTTGTACCATTGACTTTCTGATGTCTGACAACCACAGAAGAGCTACAAAGTTAGCTTCTTTTTAATTTTTTGATGTTTTTGTCTTCTACTTTTTGTAAATACATTCATTAATCAGCTTTCCCTAGAGTATGTGTCCCAGTCATGAACAAACTACAAATTAGGATCTCCAAATTTTGCCCCAGATGAAACACTCCTGAATGGCACACCACAACACAGGAGCACCGGTACTCCTTATTCAGGAAAAAGGACAGCATTCATACACTTCTCAGGATGTGGATCACATACAATGAAGTAGAGGCTGCTTTATATCTTGGAACAAGTAGTTAATAAAAATAAATAAAAATCAAACCTGCCATTTTTTCCAGGTGCCTGTGGATGAGCATCTTCCAACCCTGAATTTCTGATGATATCCTCCTAGACCAGCTAGCACATGGATGACTGAGTGACAAGACATTTTCTCCCAAGGCTTGACCAGACCCAGATCTTGCAGTCCTCACTACTATTTCCAGCCTCTTTGGCACAGAAAATCATGGCACTAAAGCCCACCTCTTCCAGTGCCATGCAAATAGATGGCAAGCTTTGATTTAGTAATGAGGCAGAAAAAATGGGAGCGAGTAGCCGGTCTCATTCAGCATTGATTTATTTCAGATTGGCAGATTTGACAGCTACTGTACTTTCCTCCAACCTGTTTGCTTGATGGATGGTGCCCCAGCACAAGTGGACAGAGAAGCTACCGAGGTGATGGCAGCCTGCCCTCAACTCATGTTTGGGTGATGAACCAGAACCACCAGCACAGCCTTTGAATGCAGAGTGAGGAAGACTGACAACAGGAAAGAAAGAAATACAAAAAACCAAATCAGTTTAACGCAAGGCTCACTCACAAGAGTGAATTTGTGGGAAATTATGACTTTCCATCACTTTAAAATTGATGTTCAGTAAGAGCAGAATCAGGCCTTTTGAGATCTCTTTTTTCCCCATTGCATTTCATATTCGTGAGGCTTAGCTTTGTTATATGGAATCTATTATAGGGTCCTCAAGCAGGCACAGCTCCCATTAGTGTCAGAAGGAGTTACCACACACCTGCTTATCAAGAGGAGAGCAGGATCCCCTGTGGCAGGACTTCTTTCAAAGGAAACTTCACAGAACTATCGAGCAAAAATACTTGAAATTTTAAAACCCTTCAGGCAATGATTATAGCTCTGCTGGTCCTTCAGAGGAGCATAAAGGGCCCCATTATACAAAATAATATTAGTATTTGATACCTGGCAGTAACTCGAAACATTCGTGACACGAGAGGACACCTAAGTTATATTTCACACAAGAGCATGAGCAGGTGGCTATTTTGCTAGTCTGCTCTCTCTTGCCTTCCTGGGCAAGAAATGTTTGTTTTTAAAATCATCTCAAGATCTCTATTTTCACCTACACAGAGTAACTGCACTCAGCTTTTATCGCTGCAGCAGGACCGAGTCCTCCAGCTGCAGGCACGCTCTCAGCCAGCAAAGCTCTCTGCTGGTTAAGTGGTTCACTTGACCCGGGCCAGCTTGCAGCAGCAGCAGCAGAAATGAAAGAGAGCTCTGCTGTAAACCCAGGGCCGAAGGCCACCTTTCCAGCACTATTTCGGCCACGACTCGCCTCCTCCCAGCAGACTGCATGTTGCATGGGGCAGACCTGCTCTTCCCAGGGGTGGGAGGATGGCAGCATGGCACCAAGAGGTCAGCAGAGGTATAAAGACTTTATTAAAGGGGCACAAGGTAAAATTCCCCTTTTCCATGGTGTGAGCACAGAGAGCAAGTAAATGCAGCATTCAAAACCAATGGAGAAATTGTGACAGCACATGATAGGGTTTTTCTCTACTTTATGAGACACTGGCCTATTGTTACGAAAACATTTTCATAAAGATAATTATGGTTTTCAGTAATACATACGGCATTGAAACCTGAAGTGATGAGTCAAAATACATCAATGTTAGAAACCAATTTTACTACAATAAACATTATACAAAGCATTTTATGGCATGGGCATGAAGAACTTTGCTTCTCCCTTCTGCTGGAAAAAGCAAATCATGTCCAAAACAATTCAAGGCAATCATCTAATGAACTTAGTAGTAGCACTTATTCCATTATCACAGTGTTTTCCATTCTCTCCCCAGCACTACAATAGCTTTGTTCTACTATAGCACAAAAGCATCAATCTCTGCCCCAGCCAGAGTGGGAATTCTGGCCAGTTGCGCTGCCAGTACCAACATGCTTTGCTCCGTTTCGTTAACCCAAAACTTTGCTCAGCAATCTGCTTAAATTTTAAGGGAGTAGGAGTTGAAACGGGAGGAGAAGGTGCAGCAGCACCTCTCCCCAAGCCTTGCTGACTTTCTTTGCACATTTCAGGTCTTCAGATACAACGACAACTAGTTAAACACTGTGAGAACTTGTCCTTGAGCTTTATGGAAGACCTGCCAAAGGCATGTACGTGTGTGTTTATACAACTCCTGTGTAATTACACCAGAGCCTGCCCACCCAATATGCACACACACATGTGCCCCAGGACCAGTCTCCCCTGCTCTAAGCACCGCATAGCGATGGTCAGAGGAGACTTCTGCCTCAAGAAGATTGAAGCCTAGTCCTTCAACCAGAGACAGCACGTGTCCACAGACAGAAGGCATGAAAAGAAGGTGATGTGGAAAAACTTGAAAATATGATTATGAGCATATCTGAAAAGAAATATTGAGAACTCGGTGGCTGTTAGGTCTGACAAGCGCATGCAGCCTGGCAAGCAATCGTTGTCTCCCCAACTGTTCAAAAATGGTGAATGTCCCCAAACCTATGATAAAAAAGCAGAAGCTAAATGGAGCAGAGAATATGGCCAGAGTTCAAATACACTTGTGGAAAGCCAGGTGACAGGTTTTTCAGTCAGTAAGACACGAGGAGAACTATGTTCTGATTTGTATATTACAATGCAAACAGATTGCAAACAAGTTCCTAATCTCGCTGCGTTTCAGAATAAACCTTAGTTAATTAAAGTTGGCAGGACTTCTGAAAGAAATACAGCAGTTACCTTCAACAAGTATTTGCTGCAGTCACACATACAAAAATCTTGTTTATTATTCTGTAAGCATGTCTGTTGAAGTAGACCATGAAAATTTTGGCCATTGACACAAAGCAATGTGTGCTTGCTGAGATAGATGCACTGTGCAAACCCTGCGTTGCACAGCACTAAAACAATTGCATTTGAATAACAAGAGTCCTCTTTTCTCCTCGTGGCACCATGAATATCTTGTACCAGGATCCTTCCCACTAGAGCCCAGTTAGCCAGTTCCGTCTGTGTATTTGCATACTAAGCATTAAAAAAGAAAAGAAAAGAAAATGCCTACATAATGCTGTGCCTTGAATGAAAAATTATTTAGCAAAGTGCATCACTGGCACTGAACCCACTTGTCTAGTGCTTTGTAGGGGAGAAGAGAGAATATTTTCCCTGTTTTCTTGACAAATCAGCTTTGGTCAGAGAAAAAATTTTACTCAGTGTATGTACATCTTCTGAATTACAAACTTGTCCCAAAAGCAGTTGGCTACTAGCATTTAAATTGCTTCTTTTTAGGAAGGACTTTCCTTCTTAATTTACACAGCGAAGTTACTACATTTCAGAACAAATTATGCATATTTGGTACCTATCAAATGCAGTGTAATTTCCTGCCCTCTTGTTTCTGCAGTAGCTTCTCTGGCCAAGATGCCTATTTTAGCCACTTTCACTGCTATGATACCAACACTGATTTAGCAAATGGAGCTGGGGACCTTCACTAACCAAGATTACAGTCAAGAAAATTCAAGCCTGTCCCTCCTGCACCCCTTCTGTTCTCTTGTGGTGGGACTGAGGAACAGAGAAGCAAGCAGGTCCTCTGTCTTTCCTAATGAAGCTGCTCCTTTTTGCACACAATACCAATAGATCTGAAGATAGACATGAACATCGCTGTAGGCCAGCATAAGGAGCTGTAAAAGCTTTCCATCCTTAAGTAGATCATTCCAATGAGTTCTTGATAGCCTACTTCATACCAGTCTGGGCAGATATAAATTGTTTACCCTAAATTAACCCATTTATTATTAGCTGATAAGAACAAACTATAGAAACACACATACCTCAGTTTCCCTAAAAGAGCATTACAAAGTTTCCCACCTTCTGCATACAAACCAAAAGTATTACTATGTCCTCCTACTATGCTCTTCTTTGAGGAAGTTTATGTGATATAACCGATGACACATACTTGCTATTTTGCATTCAGTTTTATAACAGTCCAGTTGACCTTTCTGCCCAGTTTCCTTGTTCAGTAGTGTCGTGGTTTAACCCCAGCCAGCAACTAAGCACCACGCAGCCACTCACTCACTTCCCTGCCCCCCCTACCCTGCAGTGGGATGGCGGAGAAAAATCAGAAGAAGCAAAACTCATGGGTTGAGGTAAGAATGGTTTAATAGAACAGAAAAGAAGAAACTAATAATGATAACACTAATAAAATGACAACAGTAATAATGAAAGGATTGGA